>CAXITT010000094.1:124918-179253 GCA_964033795.1 Lymnaea stagnalis | reverse complement strand
GGGGGGGGGGGGGGGGGGTCATTAGAATATTAGTATTAAGGGGCGTAAACAAATATTGCTGTTGTGAGCTTTGTGGGGAGAGGGCGCTCATTTAAGCTTTGTGGGGAGAGGGCGCTCATTTAAGCTTTGTGGGGAGAGGGCACTAATTTAGATTATTATAAAGTGCGTTACTTGTCTGGAAGTTTTGTCAAATGTTCAACTCCACCCCAACTGCTCGATATTACATTTTCCTCTCTCCTTGTCAAGATTCAGAATTCCCTTTTATCTATACTAGTCAATATTAAAATCTCCCTTGTGTCTATATTAATCAAATATCATAACCTTATTTCACACAGAAACATACAGACCCACAAAAACATACAAACTTACAGAAACAAAAGACAAGCTCGGTTATTGAAGCTTTGTTGTAACAAGATTCAAACATGTACGTTCCCCTCCCACACTTTTGCCTAATGTTGTGGGGATCGGCAAAATGTCTACTCTCCACCCCAATTGCTCGATATTACATTTTCCTCTCTACTTGTCAATATTCAGAATTCCCTTTTATCTATACTAGTCAATATTAAAATCTCCCTTGTATCTATATTAATCAAATATCATAACTTTATTTCACACAGAAACATACACACCCACAAAAACATACAAACTTACAGAAACACACTCAATCACACAAATACATACACTCACAGAAACACACACATGCACAGAAACACATAAATTCACAGAAACACATACACTCACAGTTACACAAACACAGACAAACACAGACAGACACACGCTCACAGACACACACAGACATACGAACACACACTAACAGACACACATACCCCAACAAGGTTAAAATTGTAAAAATAAATAAATATGTTAATATATTTTTTTCTTTCCATTTTTCATTAACTTGTTAGAATCAAAGTAAAACAAACAAGTTCGCCATTGCAAATTATAATACCTCGGTTTTAAATAAAATTCTCATGAGATACATTTTTACCAGTGAGCTGAGATGTTTAAGGCGAGCGGTTCGATGAAACGAGAAGCGATCACATTGGGAACCAGGAAATAAAATGAATATTTGGTGTCATTCCAAGCAGCCGCAACATGACCCAAAAGCAAATGTCGTCGACCAATGTGCACTGCAAGCATACAGAGGCTGACATTTTTGGTTTGATATCCTGATGAAGACCACACTTTCGGTGAAAAGCCTATGTTACAAACGCGAGATCCACCTTTAGCAGGACTCACACACAAATTGTTTAATGTCCAACCGGTTCATGCCGTGAAAGTCGGTTGTAGTTGTAGGACACTGTATAGTGGGATGGGACACTCTGTAGTGGGATGGGACACTCTGTAGTGGGATGGGACACTCTGTAGTGGGATGGGACACTCTGTAGTGGGATGGGACACTGTGTAATGGGATGGGACACTGTGTAGTGGGATGGGACACTCTGTAGTGGGATGGGGCACTGTGTAGTGGGATAGGACACTCTGTAGTGGGATGGGACACTGTGTAGTGGGATGGGACACTCTGTAGTGGGATGGGACACTCTGTAGTGGGATGGGACACTCTGTAGTGGGATGGGACACTCTGTAGTGGGATGGGACACTGTGTAGTGGGATAGGACACTCTGTAGTGGGATGGGACACTGTGTAGTGGGATGGGACACTCTGTAGTGGGATAGGACACTCTGTAGTGGGATGGGACACTGTGTAGTGGGATGGGACACTCTGTAGTGGGATGGGACACTGTGTAGTGGGATAGGACACTCTGTAGTGGGATGGGACACTGTGTAGTGGGATGGGACACTCTGTAGTGGGATAGGACACTCTGTAGTGGGATGGGACACTCTGTAGTGGGATGGGACACTGTGTAGTGGGATGGGACACTCTGTAGTGGGATAGGACACTCTGTAGTGGGATGGGACACTCTGTAGTGGGATGGGACACTGTGTAGCGGGATGGGACACTGTGTAGTGGGATAGGACACTCTGTAGTGGGATGGGACACTGTGTAGTGGGATGGGACACTCTGTAGTGGGATAGGACACTCTGTAGTGGGATGGGACACTGTGTAGTGGGATGGGACACTCTGTAGTGGGATAGGACACTCTGTAGTGGGATGAGACACTCTGTAGTGGGATGGGACACTCTGTAGTGGGATGGGACACTCTGTAGTGGGATGGGACACTCTGTAGTGGGATGGGACACTGTGTAGTGGGATGGGACACTCTGTAGTGGGATGGGACACTCTGTAGTGGGATGGGGCACTGTGTAGTGGGATGGGACACTCTGTAGTGGGATAGGACACTCTGTAGTGGGATGGGAAGTCTGGAATGGATTTTGCGTTCCCCCCAAGCAGCCTTATTTTCTTTACTTTGAAGGGCGGTGAAAGCAATGGTGGATACTTGTCTTGGGTTTAGCTGCTCTCAGGTAAGCTCTCTCTCTCTCTCCGTGATATTGGTCGTCAAGGTGAATCTATTTTTCTAAGGGTTGCGGGGATTAAGTAGAATATACGACCAATGGGTATTTGGTTATTAGCCTTATCCCTAGCCGTTAACTCAATTTTATAAGCTGTTTTATTATTTTTATTCTAGTACATCTATTAAAATTTATGGCGGGGCTCATTATTACATTTGAACACTTAGACTTTTCTGAAAATGCTGTCTTTACCAATGAGATCTCCGATACTTGAAAAGATGGAAAATTAATTTTGAATAATCATCAGTCAGTTTGGTGGTCATCAAACCTCATACACACATACATCAGCCACAAGGTACACAGATGTCGAAAACTTTCTGGCTAAGAATGATTTTGATGACGAATCTTCGAATAAACAAAGAATAACCGTATAGCTCTCAAATAAAATAAGTTAAAAAAATTAATATAAAGTTCTGTATTTACGTTCCCTTTCAGTTTTTGTTTTATTTTTTAATATTTTTTTTGATTGCAATTATTTGAGAATCATTTATTTCTGTCCAGATTTTGGCATTCTCAACTCCCATTCTGTACAGTAAGATTCATCCTCAATTTTTATCAGGGCACATTTAGCGATAAATTAAAATCGATTACTAAAAAAATTATTTGAAACCTCACTTTTATAGTAATTTCAAGAGGAAATAGATAATTAAATATATTTTTTTAAAAAAAAGATAGTAAGTGTTGAGACCCCGCGTAGCGACTCAACAAGAGTTCGTTATCAGACATTGCTAATGTTGTTGGAGGGTCTTGTCGGGGTAGAAACTACACATAAAAAAACAACAACAAAAAGCAAGAATAGCCCCGGCCACCGGCTATTTAAAGTTATTAAAGTCACAAATACGCTTTTGAGACACATGTTTCAAAGCAGTTAAGTGAATGTATTCCTTTTGGACATACTATTTTGCGTATGATGTCATCAGGGCATTTTTGGCAATGTTTAACAGTGCAAGATTCATCAACAGTGCAAGCTTCATCAACAGTGTAAGCTTCATCAACAGTGCAAGCTTCATCAACAGTGCAAGCTTCATCAACAGTGAAAGCTTCATCAACAGTGCAAGCTTCATCAACATTGCAAGATTCATCAACAGTGCAAGCTTCATCAACAGTGCAAGCTTCACCAACAGTGCAAGCTTCATCAACAGTGCAAGCTTCATCAACAGTGCAAGCTTCATCAACAGTGCAAGCTTCATCAACAGTGCAAGCTTCATGAACCCAAACGAAGACCTCGGCGGAAAAACCAGACATGTCACATTTTGAAGATTTTGAGAAAAGTGGATTTTAAAGTTTGAAAGTATCCACTATTTTCACATGTTAAAATAAAATGCTATAATTTTGTTTGTAGTTAGTGATACAATTTTACTTTCCAAATATATCAGTTATTAAATATTTTGTGACCTATTACTACATTTTTACAGCTTTTTGTCGGGCCGGCCAAACATATTGACATGTCTGCTTTTTCCACTGAAAATATAACTTTTTTTAAAACCATATTTTATGGCTTTTAAAAGGCCATTACCTATCTACTTCATCACAAAGTCAACTTAAGTGACCACTTTTAATAATAAAACCAATTGAGGCCGAAAACTGCCTGTTATTTTACCACCCCCCCCCCAAAAAAAAAAAAAAAAAATAAAAGCTATCAAAAAAAAAAATAAAAAACAAAAGCAGTGTTCAGTGAACACGCCACCGATATCTTGTACTGTTGGTGTAATGAGTCAATGATAATATAACAAATTATTCCAAATCTTTACTTTCAAAATGTCATTATCATTCAGTTTGTTATAAATTATATGTAACACATGAACCTGAACTGGTATTGAAGTTGATGAAATAGGTATTTGCTTGTTTTATGCTATTTTTATACACACTAGCATCAGTCATCGCTCAGTTGACTGTAAGGGTAGTGATTTCCATTCAAATAAAATAAAGAGATTATGGCCTGCATTTTCAATAACAATGAAAATATGGAGATAGTTATAGTATGTTTAACAGCTTTTAATCGGGAAGGATCACATGCACTAGCACAAAATATGTTGTAAATCATTGTATTGTTTTCATCACTACCGTCTGCCGTCAGTGGTCTGATTAAAACGATGCATGAAGCAGGAGACGAGCATACTTTTTGTTCTGCTGTTTTCTTTGTCGCTTTTATTGGACAGTCATCATTTATCAGAGGCGATGTTTAACAGAGATGTAACTTCGTAACACATTAAGCATGCTGAGCTTACTCTAAGAAATGCAACACTGATACAGTGGCAAAGTTATTAAACTTAATCCTAAGCCTAAATGTTCATCGTTTTGATTCTAATCCCATAAACCTTGCACGGTGACTATCTTTACCCAATGTATGACTAGAAAAACTTTGCTTCCTAAACCTATTTTTTTTTCTCCCATTTAATTTTCTCTTTAAGATTTTATTAGATAACAATAGTAATAGTAGCAGTTAATGTATGGTGTAATTTCCACGTCGAAGAATTGACCTGCATTCTTTATTTATTTACGTTTTCCTTACTTGCCATTGTTTAAGCACATCACGTGATGTTAAGGGAGGTTACTTTGATTTTTTTCTTCTTAATTTTCAATGTACATGTCTGATTCTTGCTAAGTATGCATTATTTTCAATCCCCTTTTACTCGTAAACGAGGTGTCATCTGAAGCTTTATTATGGGCTGAATTTGTTAAGGGGGATAACTCAAAAATAAAATGTTGTGACATGTCTGTTTTTTCCGCTTACGTCATCAAACTCAGTTTCATCACCAAAAAAACAACAAATTCATCAGCAAATCTCTACCAAGCTAAATATCATCACCATCACAAACGTCATCAACACTATATTCATCAAACTTAGTGTCATTACTAAGACAAACTTCATTAACAGAATCTTCCTCGAACTCCTTACCATCACCATCACAAACGTCATAAACAGAATCCTCATCAAATTCAGTTTCATCACCATCACAAACTTCATCTTAAGAATTTTCAACAAACTCAGTATCATCACCATCACAAACTTCATCAAATTCAGTATCATCACGATCACAAATTTCGTCATCAGAATTTGTATCAAACAAAATATCATCACCATCAAAAGCCTCATCAACAGAATCTTCATCAAACTCAGTGTCATCACCAAAAAAAAAACTTCATCAGAAGAACCTTTTTCATGCTCAATATCATCACCATCACAAACGTCATCAAAAAAATCCTCATTAAACTCATTATTACATTCGTTTTAAATCTTTTACTGACACCCGAATCTACATCAACATTTAGAGTATTATTCGACCGTCGTATCTTCTGCATTGACTTAAATGACAGACTCTACATCAGCATTAGAGTATTATTCGACCGTCGTATCTTCTGCATGGACTTAACCGACAGACTCTACAACAACAACGGATTTAATAAAATATAATCATTTTTTGATGGGAGAGTATAGTAATAGTGAGACATCTTACGTAGATTCATGACTTGTTTGGTTTTTCACGTACGTGGACAAAATGATTTCAACCAGGATTCACAGATATTATTTTTGTAACTAATCATTATTTTAAAATAACTGTTACAATTCATCTTGCCGCATGTGAAATATATATCTTTATCTTTCTAGAGTATCATTTATATAATTTCAATACTATTTGTACAGAAAAGTATCATTTTTTTAATAATTACTTCAATATTCGCAAAGAAATGTAATGTAACTTGAATTTCAATAATGGGCAATTTTCATTTTTAAAAAAGGTTTGATTATTATAAATCTTTTGTTTCTTAGTGATACGCCTCTAGCAGTCAACTTTACTATAAGAATTCAAGACTATATTTTCTAAGAATCCCTACAACAAGTCATCAGAACTCTATCTAAACACAACATAAACGTATCAATCTCAGGTATAACGTTCCTGGTAAATTTAAATTTCGACATTCCTGCAGCGCAGTCACTTAAGATTTGATCTTTCCACTGGCGTAGGATGGAGAAAGCGCACCTTTTTCTAAATATTAAAGGTCGGCACTTTCGCCCAACTGCAGACATTTTTACCATAGTGGAACTTACCCTAGCTAAGCCACTGGACATGGATCTATGTTAATTTCCGAGAAATAAAATATCAGATCAACACAACATTAATGAACTCATGTATCGGTCTAAGGATATACGAATTTTTATATCTAAATTGGTTGAATCACTACCTTTAAAATGAAATAGTGTCAGGTAGAACTTGTTATTTTGAGGGTAAAATACTGACATCAACTTAATAGAGTAATTATTCAATTAAATCTTCCCTGACTTAAATAAAATATACTGCATAAATATCCTTCATAACAACATTTATTAAATCTATACAATTATGATGACAATCGATTAACAAGCACATACGTTATTACAAGAATTTTCAGGACTCTTAGGCTGCATTATTATATACTTAGATATTCTTAGAATAGCAATACACATTGAAAAAAAACAAAACCCCCTTTTATTTAATGTTAATAGCTTGACAGTTTTATTTAGATGACTTCTTCATGCAAGTCAGAAATACAATTTAAAAAAAAACTATGCACCGTTATGGGTTATTTTTGTTCCGTTTTTTTCCCCCAATACTTATTGACTATGATAATCGATTACTTGTTTGTCTATAAGTGTGCATGTGAGTATTGATACCTGTATCTCTGTATAATTTTCAGCCACAACCTCGCAGATAAATTTTTCCTGATTTTTAAAAGGTAAAAAAAAAAAATTAAATTCCTGATATCTGCGCTAAATTAGATCCCTTTTTTACAAAAAAAAATAAATATCGCAAGTGCATTTTGTTCGCAATATCTTCTTGTGTTTTCTTTTCAAAAATTGTTGGGGGAAATTACTCTGCTGCGTAAAAGCGGATGGGAATGAGATTATTCAATCGTTGATAGGAGTGGACAAAATGAGAAGAAGCAAGCCTTATTTTTTATTTGGGGTGGAGGTGGGGGGGTGGGGTGGGGAGCACTAATTCTTACACTTTTACATTTTATAAAGAAATTGTACGAAAAACTAAGTTTTTAAGGATTGCGTAATTTAATGTATCAAAGGCATGGGTAAAACACCTAAAAAATTAGCTTTATTTAAGTATATGAAGTGGACCGAGAATGTCACATTGATTAAAATACCATTAAACACTAATCTCTAATATGATAAGGCATAAAAACTACCCTTAAATACAATTAACTTTAAAAACAAACTTAAAACAAATCTAGAACAGTTAACTAGAACATGCCTTTGCCATTAACAATAACTCTCAAACTGCCTTGACGTCCTGCAATATATTACCCCCCCCCCCAAAACCATAAACTTTAGATTCAACCCTCAAATAAAGATATTTGTAAATCACGTGATTGGTCGCTTGTACTGAAATAACGCTTCACCAAGTTATTATGAATTTTTTCTTTAATTTTAATGAGATATCTCCTTCACGCCCTTTTTTTCCAGTTATAATAATGACATGGTCCATTTCGTTCTTTCTTCATCCATTGGTTCTAACTCGTACCACAAAACCAGCCGCATTCATCCATAGATCACCCAAGATTGTGGATAACCAAATTTACCATGTGGATACAGCACATCATTGTAACAGGAATGTAGCTCACGTCAGACCAAGCCTACTAGTGAAAAAAACAACAACGATTGAAGTGAATAAAAGGTTCTAAATTTTATAGGAACTTAATTTACCACCGTGCCAGGCATTACATAAAAAATGTGAGAGTCCTCGTAAATTAATGTAGTGATCAGCAAAGGATCCAAGTCCTCGTAAAGTCAGAGTTGAGTCAACATAAGATAACAATAACACATGTCCTACAAGGCAACTTTAAAACAAGCAACACAAATAATTATTGCAATGACAGCCTAGCATGGGATCGTTAAGAAAAATTAAGATATAACGTTATCTTGTCGTTTCCTTTGTTTATTATATGTGTCTTTAGCTTGACACATGGAAAGAAGACCAGAAACGGTACTTAAATGATTCAAAATGATAAAGAACATTTTTGTAGGAGGAGCGACCCTCTAAGAACATCTTGGAATATAAACATAAAAATATAGAATAATAGAATTTAACTGGATCTCAGTTGTTCTTATATGGATTGACTTGAAGCAAAATTTATTTTGTGCTGTGAGGTAGAATTGTAATTTTATTTTTCTTATCTTAAGGTTTTTTCCTTAGTTTCTAGACATGACTACAGGTATGCATAGCCTAGAAGATATATTATTATTGCAATAACACCTTGACTAAAACTTCAAGATATTGCATACTTGTTGCTGATAAGATGGTTAATTAAAAATTATTGTTTTTTGTTAAGGAGATATTGGGTGAGTAGTAGATCAAATATATGGCTTTAAAATGTTTTTTCAAAATCATATGTAGTCAATGGAAGCGTCCGCAAATGACACAAGACGATGGATTAAATAGAGCGTACGTTTGCCCCAATACGAGTTCTAGATAAGTGGTCCCCAAACGTTTAAGTTTGGCGGAAAGGTGAACAATTTTGACATTTTACCAGGAACCGGTGCATGATTTATTTTTATACTTTTATTTCTATCTGAAAATAAATATTTATGTTATGGGGACCGGCAGCGTTAGGCATGCGGACCGGTGAAAGTCCACGGACCGCCGTTTGGGGACCACTGTTCTAGATCCAAGGTTTAAAAACCATGGGTCGAGCAGGGTTATCGTTTGGGTCCTCACGCCTGCAACAGCGAAATAAAATGATTTCAAGCATATTTTCATTTTTTTTTAATGCGTGTTAAAAAAATTTAAATACATAAATACATTTATAACAATCCTATTTGAAACATCTGATTTCGGTGAAATTTCTCAGTATTTAAATCGATCAGCGTCGGGGGAGGGCCGGGTTTGGGGGGGGGGGGGGCAAATAACCAGGGGGGGGCGGGTTGGGGGGGGGGGGGACAATAACCAATTTAGCATCGGATTGGCGACTAAAATATGTTGGGATCCTGTGTCGTAGATCGTGGATCTCCAGTTTAGTAAAGCGCTTCAAGTTACATTTTGTAGATAGGAGACGTCGCTAAATGGGCCATCAAGTAATTAGCATGCAGACTTTCCAGTGTTTTAAAAAAAAAGTTTAGCACCCTGTCTAGATGGGTTTGGAGTTAGGCACCTGGCCTAGACAGATTTGGAGTTTAGCACCTGGTCTAGACAGATTTGGAGTTTAGCACCTGGTCGAGACAGACACTGCCATGTTACATTCAGCGTAAAATACAGTTTAAGTTTTTCATAGGTTTCTCATGCTCTATAAATTATTTATGCATTGATACTAATTAAACCTTACGATTTTATTTCTGCAGGTGTAAATTTCTGCACAGAAAGGCACATTTTAATAACAGATCTCAAATTGGCTGCAGTCATCCCACTGAATTGAATCGAATAGTGTTTACTAAGCGAATAACTCCTTCCCGAGAATAACTGCATTCCTTGGGCTGAATTCTGAATCATATCAGCTATTTAGCTCAAAGCATAAGACGAGAACTAAGGAATTATTTTATCAGACTAACTCTTTGTTCGACTGACACGCCAGATTTGGAACGCACGGACTCTATACTAGATGTTGGACCACTGACTAATTCCGGTTTCGCGTTGCGTATGAAGTACTTTCGACATTTAAGACTCATTTTAATTTTTGAAAGCTATAGTGTATGTATCTGAAATTATTTGCTTCCAAAACATTTACTTAAATAACTTCAAGGAAACAATGCTCTATCAGAAGCTAATTACGTACATGGCATTGTATATTGTCGCCAGTGTAGGCCACGGGGCTTTAGCGATCAAAGACAATGTTTCCCGTGATAAAATAAGTACTGAAAAGTTAAAACTGCCACTACTTTACGAACATAAAAACCACGGATACAACATGGATTCACGGATTTATGAATTTTCATCATATGGCAGTGAATACCAAAAAACTTCAGATTACTTGAGAAACATCAAGGCAACACCCATCCGGCATATCGTTTCTAAATTTATAGGAAAAAGAAGATTAAAACGCGAAAATAAACTCTGGGGGGAAAATGTAGCATTCAAAATATCACAAAATGCTTTATTAAACAATAATATAAACTGGGATCCTGATGAATCCCCTAGTACTGAACTAAATGTAGAAAAATTTGAAAATAATAGTACTCGTATGACGAATACGATTCCTGGACAAAATAAAACGATTACACAGTCCTCGACAACAAAAACGGTTGATGGTGTTGTTGTTGTTTCTAAAAATGCAAATGACAGAGATGTCGCTAGTAATAATAATCCTGACCATACTTCTGTGACAGCTAGCACATTTTTTACTGAACCTTTTACTCAAAAATATGAAAATGCCGATGCAACGGTGACACATACAGCAAAAATTGCAACACCTACAACTACAACTAACGAAACAAATACAAGTACAAGGATCGCCACGATGTTGTACGATAATAAAACAGAAGCACCTGGGCACATCATGGTTTCGAGAATTAAAGGAAAAACTGAGCCTCCACATACCGAGTCCCCCACTACCGAGTCCCCCACTACCGAGTCTCCCACTACTGATTCTCTCATTACTGAGTCTCTGACTACTGAACCTTCCACTACTGAGACTTCATCTAATGAACCTCCCGCTATTGAGTACCCCCTTACTCAGTCTACCAATTCTGTGTTCCCCACTATTGAGTCTTCTTCTACCGAGTCTTCTTCTACTGGGTCTCCTAGTACTGCGTCTCTCACGCTTAAGCCTCCTACTACTGAATCTCCTACTAATGAGTCTCCTACTACTGAGTCTCCTAATAGTGAGGATGCTACTACTGAGTCACTCACTAATGAATATCCCAATACTGATTTACTCACTAATGAGTCTCCCACTACTGATTTACTCACTAATAAGTCTCCCACTACTGATTCACCTACTAATGAGCCTCCCTCTACTGTTTCACCCACAATTGAGTCTACCACTACTGATTCACCCATTAATGAGTCTCCCACTACTGATTCACCCATTAATGAGTCTCCCACTACTGGTTCACCCACTAATGAATCTCCCACTACTGATTCACCCATTAATGAGTTTCCCACTAATGATTCACCTACTAATGAATTTCCCACTACTGATTCACCCATTAATGAGTCTCCCACTACTGATTTACCCACTAGTGAGACTCCCACTACTGAGTCACCCACAAATGAGTCTCCCACTAATGATTCATCCACTAATGAATCTCCCACTACTGATTCGCCCACTAATGAGTCTCCCACTACTGATTCACTCATTAATGATTCTACCAATACTGATTTACTCACTAATGAATCTCCCACTACTGATTCACCCACCAATGAATCTCCCACTACTGATTCACTCACTAATGAATCTCCCACTACTGATTCGCCCACTTATCAATCTCCAACTACTGAGTCACCCACTAAAGAGCCTCTCACTACTGATTCACCCACTAATGAGTCTCCCACGACTGATTCATTCACTAATGGGTCTCCCCCTACTGATTTACTCACTAATGAGTCTCCCACTACTGATTCACTAACTTATGAGTCTCCCACTACTGATTCACCCACTAATGAATCTCCAACTGATTCACCTACTAATGAGTTTCCCACTACTGATTCACCCACTAATGAATCTCCCGATACTGATTCACCCACCAATGAATCTCCCACTACTGATTCACCCACCAATGAATCTCCCACTACTGATTCACCCAGTAATGAATTTCCCACTACTGATTCACCTACTAATGAGCCTCCCTCTACTGTTTCACCCACTATTGAGTCTACCACTAATGATTCACCTACTAATGAATCTCCCACTACTGAGTCACCCACAAATGAGTCTACCACTAATGATTCATCCACTAATGAATCTCCCACTACTGATTCGCCCACTAATGAGTCTCCCACTACTGATTCACTCATTAATGATTCTACCAATACTGATTTACTCACTAATGAATCTCCCACTACTGATTCACCCACCAATGAATCTCCCACTACTGATTCACTCACTAATGAATCTCCCACTACGGATTCGCCCACTTATCAATCTCCAACTACTGAGTCACCCACTAAAGAGCCTCTCACTACTGATTCACCCACTAATGAGTCTCCAACTATTGATTCACTCACTTATGAGTCTCCCACTATTGATTCACTCACTTATGAGTCTCCCACTACTGATTCACTCACTAATGAGTCTCCCACTACTGATTCACCCACTAATCAATCTCCCACTACTGAGTCACCCACTAATCAATCTCCCACTACTGAGTCACCCACTAATGAATCTCCCTCTACTATTTCACCCACTAATGAGTCTCCCACTACTGATTCACCCACTAATCAATCTCCCTTTACTGTTTCACCCACTAATGAGTCTCAAAATACTGAGTCACCCACTAATGAGTCACCCACTACTGAGTCACCCACTAATGAGTCCCCCACTATGGATTCACTCTCTAATGATTCTCCCAGTACTGAGTCATCCCCTAATGAGTCTCCCACTGCTAAGACTCCCACTACAGAGTCACCCTCTACCGAGTCACCCACTATTGAGACTCCCACTACCGAGTCACCCACTAATGAGACTCCAACTACTGAGTCATCCAATAATGAGACTCCCACTACTGAGACGCCAACTAATCTGTCTACTACCCTTAGGGAGTCTCCAACACGATTAACTCCTGATGTTTTAGATGTTTTCCGGAAACCTCTGGACATAAGTAAATCTTTCGTTTCAACGTTTTATTGATATCTTTATTTGTGTATTAGATTTTATTTCGGTTATACAAGTATTTTGTGATATCTATTTTACTTACGGAGTGGCTATTCACATTCGTCTATGAAAAATAATTGTCAGCGTCAGTAAACCATTTATGGGCTGGGAATAACGTTAAGCGGTTTTTCCAACTGACTGCTGATCACGGCTCACTTTTAATTACATGTATTCTGATTTTTTCCTTTTCAGTGAACGCTGTGATCAATGCTGAATTTGATATTAAATTTAAAGATAATTATACAGACGCGCTGGACAATCAACAATCTGATGAGTTTAAAAACACATCTAGGAAGTACGAACACCTGGTAAGATATATTTGATTTTGAAGTTTAACACCCATTAACTATTTATGACAATTCTCTACAAATAAAGCATGCGGAATATTTCTAAATTGTTTTTTGTTTTTTGCTAGAATATTATCTAAAAGTGTAAGATAGGCCAAGGGTCCTTTATTGTAGTTAATAATAATTTTCTTATCTTAAACTTTCAGATAATATTCGAGCAAAAATTTTTTTTTAAAATCCTCATGCATTAATGGTAGAGAATAGTCATAACCTACCATTATGTTCCAGATAACATCGGGTCATTTATTGTAGTTAAAATAATACGATGTCATCGGGATAATAATGGTAGGTCCTTTGCGATAATTTTCCACCTGCTATTGCAAAAACTCATCACATATCATAACTTTAAAAATAAGTATCTATGTAACGATATTTACATTACTAACATCATTACGTTTTGAGAAGTATTTATCTGCTATATATTATAAGCTTTCATGCCCCTCAGTTACATTTTTTTTTCTCTCTCTAAACATGACCTTTGATTGCCCGATCTTAATGACCACATAACTAGATCAGTTTTGTCACTAGAGAAGTTTATTGAGGGATGATTTATACGCCAGAGAAACACTTACGATTTAACCCGATTACTGCCCTTAAACCATAACGTTTTTTTTTCTCTACAAGTTGTGAAAAACATAAAATTAAATTTAGAACAAAAACACCATATATGATAAAAATATATTTTATTTTAAAGGTATTTGACATATTAATATCTTCTTAATAAATTTAAACACTTTTTTTGCCTTGTTTTTTTTTATTAAAACTTATCAGAAAATTGTAACACAAATAATTTTTTTTTAATTAAAGAAGAATCTGGCAACCGTTTATCACGTCTATAACAGACTTGAGTGTCTGGTTTTTCTTTTAAATGTTAACCTCACAAAAATACACATCCACTATACTTTTCGCAAAGTAAAAACAAAAATATATAGTATAATTTTTTTAAAGAAAACATTAACCCATCATCATTTTTCAAAATTAAATTTTCAAGTGTGTAAAATAACTGGGTTTTGATATTCATTTGTACACTTATATAAACGTACCCACGTTTTGTTGACGTCATTGATTTTTCTTAATTTGTAAACATATGTTTGTTTTATTAAAGGAGAATGTAACATCGCTTTTTTAACAAATGTAATGCCATAGGATTAAAATGTATCGCCACCCAGGTAAACATGTACACATCCCATTTCCTACCTTTGACATGTATGTACCCAAGAAGGTAAATTATTTATCAAATTCATTTCTTTATTTTAAGACGTATCTTGTGCTGCCTGGGGGCAAAATGACCAACCCCACCCCCACCAACCAGATTTAAATAAAATTAATACAATCTTCCCTTCCATACCCATACTAATATATTTTACTCTTCGTATTGTTTTTTTTCTTCTTATTTTGATGAGCTATAAGTGGATTAGTGAATGCCATTTGGCTATTGAGTTTCTATTATGTTATACATTTAATAAAAGTATGATTTTTGAATTTAAAAAAGTAAAAAACTTATTAAATGTTAAAAATACAAAGGTAAAATTGGTGTGTTTTATTAACAATACAAAAGCAATTAAATATGTTTGTTAATTTTACTTTTAAGAAAGGACATATACAATATCAGTTTTGTAACGCTCGGTTATTCACTCAAAGAACCTTAAGAGTTTTGGCTAAAATAGGCGATTCGCACTATGACGTCATTTGCGTGGTGATCTAAAACTAATTAATCTTAACTAGTCGATCCTCGACGTAGCATAAGTCGCCCAATTGCTCATGAACTATATAAATATTCTCGTGTCCCAACCACTTTTAAACCAATTATTTTTTAAACAATACTTCAATTGAGACGATTTCAGCTCCGAAAAGAAAATATTACGCAACAAACGCAATTGCGTTATTAAAAAAAATATATATATCATTTAGCGTAGTTATCCGGAATTATATTTTGCGCGCTAGTGAACTCATTATTTACCACATTCTGGCGTATCTATATATAGCCTGCGTGGTGGTGTTTGACCTTTGCTGGCGATTTATAAATTTAGATTTTACTTCGTAATTTCAACAACGCACTAAAAAACACACTTAAAAATAACAGATGTTTGGAATTTTCCCGATAAATGTTAGTACAGTGTAATTCTTTGACCATCATTTTTTAAAATATTTTTTTAATAATTTTCAAACTTTAATTTATAATAATAATAATACTTAAAATATTATTAAAATAAAAGCCGATATATTAGATTTAATTCGATTTCCTTAGAATTATAGAAAATAACTATAATCGTTTTTAAGGTACCGAACGTATTTAAATCTTTTAGCTTCTTTGGCGTGACGGTCAGCATAGCTCATTCTTATTTATATGTTGATGTTTTTTAAATTTTTTCTTGATTAGTAGTTTTTCTCAATACTTGTTGCCATATAGTAATTTTAATAAGTCAAATCAGCTTGGAATATATTTGGGTTAAGATGATGAAATCTGTTGATTTTTTTCCAAACAAGCTATTAAAATGGCTAATTATAAGGTAAATTGTCCACAGCTCAAGGAACCGTTTCAAAGAGTCTCAAACTTCAGAGGGATTATCATCCTTGGGTTTTGGTAAGTGACTATATTGATAAACTGGCGTGATTAGCAAGGTCTCGGTAAGGAAACATGCATGCGACCGCGACAAAGTCTCAATTTAGGCACCCTAATGCCTCAATGAGTAAGATAAATTAATAACCATTTTGGCTTGAAGATGGTGCTCCGGAATGGGTGCCTCCCACCCCCTTTTTTTTTTGTTACCCCGCCCATTGGCACGGCCATGATGTTGGGAAGTTGCTTTTCGAAGTTTGGGTTGAGGTAAGAGGAGTTAAGGTGCCATAAGTCAGTGACTAGAGATCATCTGTACTTCTAAAATCTCTCCGTGCAATGAATGTCGTATTTTTTACTTTGAAATAAGGAGTCTAATCTTGTAAGGTGACAAGTGACAATTTGGATGGCGCGGCAAGGAAAACGTTTCTGCTTCTAGTTAACGGAAACGCCCTATTCCCAGAAATATACAGATGCAGGGCAGAAAGTAAAAGCTTACTGAGTGTACCGTATAATCCAAATTTACCAAAAGTGATCAGTATATCTTTGCCAGACATACTAAAGGGGAAACAAAGTAAGATAAAAAGAGTTTTAGAACAAATAAGCTGTAAAAGAAGATGGAAAAAGTGCTGTAGAAATACAACCAGACATTGAACTGTCAACAAAATACTTTAGAATATCATTTGATATATTAGTATTTGTTGGAAAAAAAAAGATTTCACTGAAGACTGGCGGGAGGATCGTCTGTTAAGCCTTTGAAATTAATGCGGTCTAAAAGATTTCACTGATTTTTAAGCCATTGTTCGGCAATCATTATCTTGAAAACTTTGAAAAAAGTATTATCTGAAAGAATAAAAAAAAAAAAAACCAGTTGATGGCGAATTATGGGACACAATATCTCACATTTGGACCGAAGAGCCACCAGGTTTTGAAATATAAGTGAGCAGTGTAATAAAGGCACACTATGAACTGCAGTGTTAATCATGAGGGGAGACTATCAGAGACTTTAGATACAGAGTCGGGCGTGCGGCAGGGCTGTCTGATGTCACAGTTCTTTTTACAACAGTCATCGATTTGCACAGTGAGAAAGGCAACAAAAAGTGGAAGACATTAATTGCAATTTCCTTTTTTTTTTTTTACCAACAAACTACAGATATATAAATTGCACATAAACTAGCCCTTTTATCACAAACAATTAAGAAAATAAACAACAAAACTTAAATGTTTGATTGTGACTTGCTCACAACTATTTGTTCAATGATTTCGTGATTTGGTTTGTAATTTATGTCCACGTTCTTAAATAATTGCTTTATCAAAAAATAGAAGCAGCATAGCAGATGTTCATAATTGTTCCGTGTGCAGTAGTTCATAACATCTGGGGGCTCCCATGGGATCAAATGTTACCACTACGTGCAGAAGCAGTTCAGTAGCTTCGTTTAATCTAAGGGTATTTAGTAACAACACAAAGATCACTATTACAAACCGTTCTCTTTTCTTGAACCGGGCTTCCACTATCTCTCTGCGACTCGCTAACTACACAAACTTTAACAACGGAATACTTCATCTCTCCTACCCCCCCCCCCTAAAAAAAAACCAACAACAAAACAAACCACATAAAAAAAAACAACACAAAAAATCTCCACATGAAAAACATAAACAAAAAATTAAAAAATGCAAAACAAAAACAAAACAAAAAAATCTGCGACTCGCTAACTACACAAACTTTAACAACGGAATACTTCATCTCTCCTACCCCCCCCCCCTAAAAAAAAAACCAACATCAAAACAAACCACATAGAAAACAGCTACACAATTAATCTCCACATGAAAAACGTTTACTAAAAATTGAAGAATGCAAAACAAAAACAAAACAAAAAAATTAGATTCGATGAACAAACCAGAGTCCTATGCTATTGAAACTATTAAAAAGATGCTATTGATTTATTTTTCTACCACTACCTCCAGGCGTGGCAGCATCGGCGTCAGATACAAAGTTGTACTTAAGGCTGCCGAAAACAACAACCAAACGGTTAACATCACAAAACTCATCCAGGACATGCAGGCGGTGAAGTCCAGGTTGATGGCCATCCCAGGTGTGGACCCAAACTATGTCAATCAAACGTTCGATGGCGCCGTCACCAACTGTAAGAACATCGGTCATAAATAATTTCTCCCTAAACGATTGTATATCTTTTAAAAAATTATTTTTATGATAAGTCAACAACTTTGTTTCGCTAGGTTATTTTAATGACGTGAAGACTATGAAGTCGGGCATTTTGACCAATTGTTTTTGTTTTTAATCTGTTAAGTATGAAGTGAAAATATCTTTCTTAGGCATTAGTTACAGGCTATATCATTTGAATCTATGTGGATGATAGACATATTTTACTCCTTAAATGCAGATTCTAATTCTCTTTTCTTTTTTTTTTTTACACGTAGTGCAAAAGTATTGTAATGAACATGGTCATTATTATTTCGCATTGTCCTAATTCGATTTTCTTTTTATAAATCAGAATGAGAGATAGTATGATTTTTATTTGACAATTCTAAAACATTACATCGCCTTGCATAAAATATGATATTTATTTACAGCCTTGAGTTAAACATTCAACTAAAAAGTCCACATTCTGTGTACGTCTACGGTTACAATTTTACACTTCTCGTAACCTACATTAAATCATCAAGAAAAACGCTCTAATAAAAACATTTCTTAACTGCATCGTAATTAGCAGAGAACTAATATGTATTTGTATCACCAGTCACACATGCAGTGATACAAGCCCTGCAGGATAAATGTCTGTTAGAAAATATTTGTGAAGCCGGATACGAATGCGACCAGGCCTCACAAGAGTGCTTCTCTAAGTGCAAGTTTCTCACCTGTTCTGACAGGGGCGAGTGTTATATTGGTGAACAGTTCAACGCCCAATGCAGGTAGTTTATTATACGATAAGATAAGAAATAAACCAAATAAAAGGAGATGGAGTTCTTTTTTTGTTACATTGTACATATTTTCAGCACAATAATAAATAAGTATTTAAACCAAGACAACATTGTAAAATTATAACAGTAAACAAACACGACACCTAAATTATTTCACCATCGTAGAAATCAGCCCTTAATGAACTCCTTTATAAAGAAAAATATAATAATACGAAAAAAAAAAACATTTTAGTTTTTAATTAATTGAAAAAATGAAAAGTTTGTTATAATCCATTCTTAGTTGAAATTCTATAAGTAGATAATATATTTGCCAAATAAAGTTTAGATGTTTTTAATAATTGTAAAGCACTTAGAGCTTTAAGGTAAGCGCTATATAAAATGCCTGAATAAATAAATAAATAATAAAGATGGAAAAACTCATTTTCCCAGCTCACTTTGATCTTATTCGTAAACTAATTTTTTAAAAGGAAAAGGGAAATTAAAAAAATAATAATCATTGTTTTGTCTTTCCCAATGATCATCATTTCAAAAACTGTTTTAATAAACTAAAAAATATCTAAAATGTTCACAGATGCAGAGAGAATGTCACCAAGCCATATGAAGGTGACGATTGTTCCATTTCACCAAATCGCTTGGGTTTGTCTCAGAACGAGGTCATTGCCATAGGAACTGGACTTGGTGGCGCCGTCTTTATCATCAGCGTCATCGTTGCCATGGCGATATACAAGCGGAAACAGAGGTTGGTCGGGCAATTTAAAATTAACGTTCTCCCCAAGAGACTCAAAAACTGCTGTGGGTGGGGTGTGTTATGTAACGGCATGCTCCGGTCAATGTAAAACATATCCAGAGTTAAGTTACTTTCACATAGCACACTGCAGATCTGTCACTGAGATTCTTACCAGGGCAAATGTTGGCAAGTGAATCAGCATGCGACAGTCACGTACACTATAGCATATTGTCTAAAAGTTTACAAACAGTATGCTATAGCTTTTTTTAAAAAAGAAATGGAATTAATTAAATCAATTCACTTTTTTTTCAATTATATATTTTTCCTACATGGGGGAAGGGGTGGGGTGATCACTTATGTGTGCAGAATATCCTCACTATACACTAATCTAGCTACTGCTTTCATAAATCCACTTCCCAGCCACCCACCCACGACAGCGTTTATCGGGTACAGTACGGGGGACGAGATTTAATTATGTCTAAAGTGAAAATTAAAATGGTTACTTAAAAAAATTTCCTTAAACGTGGTTTTGGTATAAATCCTTTTAAAAATGTAATATCGAGCAATTAGGGGGTGGGGCTGAAATTTAAACAACTCATCTATAAAAGTAACGCACTTTATGAGATCAGAGTTAATGCTCGCCCCTCCAGGCTCCCTGCAGCACATTTTTAACACCCCTGAACTATATTGATATCATAATGACCCTCCTGTTTTTACATCGCAGATCTATTTCACCGTTTGTGTCAGAAAAACACATCAAATATTAACCACCAAACGCGCCTGAGATTTTAAAAAAAAACACATTGAGAGCAGATAACTTGAATTTTATTTCGTGAAATCATATTTTCCTCATACTCCCCTCGGAAACGGGAGGAACTGATTTTTGCGGTTTATGAGTAGGGCTGGGTTTGACCATGTGAATGAAAGTGTAGTCGTTTGTAATGAGTCTATGTGCCAAGTTTCAGCTCGATAGGCCGATGGAAAGGGGGTCAATTAGCCGTCCGAAATGTGTCAGCAAGCCACCCAGCCAGTCAGCCACGAAGGAAAGGGAAGTTAATATAAAAGATTTTTTAAAAGCCGCATTTTGATCCGGAGCCGCAGGTGGCCGACCACCACTCTGGCACAGAAATAACAATCAGAACTTCTGCATCAGCAGATGGCCGACCACCACTCTGGCACAGAAACAACAATCAGAACTTCTGCATCAGCAGATGGCCGACCACCACTCTGGCACAGAAACAACAATCAGAACTTCTGCATCAGGACCCATTGTTGTGTCTACGTGGTATAGATATCTTGACAGTTAAGGACAAAAGGATCTCTGATTCACCAAATTTCATTGATGCAATGGTAACTTTCCGAAGATTGGCGTCTGAACCACAAATAATTGCCTCAGTCTTATCATCATTTAAATTTAGTCTGTTTGATGACATCCAATCTTTCACAGCAAGACAGCAGTCCTCGACAGCCTGAACAGCAGTAGCACACTCCAAGGGATCAGGTCGGAAACACTTATATAGTTCTTAGTCATCTGCAAATATTTTGCTGGAAATACCATGACTTTCAATAATTTAGCCGAGCTGGCTAGTGCACATGGAGAACAGAATAGGTCCTAAGAATGAGCTCCGTGACACACCACGGGTAACGGAAGTGTCTATGGAAGATGCCTGCTTCACTACAATACGCTGAATCCTGTCAGTCAGATAAAAAGAAAACCAGCGAAGTGCAGTTCCAGTAATGCCTGCCACATTCAGAAGTCTTGACAGAAGAAGCACATGGTCGATCATATCAAAGACAGCACTGAGATCCAACAGAACCAATATTGTCAGATCACAACGGTCAGCACTTCAAAGAACATCATTCATAACACGGAGTAGTGCTGTCTCACAGCCGTGCACAGGTTGATATGTAGATTGAAACTTGTCAAGTAAGTCATAAGTGTTTGGATGCTGCACAAGCAGCTGTGACACAACTCTCTCAAGAATCTTAGATACAAAGGGCAGGTTGGAGACCGGGCAGAAATTCTTGCACTCATTTGGGTCCAGGCCACTTTTTTTCAAGCAGAGGCTTAACGACCGCTGTCTTGAAGAGACGTGGGACTGTAGCAGACTGAAGGCTAATATTCTGCAGTGCGAACGTACCCCTAAACGTGAAATATTTACTAAATACACACAACAAAAAATAATTGCCCTGGAAATAGATGAGAACATCAACAAAAAAAAGACAATACAGTTTGTGGGTTTTCTAGGTAAAAAAATTTAAATAATTGACAAATTTATCCCACATTTAAAGATTAAATCAATGAGAATTGGAAATTAAATTGGTAAAGTCATTTAAAACTCAAAGTAAAAATGAAACTTCATTAAGTCACGATATATATCTTTTCCCGTTTAAACTGTGGTATCTGGTAAATAATGATTTTTCTTAAATTAATTTTCATCAACCTAAGTCCTTTAAAAAAATCGAAACAAAAAAGCACAAAAAATGTATATATTTTGGTCCCAAATGTGTTCTTTTTTTTTTTTTTTTATATCGTTGCCTTGAAAAATTGCCGTGACATTGTTAATGTCAGTTGCTATATATTGGTTGGGGTCAACTGGTTAACTTGAAGTAATGGCACAAAATTAAGTGTTAATGAAATCGAAGGAATGCTCGAAAACTTTAAGGTAGATTTATGAGACACAAACAATTTGTGTAAACAATTTTATTTTAAAAATATGTTAAGCTTTAATTATGTTTGATAGATCACAAATTCAGACGTTTCTGAAAATACCTTCACCAGAGCAATGGGGAGACATTAATATTCGTAATCGAGTAAATGTAAATAATATATGAAGATTCTACCTATAAGAAATTTAACATGAAAAAAAAGAAAAGACTAAGCATGGGAACAAACATTTTTTTTTAAAATGAATAAAAATTGGTTTGAGAAAAAAAAAATTCTTATAATTTATCATTAGATTTATTTTAAAGGTTTGTACTGTTATTAAATAATTTTTAAAAATGTATACACTTTTTTTTTTAATCCTTGTGTAGAAATAGAAACGCCATAGTTCCTCTCGACAATGAAAGCGACGAATCTACAACTTCTGTGGATTTAAAAAATGCAACTCAAGACCTAGAAGCCCTGGAAAGAGGAAGAAGTAGTAATTTGTATATAACTCCCAAGCAAGCTGATGTCACATCGTTTCGCGAGCAGTCCGCGCCTTCAGTGTTTGACCTATATCCGGGTCAAGGTAAATATTCGTTTGATTCTAAGCTGCGATGATAGCTGTGATGAAATATGCGGTATCCTACTGTCAACGGTGGAAGTCTTTAAATGTGTTATGCAAAAGACATTGTAATAATTATCATAATAAATGTTATTTGAAAAACACGCTTCATCCACAAAAGCTCGAAGCGTGGTACAAAGACAACCATATTTAAAAATAGAGACGAAAACAATCTATAATTTATCACATTTAAAAACAAACGCAACACTAAATAAACTACGTACGAGCATACCAAGTCAAAGTCTGTCATCCTTTTCAACCATCAAAAATAGAAGGAAATATAAATTATCTGGAAAAAGTGGAAGTCAACATCACGCCAGAAGGTGTAACCAATGGCATTTAACCTTAGACAAATTAATGTCGGTTTGTTTTCAGTTTCATTTTGTTAATTAAATACAAGAAGACTTTACTTGTTGGTAGCTTAATTTTATATTCATAAGATGTTTAGGGTAAATATATTAAAGTTGAAATTAAAAGGCAGATAGAAAACTTTATCTATAAATAAATGGCTTTAGGTGTATACATTCCATATTTAAACTGTGCGTTTAAGCTAAACAAACAGAATTATAGAGCAGCCTCGAAATAAAACCGCGAGTACCGCTCGTAAGTAAATATTTTTAAATTTACATTAAAAAAAAATAATTTCTTAGCTGTAATGATTAACATTACAAATAACCCGCCAGACAACAGAGGTCGCAATGCTTGAACGTCCCGTCTGCTAAAAGCCACATGACAAAACATGCGTTCAAATGACCACTCTTCATGAGAATCCCAATTAGTGCTAGTAGCAAGGAAATGTATTTTTCACTCCTATTGAAAACAGCTTTATATAACATACATAAAAAGAATTATTTTGTGTGATTCTTTGTGCTAGGGGTAGTTCGGGACTATGCAGTGTAAGGGTTAAGTTTGGGATCACTGGCGTAGGAAGGGGGATGCCGGGGGGGGGGAGGGGGCGGTCCTCCCAGGACGGCATTATTTTTCTTTATAGAGAAGGGGGGGGGGACATTTTCGGCCCAATTCAGAGTTTTCGTGAATGGGGGAGGCGGGAACATTTTTCAACCCTGGGCGGCACTAACACTAGCTTAGTAGCTATTACCCTGGTAGGAATATAACTGAAAACATTGGAAGTGACTGAAACGTCTCTAAAAGACATCAGCCTCATCTCACGCCATTAAGCTTTACTTGTTTTTGTTTTTTTGTCTTCAGTTAATAATAATAATAATAATACGTTGTTTTTTTTTACAAACATAGAAAGAAAGTAGCACCATTCAATGGTACACTCGAAAGTGGTAGACTATAAGAAGACCAAGCAAGTACATCAAAGGCAAGAAGTGAAGGGGAGATATCCTCCATCAGCTGTTGCGATGAGCTATGGCAAGGCCAGACTAGCAGCAGCAACTAACAATGATTTCTGAGCTTTCTGCGCTGCTCGCTGGTGTATATTAATGTCATGACGCCTGTGGCAACCTGTTCAATGTTTTTATTTTTTTTTTTTGGTTCATGTATATAAAATGTATTTTGCAAAGCTATATATATATGTGTATGTATGTATAACATTTTTGAATAGATCATGCAATTTTTTAATATATTTATTGTTTATATTGAGGAGTAAGCCGAAACTGTAAATTTGTATGTTGTCTTTGAATTAAAGATTAAATTTAAAAAACCTGCTCTATTTACCAAAATTCAGAACAATGGCAAATTAAGAGGCACATGCGCAACATGGATGGTCGATCAATGTTAAGGCTAAAATACTCTGAAAAGCTTTTTAATCTTAGCCATTTTCAAATTCTCTTCTTTTCAGTTTATATGTTCGTCATCCAATTAATGTGTACACAGCCTAGACGACTAGTGACTAGTGCTATGAGTGAGGAACCAATAGATTTGGTTTTTTTCTACCCAATTCTAAAATCAAAGTTGTTTTTTGTTTTTGTCAGCCGTTCGTACCCCCTAGCAACTATATGCTGTTTGGTTATATCTACTATAGCTGTGATATATTAACATTATAATAGTTAGTTCCCCCGCAGAGTTTGTCCACTCCAGTTAGTTGACTGCATTTCGTCACCATATCTTTTGTTTATATGTTGCCAGGAAACAGTGTGTCGTAATCAGTAGGCTTACTTTCTGAAACACTGTTGGACCCTATCGGCGAAACGCCGACGCCACACATCCGACCACGATATCTTCAAGTACAATCGTCAACGATCATAAGTGTGTTGATTGTGTGTGCGTGTCCGCACGAGGAAGGTCATCAAACCTAGCAAGGCCAAGGTCTTTTAGGTGTTGTTACTTGAGATATTGGGCCTGTTAAGGCTGTGTCAAGGTCTCTTCGACATTGACATTTTTCGACAGTGAGAGTGGATAACTCTGACAAGGGCGAGATCGTTCGGAGATTGCATTAAATGGTTGTAAGATTGGCCCACCCGAGCAATGGTAGTTTTAATGGTTTAGACCTATGCAGGGGGTCGGCAACCCTTTTTGAGTGAACAGCAATAAAAACAAAAATTGTATTTGAAACGGAAATATTTAGGAAGCCGTAGGCAGGGGCGGTATAAGAAAACTTGGGTAATAATACATTCTAATACGCTACATGTCATAATTACATAAATAATTATAACTAAATTATTTATTCACACATTTTTTATACAAATTATGCTTGATATTTAAAATATTTTGAATGTGACTTTAGCTGTTTCATCCCATTTAATTGTTTTTCAAGTTAACATTTCTTTATACATAAGTTAAACACATATGTTTAAGCATAAAAAAAAGAGACGCACATAGTCATTCAGCTGCAAGTGTCCACCCACAAGCCAATAGAATTATAGGTATGATGTACCACCGCAAGCCAATAGAATTATAGGTATGATGTACCACCGCAAGCCAACAGAATTATAGGTATGATGTACCACCGCAAGCCAATAGAATTATAGGTATGATGTACCACCGCAAGCCAATAGAATTATAGGTATGATGTACCACCGCAAGCCAATAGAATTATTGGTATGATGTACTACCGCAGGCCAAAAGAATTATAGGTATGATGTACTACCACAAGCCAATAGAAGTATAGGTATGATGTACCACCGCAAGCCAATAGAATTATGGGTATGATGTACTACCGGAAGCCAATAGAATTATGGGTATGATGTACCACCGCAAGCCAATAGAATTATTGGTATGATGTACTACCGCAAGCCAATAGAATTATAGGTATGATGTACTACCACAAGCCAATAGAATTATTGGTATGATGTACTACCGCAAGCCAATAGAATTATAGGTATGATGTACTACCACAAGCCAATAGAATTATAGGTATGATGTACCACCGCAAGCCAATAGAATTATAGGTATGATGTACTACCGCAAGCCAATAGAATTATAGGTATGATGTACTACCCCAAGCCAATAGAATTATAGGTATGATGTACTACCACAAGCACAAGCCAATAGAATTATTGGTATGATGTACCACCGCAAGCCAATAGAATTATAGGTATGATGTACTACCGCAAGCCAATAGAATTATAGGTAGGATGTACTACCACAAGCCAATAGAATTATAGGTATGATGTACCACCGCAAGCCAATAGAATTATAGGTATGATGTACTACCGCAAGCCAATAGAATTATAGGTATGATGTACTACCACAAGCCAATAGAATTATAGGTATGATGTACTACCGAATTATAGGTATGATGTACTACCGCAAGCCAATAGAATTAAAGGTATGATGTACTACCACAAGCCATTAGAATTATAGGTATCATGTACTACCGAATTATAGGTATGATGTACTACCACAAGCCAATAGAATTATAGGTATGATGTACCACGCAAGCCAATAGAATTATAGGTATGATGTACTACCGCAAGCCAATAGAATTATAGGTATGATGTACTACCACAAGCTAATAGAATTATAGGTATGATGTACTACCGCAAGCCAATAGAATTATAGGTATGATGTACTACCCCAAGCCAATAGAATTATAGGTATGATGTACTACTGAATTATAGGTATGATGTACTACCGCAAGCCAATAGAATTATAGGTATGATGTACTACCGAATTATAGGTATGATGTACTACCGCAAGCCAATAGAATTAAAGGTATGATGTACTACCACAAGCCATTAGAAATATAGGTATCATGTACTACCGAATTATAGGTATGATGTACTACCACAAGCCAATAGAATTATAGGTATGATGTACCACGCAAGCCAATAGAATTATAGGTATGATGTACTACCGCAAGCCAATAGAATTATAGGTATGATGTACTACCACAAGCTAATAGAATTATAGGTATGATGTACTACCGCAAGCCAATAGAATTATAGGTATGATGTACTACCCCAAGCCAATAGAATTATAGGTATGATGTACTACTGAATTATAGGTATGATGTACTACCGCAAGCCAATAGAATTATAGGTATGATGTACTACCGAATTATAGGTATGATGTACTACCGCAAGCCAATAGAATTATAGGTATGATGTACTACCGCAAGCCAATATAATTTTAGGTATGATGTACTACCACAAGCCAATAGAATTTTAGGTATGATGTACTACGGCAAGCCAATAGAATTGTATTAACGAAGGTATTTCACACGACGATCATTTAGTAAGGGTTAATTTCAATGTTCTCAGTGTTATACATATAGAAATTTTGAATGGGGAAAAAAAAACAGGGAAACATAAGTTATCCATTGTTCGGCGCTGTGGGCATTTAAGCAAACAGAAAGTTCAATGTTATTTCTTTAAAGCATGTTACGCTATTCTAGTAAATATAGAACGTGTCATCTTATCGTAATGACTATGTTTTAATTATACAAACACAACAACAACAAAAATTGTATGCGCCAGCACAACTGGTTTCTGTAGTAAAGATAGCCAAACTTTTAGTCTAATTTCAATTTTTTTTTTAAATATATACTAAAAAAAAAATATATACTAAAAAAAAATAACCTTTTAATGTGATTTACTTTGTTCATGTTTTGTTGGTACACTCTCCTGCTTCATCCCATGACAGTTCCGTCATTCTCCTTCCCTGCGGGATGTAGGGATGTATAGCTTTCCCCACAAGTTATTTAAATATTCTTAGAATAGCAGCGCACATAGTAAATAGCAAAACCCATTTTTATCCAATGTTAATAGCTTTACTGTTTAATTTGAATTTTTTTTTTATTCACGTCAGAAATACAATCGAAAAACTGTGCAGCGTTATCGATTTCTTTCTTCCATTTCTTTTTCACATATTTATTGGTGATGAAAATCGAATACTTGTTTGTCTTCATGTGTGCATGTGAGTACAGATATCTGTATGTATGTCTTTGTATTGGTGGTGTAGTTTTCCATGGGCACAATCAATCATTTATGACAGTAAAAATACCAGTCAAATAAATAAATGTGGAATTAATAAAGCTTATAAAAACATAAAAATAAAATCATTTGTGTTTGGGGAAGTAGATTCCTATTACAATACTTGAACATTCCGAGGTTATCATATCGTATGCCCATGTCAGAAAGTGTTTTATAATTTTAGTGATAAGCGAGTTGAGACGGTGCTTGATTCATCACATAATGTATCCACACGTTGAAATATTTTGAGTGCAT
Source organism: Lymnaea stagnalis (assembly GCA_964033795.1). Lineage (NCBI taxonomy): Eukaryota > Metazoa > Mollusca > Gastropoda > Lymnaeidae > Lymnaea > Lymnaea stagnalis. The sequence goes on along the minus strand of CAXITT010000094.1, from coordinate 150,509 downwards.
TCCATTGTTGTTTTTTTAAAGCATGTCAAACAGACCGGAGGTTTTAAAAAATACAGCTGATAACTGCTTGACACCTCGTCGTCGAGACAAACAAATGGAAACTAGGAGACCGGTAAACACACACAAGTTTGGTGATAATCAGACGTTGAAATAAAAGTAGGTTCTTAATTAAAGTGAGAGTCGAAGCCGTTTCTGGGCTGTCTGGGCAATCAGGGACTGGATGAATAATTTTTTTGTTTTTTTGATTTTTAACTTCAAAAGTATAAGCATGGCAGGGGTAATGATAGCTATTTAATTCACCAGTGGGAAACACTCGGATGGTGTGGGAAACACTCGGATGGTGGGATGTGAAAAAGCTGTATGAAAAGCTTCACTTAAATCCATGGACATTGACCTTGATTGGGTGGAGACATTTGCAACGCATCGTGAAAGCTGACTGTCGGGGAAAATATCCTCATAGAATGAGCGCACCGATCTCGTCCGAAGAAAGAGCCCGGCAGAGAAAAGCAGAATCGTCGCACAAAAAACGTGTGTCCCACGTGTGGGAACGCTTTCCAGGCACAATAAGGATGAACAGGACATCTGTGTACTCACCGTGGAATCTAGCCTTGGCCATTTTTACAGGCGGAGGACGAACAACAGTAACAGCGGCAGATATCATAGAGCTGGATGCTGTGTCAAGTCTGAGGAAAGCATTTGTTATTTTTTTTACCATGACTTGTCTTTCATATTTTCCTTACTTTACGAAATGATTGGAGTCTGTCTATAGCCCGGTGAAAGGTTGATTAATTATCAAGTTCTTGGTTCCATTAAAAGATGTGTGTGGTTGTGGACCTGTGGATATTTTGGTCTAATTTTCTGTCTTTTAGTCTGAATGAAATAAGTGAAACTGAGTATGGGGGAAACCAGGAAGTAAGGGAGCAACAAAACAACACACGCGTTGGCAAGACGCCTTCTTCGGCGAAACAACAATTTAAAAAATATAAAAAATTAAAATAAACACTTAGCTGGATTGTCGTATCCGAGAGGACTGTAAGAGGAATGTAATAGACCACAAGTGGGTGAGAGAGTTAACGTATGCAATAGGGAACGGAAGAGAGGAAAAGTAAGTCCACGCTGATTGTTTGCAACATCGAGGGGAAGGCGAAAGAGTTTTGACCTACTAGCCTGTCTGTGTATATGCGTTTTTTATTTAAAAAATTGATATCTGTACATCATTGTATATGTCTATCTATATGTATGCTTGTCCCTGTTTTTTAATCCGTCTATGTGTGCATATATCGGTATGTGCATCTGAGTCTCTGTCCATCCCTCTCAGTTCAGTCTTTATATCTGCCATTTTTCTATCATTCATTCTACGTATCTTTCGATTTCTCCTGGTATTTATCTCTCTTTGTATCTGTATGGCAAAGTATGTGTCGTGTAGCTTGCCCGAAGTGATAAAATAATTATGACGATACCTTCCAGCGTCGTGATGCCAGCGGGTGTAGCCAGCTTGTGAAGTGATACGGTAAACAACGATGACACCTCCCAATGTCGTGATCCTAACGATTTATTTATCACACAGATTTTTTATTTACTCTACACGTGATTGGACAGTTTTTCGCAATATTTTAGGCATATATAATTCATCACCTCACAAGCCATAAAACCGAGGGAAACACCAGCGCTGAACATCACTCAGGAGGGAAAATTAAGGACACATGAAGAACTGAGCCTTCGCAACAATGATCTTCATGACTCTGATGTCCGTGTTTGGAATCGTAGACTGCTACTTGCTCCTCAGTCGGGACCGTGTTCAAATGGGTCGGTTAACATTTTAAATACACAATTTTAGTAATATATTCATTTATTCTTTAGTTGGAAAATTTGTATTGGTCGAATGCAATTTTTTTTTTTTTAATTTCGACTGCAACAAGATAACTATTTTGCTTAAGACTCCCAAGGCAAAGTACATAGCAAAAAAATGTGTTTAATTTTAATTTTAAATAGTGTTTGTCAGCTAATACAGGCATGCTCAGCTCAACATGTAAGGCAGGGTGTAATATTTCATGAACAACTTGTGCTGGCCGAAAGATAATAGGACAAGGGGAGAGGGGGGGGGGAGCTATTAAGAAAATAAAAACAAATAAATACTATTTCTTTACTTCGCGGGCCGCAAAGTGAGTACTGGCGGGCCCATGCGGACCGCATGTGTTACAAACCTCTTCTTAGTTAATAGGTTCGTTGGCTTCGTTATCTAGGGGTTTATTATAAACCTTTCAAAACTATAAATTCTTGTATAAAATATCTTTATTCATCCAACTAAGTCTTCAACTGCCATTTCCGTACTCAAAAGAACAACACTCCACAACCATCTACAATACTAATACGTCATATCCCTTTTCACACAATACGTCACAAGATACTAAAAGTAACAGATAAAACAACACACATAATCTCAAACCAACACGCAATCACACCATGCATGTTGTGCAGGCGTGACCTAACAGTCTGTAGGCTCCCCCCTTTGATGTTATTGAAGCTGGCATCATAAAGTCTCAGTTGACACCAACATAACTTTTACGTGATATTCATTTCTTTCTTTGCCGACAGTTTATTTAAAGTCATTAAAGCGTATGCTGGTATACATGACCTGGTCAAAATAAGTAAGACTTATCACTTTACTACAAATGCTGTTGGTAATATAGGTAACATTTAACACTTTCATAAACATAATGTTGGTAATAAAGGGAACATTCATCACTCGCATGTACATACTGCTGGTGATATAGAAAACATTCATTACTTTCTAAACATACTGTTGGTAATATAGTTAACATTGACATGCTACGATTCTCCGACGAGTAATCATAATTGCTTATGAATAGTGTTGATAATTAACTATAATTTTTAAAAATGCAACTGTATATCTGTTTCAGGAGAAGACAAGAAAACTTTAAGAAATCTTGGCCTCAACAAAGGGATACAGTCCCTTCAAGTGGTGGACTTGAAGAAAACATCTTTTACTTCCTCGGAGAAAGTTTTTAGTAACCATAAAAAGATTTCCAGCAGTTACTCACTTCCCATGAGGCAGAGGAGAGAAACACCCTTTGATTCAGATCAAACAACGCACAAGTGCAGGTTGGAGGACTTTTATGATGTGCTCACACTGTCCCCGAAAGAAGAACTCCACAAGTGTTCATACTCAAACAGCTGTGGAGAAAACTGCGGCCTTGTGCTCATCACCCTCTTGGAGTATCGATGCCAGTGTGATGATCTTTGTTGGCTGTACGGCGACTGCTGCCTCGATTACTTCCAAGTGTGCCTGGGCGTGGATATTCGCGAAGGTCATCAAACTTTTCTTAAAACAATTCTATCCAGAGTCCCAAACTACACACATGTGCTACAGTATCACACTGCCGTGCAGTTGGCCAGGTCGTCGACTTGTAGGTTTCGGGTAGCAAAGGGAGTGTTTATGGTGGATAAATGTGCACAGAGTACAGAAATAATTGCGAGGTTTCAAGAACTACACGCAAAATTGAACAGTCCAGGGGCGGACACTTCTCATTTTGCCGTGGGGATGCCAATGTCGGAGATAAGAGGGCGCTGTGATGAGTTTAACTCGTTTTCAGCTGCAAACAAACTTATTCAAGACGTCGTCCCTGTGATATTTCAGTTGGGCTCTCATGTATTCCATTTCTTCAATGGCTTCTGCAGTTTGTGCAATGGGGTGCCAGTAAACGGTATGCAATTCTACGAGACTGAAGTAACCTGCACGGGAGAGGCTGCCGTGACCTTGACCGATCTCGTCCACACATTGTCCAGCAATCTGTCTGACCTCACGGAAAACCGCACCTGTCTTGTGGAAACTACGCTACCTCACATGGGTAGGACAAACTGTTTTTATAAACCGATCCGATGTGATGGGCCAGACACCTCTGATGAGTATCAAACCCTACAGGATGTAGAAGTGGCTAATCAATCAAGCGAAATTTCCCCGTTGAGTAGGAAACACTTGGCCGAGTTATGCGGGTATTACCAAGTCCCGTTCAGCGATCACCTGCAAGTGAATTCGTACAAGAACCCCCACTGCTATCTCTGTTATCATTTTAAGGAAACAATTTTCAACGGTTATAGTGAACCAAATATAACAAAGTGTCCCCCTGCATGCCTCAACGGCTTTATCCTTCCGGTCAGAGGATTTACGTTATTGTTTAACTTCCGTTCTAGAATACACGTCATTTCAACGGAAGAGGATTCAGAGTCAGGCGCTCTTAAAGCTTTAGTCAAACCGCAAAACTTCACCCGTTTCTTTAAATCGTCGAAACCATTCTGTCGAAAAGGATTTACGCTTTTTGCCCGAAAATGTGTCCGTTTATTCCACCGGCGACAACACCACCGTCAACTTGGAGACGGGGGTTTTAACAGGAGCGGATCTTTGCAAAACATTTATTTGAATTCCATCTCGTTTAGAAATAATAATTTTACAATTGGGTTGAACGTACGGTATAGTTACCTACTTACAGCGCGTTCAGATGATCCAAATGAATCTAAAATGGAGATCTTGTCTGAAGGGGAACGGATGCAAGACCAGAACGGCGATAATATTATTGCCCGGGAAAGGGGAAACATGTCCGCGGAATATTCTCTTCAACGAATGACAACGATTTGGGCGATTAGCGTTTTACGGGATTTTGTAAAGCCACTACACGTCGCAAGTCGAGCTTTATCCGACGTGATAAATGACCACATCGCAGCTGAGCTACACGTGAGATTTAACGAATCGGTTTACGTGTTACAAAATCGCGTTCGTTTCAAATGCAGTGATAGAAAATGTGTTGACTTACCCGACATGACTTCCGTTCTTGACTCGACTCACTTAGGGAACAGCTCGGCGGCCAAAGCTTCTGATTTAATTAGTGTTTACCCTCATGACTTCAAGCACGGCCCCTTGTGGGAGACAAGAGGCTACGACACTGGAATACAGCTGGTCTTACGTTTCGATGGGCTGGGCCATCTCCAAGAGCTTTTGCAATACATTACAGAATTGGTGCCCAAACTGGTTCAGATGGGTCACTCGGAGAACTTCAAATTATCAGAGATCAAATTATCCACCAGTCATACCATGAAAACAAACAGACTGTTAGAAATTTCATGTAAACCTCATCGGGAGCTAAAGCTCACCTCAATCCCAATAACGGTTAATAAACTTGGGGAGTACGTTGTTGACGTCGACGACAGAGAAATTCCGAAAGATGTTTTTGATGTTCAAATAATGTTCTCAATCAATGAGTACACGAGTGATGCTACTATAGACCGCGTTGTTATCCCTTTGTGTAAACGGAAATTTGAGAATCTAACCGCACTGGCTTGTTCAACTTCAATGTACCTGCATTTCACGTTTTCAGATTATATTTTATTTGACAGATTCCTAATCGTCTCAAGTATTGTAGACAACGCATCTGATATAACCGAAATTCTACAAAAAAGCATGTTTGAAGGTAACAATGAATCGGTTATTCAGGTGTTGCAGGAGGCACTTCCTGGAGAGGAATTTTATGTGTATGAAAACATCTCGTATATATTAACTGACTCCGGTGCAATTGTTTGTTTAACTTATCAAACACCAGAAGGTGAATCAAACGGAGGTGTCAGTCACGACCGCAAGGTCATCGTTTTGAAAGACACATCGTCGGCGGAACAATATCTGTCACTGGCGGCTTCTCTTCTAACCATCGTCTGCCTGATTCTCTGCCTCGTGGTTTACGGAGTTCTCTCAGAGTTGAGACAAAACGTTCCGGGAAAGATCATACTCTCGCTGTCCGTGTCTCTCCTCGCGGCGCACCTCATGTTCTTGTTCAGCCAGAGCCTCGAAAACCTGGCGTGTGAGATATACTCTCTGATCCATCACGCCGCCTGGTTGGCCTCGTTCGCTTGGCTAGCGTTCATGGCTGCTCACCTGGCGTACACCCTGCAGTTCTCCACGCCATCCGTTGACGACTCGAGCATTTTTTACAAGGGCTCGACTCTCTGCTGGGGTCTCCCAATTGTTTTGGCGTCCGCATGCTTTATTTTAGACAAAACTAAAATGTTCTCCATGGACTATGGCAAACTGGGACCCTGTTGGATCGGAGACGACAACGCTATGCTCTTCACCTTTGGCATTCCGGTCTTCATCAGCCTCACCACGTCCTTGACGAGTTCCTGCATCGTCATCCGTTCGATAAGCCAGAGCGTGCAGTTCCGCCGAAGGAGTTCCAGGAGTGTCGGCAACGAACGCCACCAGCTGTTCCTGTGTTTCAATCTCACACTTCTGATGGGCATGAGCTGGGTGGCGTACGTCATAGTGCTGGTTGCGGACATTCCCTATCTTTGGATCCTCCACGATTTGGCGCACGGGTGTGAAGGGCTGTTCCTCCTGCTGTGCTTTGTGGCGAGAAGGAGCCTTTTGTCGAAGCTGCTCCACCGAATGAGATCCGCTGAATCCTTTTAGTTCATCCGCATCGAGGCGAACACGAGGGTCCAATACAAAAACATGTTACATGTGTGGTTTTATGAATCTCGTCCAATATAGCCATGAATTTAAACAAAGTAGCACGCTACAAATGCAAGTTAAATTTGATCACATCATAAAAAACTAATTAATTAAATAAAATCTTTGATTTAACGCAGCAATCCATTTCATTGTGGAAAGTTAAAGGGAAAAAAGGTGGTGGTGGGGGGGGGCGTTTATTATGAATTTCTCTTTGTTTTTCGTAATGTTAACTGTTATCTATAAGGATAACACTGTTAACGTATACATTTTAAAAAAAAATTACATTAAAACTATAAAAGATGTTCTACTAGATTAGACAGCTTAGCAGAGACAGATTAAAAGCATCGTTTGATATCATCGGCAAAAGAAATCGACGGGGGCCTGTGAAAGGCAAGATATTCTCAAGGCTTTTCAGGCAAAAGTGTTGGGATCTTTGAGACAAGGTGGTCGCAAAAGTTACTTTGGGCTGAGGCTTTGGTTTAAAAACAACGCATTTGCGTCATTCCAATCAAAACTGAAAGTGTTCAAATCGGATGTTACATTTTGCTATTTCATATGTTTCTACATGATTTTTTTAATATTTCTTTTTAAAAAAATATGTTAATGTCTTTTCCAAGACTTAGTTTTAAAAAAAAAAGTTATGGAAAAAACAATATTTTTCAACAACCTAAATTTGAAACAATAAACAAAATCATTTACCTAACTTGTTTTTAATTCATTTATTTTATTGTGTGTATATTAATGAAGTGATGTGTTGTTTTTGTTTTTTATAAAGTAAAATTTGTGATGAATATATAAAATGTTTTGGTGTGATCTCACAAGAGGTTAGTTTTGGGACGTTATTTCCCGATCAGATTTTACAATTTCGTGGTACAGGCGAACTGTCAGTGATATGGGATAGACACCAGGCAGATATAAAAATCATTTTCATTTTAATTATTTATTATTTGCGTGATCACACTAATTTCTAATCGATTGCAATTCTGGAATTTGAAAATTAATTGAAAGAAATGGAGAAAAAATAAAGAAATTAAAAATACCACATTAAGGAAAAAAAATGAAAAAGGAATTGGAATAATCTTGTTTTTAAGAATTGCATTTTTAATCTCGCATAAGTATTTGAGCTCAATAACGTGATGTAATTATTAATAAACAAATAGGAACTGAATCTCTTAAACTTTAAGCAGCTCGTGATCAAGGTGAGATACAACTTTAAGTAGCGTCTGCTGTCCACTGAAGCAAGTCAGTTGGCGGGATCCTAAACGTCACATTGGGAAATGGCGCCGGTGGGTAGTCGAAAGTGAGCTCTTAATACACCCCCACCAGCATACTCCCACACGAGTCGACTTAAAGCGCTGCGATAAAAGCGTTCACGGTCCACTCTCCCGTGGGTCAGGGTGACTTTGCTTCCACTCTGTGGTAAAGGTGTTGCGTTACCACCCCCCCCCCCACCGTCCAGGGAGTCGTTTGGTGGGGACGAAAGCTGGGACGAAACGGTCGCCTTGGAGCGGCTTTCTCACGGCCGCGTAGCTAAAATCATCCGTTTTGGTTTTGGCCGCCACCCAGACCTCATATTCATTAACGGCAACACGTAATGATGTTGTTGCGTTTAAGTCCGTTGCATTGGGACTCATGCAAGTGGCCAGGGTTAAGGCTTCGGGAGAACAAAGCTTCCCTACCAGTCTGGCACATCACGAAAACCCCATGTGACACCGCCAAGTCGCCTAGGCGGTGCGGGTCCTTGACTTAGAGGCATTCAGTCAGTTTCCCTCCAGCGGGATCCTAAACAATTTCCTTTATATACATTGACGCCTGGAAGATATTCTTTACAAACGTGATAGGATAAAGAAGATTAATAAGACACGAACACATTGTGTCAACAGAACAACATAAGTTACGCTTTAATTAATAATAATACATTATACACAATTAAACGTTTCGGCACATGCCTTCATCAGTACAAACAAACAAAACACATTTAAATAAGTATAAATTAAATTTACATGACATCAATATACATATCCTACCTAAAATAGAAAAAAATAAAGGAGAGGGCGCTAAAACCAGACAAAAACAAAGTAAAGAGAAGTAGAAAGGAAGTGATTTTAACATAATTGTACTTACAATGTATAAATATTATTAAAGCGTAACTTATATTGTTCTATTGACACAATTTGTTCGTGTCTTATTAATCTATTTTAAAGCTTTATTTGCAGTCCAACACTTTGTATAATTAGGATAAAGAATAGTTTTAATCAGTGGTGCAGCTAGTGGGGGTGCAAGGGTGAGGACTGCACTGGGTGAAACCAACTCTGGGGGAGGGATGACGCGAAATTTAAAAAAAATATATATATTTACATACCATATGACCATGATTCAACGCCGATTGAAGTGTTCGGTAACTTTCGTAAGGGACAGGAAGCTATATTTATCTAAAGTCTGAGAAATAATGGTTTCCGTTGATACCAATGGGCGATTTTAAGGACACGTTACAGTTCTAAAATACATTGACCTCCTGATCTTCAATGTATTTGTTTTTGTTCTTAATTTGGTGTGGGGGAGGGGGGTTGTTTGAAACAATGAGTTTACCTCAACATGTGACACCAATTCTAGCTACGTCAGAGGTTTGAATCAAAGTTTAATATTAAATTTGACAGTGGGGATTTAATTTATATATTTCAAAAAACCAAAAAAAAAGTTCGTCTGCTTAGAGCGCCTTAGAATGATTAACAACTGGCTATTCGAAAATGACTTGAATTTTGTAAGTAAAATTAGGAAATGTATTTTTTTCTTCTCCTTTTTTCTTTTCTAAATATGAGAATGAATTTTATGAAGAAAGACAAAAGTAAACATGAATGAATTCATTAAAGATTAAGATTCCCACGATTCATCAACGTTTCTTTTTGTTTTCTTTCGGTTCCCAATAATGTATTAGATAGAGAAATCGAATACAGCCGGGCTCTTAGTTTTCATACGCAGACATCACGCGCCCAGATCTCCGTTTCCGTTTAAAATGCGTCAATGTTAAACTATACGCGAAAGAGATATCGGAGGTGTGGCATGAAATCATAACATTGTGAATATCCGATCAGATTTGGGTTAGCGGTGGGAGGGGGGGGGAGTGTGTGTGCGTGGGGGAGTGGGGGTCCTATTTCGTGCGCAATAACGTTGGTGTATATGTTTGTTATCTTTGGTATAAGATGGTGACTTCCTGTTTTAAATTAACCGTATTAACACACGTATATGAACTGAAATATACTTTAATAAACATTTTGGCGGCCAACACGTTTTCGTTCAGCCACATACCTAGAATTAAGGAAATGTTGTGTTTTAGGCGATATTTGAACAAAGTTACTCATTCGTAGACAGAGGTTAAGAAATATTTTATCTTTTAACTTTTTCTTTAAAAAGAGACTAGACTCTATGCCTTGATTTTATGGTTTGGCTAGCAAGCTGAGGACTTGCACACCATGCGTTCATTTCGTTAGTGCACGGGTATTGAGGAACACGAGACTCGGGCATTTTCAGAGTTGACTTTATTAACTCTTTCCCTCCGGAATTATTTTCCACGTTCTGACGGAATTATCTATTTCGGGTTTTTGTTACGCACTACTATGTTTTCTCTAAACCTTCATAACTTTTTTGTTTTTAATCAGAAAATGTTAATATTGGTATGGAATTAAAGGGAAATGCATGCTCTTTGCAAACAAACAAGATTTAGGTTTAAATTTTAATAAATAAATGTGATTGTGATTTAAGGAAAATAAAATTTTTTTTTTAAAAACTCACCGAATGTTCACAAAACGCTCCTTTGAAGTCACACGAAGAGAAATATATAATCCAAAGTGTACTAAAAATGTTTGTTTTTTTCTGAACTATATCCATATGTGCATCACAAATAATAAAGATCAACTTTCAAAAAAGAAAAAATTAAACCTCAGAGCACACTATTCATTGTCACCACCACACACAAAATTAGGAAAAAAATTTAACTAATGATAATTCCACTGGAAACAATCTGTTGCTATTTAAAAAATAATTGCACTGCATCCTTGTTTGTATTTACTAAAATTTATAATAGTAAATGGAGAATTTATCATACATTAGTCACATATTTCCATCTGGGTTTAGCAATAGTAAGCCTAAAAAACAATCCATATGGATGTGTCCTTTAGCTGGGGGGCGGGGCTGGTTGTTTATCAGCTGATCAATTACCAATTTCATTATTTTGTCACTAGTACTACTAATACTAGTACTAGGTTTATAATCATACGATTCAACAGAATCAGCCTCTGCATTTGAAATCATAAAATCACTGTCTGAATCATCATAAGAGTAATATTTCCCACAATTATTAGATTGATCACCAGATGGGTCAGGTCAAGATTCCATGTTTGTAAACAAAAATAAAATGGACAATCAAAACTACCGCTTCAAACAATTCGTTCTTCGCCCAATCACAGAAAAACCGGATGTTTATAAAAGGGAAATCATTCTAGAATTGATTTAAAATAACTAAATACCAATAGCTAAGAAAAAAATCGAAATAAACAGGCTTTTATACATCGACGATCCCATCGTCGATACGCCGAACTCTTCATTTCAAATCGACGATGGGAGCGTTGATCCGGAGGGAAAGAGAAAACATAAATGTTTTATTAAAACATAGTCTACTTAATAACATTTACATTGACGTATAGCAAAACAAATATAGAAATGTATATAATAAAATAAAATAAAACAGTAACATTTTAGCAAGTGAATAAAATAAGCTTCTGCTAATAGCAAGGAAGACAAGTGTCAAAGTCCACATGCATCCATCATAAGATCAGGGCCGGCGCTAGGGGATGTTTATAATATACCTAATCCATTCAACACAATATTTGGAGTTATTAGATAGTCAAATGGTCTGAAGGTCACTCTGGCTCTCATACTGTCCCTTCGAGATGAATCTCGGGAAGACTCGGAAACTAAGCGAGTGAACTAAAATATCCGTTATGACGCGTCCCATTATGACCAGCAAGGCGACCAGTAAGACTATAACGTGTCTTAATATCCTATCGATGAAAAATACAATGTCAACGGCCCCGCAATATTCAATTTGCCCAAGGCCCCGCACCCTCCTAGTGCCGGCCCTGGTTGGATAAAAAGAGAGTTGTCCTCCTTCTTTTCTTCTGTGCTTAGTTCGTTGTCTTCATGGGTTCCCTTTGGGGAGTTTATTATAAGTGAACACGGCCGCGTCAGAGATCATATTTTGTAAAAAAAAAATATGTAAATCAATAACATGTGTATACTGTTTATATCATTCTATTAACAAGACATGGGGCGAATTTTAAATGAATGATTATTACGGGTGAATACTTGTATCAAAGTTAGACACGTTCAATGTGACAAAACGAAAATGTTTTAATTAATTAATTTGCGTCTAGTTATTTTAATAATTAGTAGCCTATAAACACTATTAAAGATAATTCAAGATATACAGTTTTTATTTTCTAATTAGAAGAAATGTTTGTTTTTTTAAATGGTTCATGCATTCAGATCATTGCCTGCTTGGTAATGTACAACTAAGATTGCGCACCATGGAATGTAGTAATGAGATTGCGCACCATGAAGTACACAAATAACATTTGCGCACCTTGTAATGCACTAATGAGATTGCACGCTAAACATTTAAAATTGCCTTAAAAGAATATAAAAGGGAAATTAAATGTACCCGGTACAAATTTGAATGGGAATTATTTGATAATCAATACATTGTTTATGTTCATTGAAATACAATAATATCCAACATTTAAATTAAACAATATATGTATATATATATATATATAGACGCTACAGCTTTTTTTAGAATTTAACAGATTTCCGACCCACTTTTTTTTTCAAAAACAGAAAAGAGAAAGAGAAAAAATATGTATCCCTTTTTTTTTAACACCAGAACCCCACCCATTCCCCCCCCCCCTTTTAATTAAAAAAAGACAATGTTCAAATTAAAAAGTAGCCAAGGTTGTATATTCAATTTTGCAATGCAAGGTCGTTACAAAAATAGTTTTTATTTATTCTGATCTACACACAAATATGTCCGTTGACACGATGTTTTCGCTGGCCATTATTATGTCAACAAAGAAATTACTTGAAAATTGTTTACCACTAAAGACCAACCAATACTGATGGGCATGCAAAATATATCAATACGTGTCTGGATCTGAACACAACAGGAAACATCGGATTGGAGGCCATGGGAGGCCCCAAAAAATATAATAAAATGTAGGTATATATCCTTAATCTAAAAAAAAACAACAATTTAATGAAGAAATCAACATTGTTTCACGGACAGTACATATATATATATACATATATATATATATAATATATTATGTATATATATATTTATATATGTATATATATATGAATATATCTATATTATGTATATATATATACATATATATATATATATATATATATATATAAATAATTAAATATATACAATATATAAACATATATATTTATATTTATATATATATATATATATATATATATACATAGAAAATTTTATGTACATGACACTTTAAGTCAAGTTTTTTTTTCACAGACAACACATATATATATATATATATATATATATATAATATATTATATATATATATATTTATATATATATATATATATTTATATATCTATATTATATATATATATATACATATATATATATATATATATATATATATAAATAATTAAATATATACAATATATAAACATATATATTTATATTTATATATATATATATATATATGCATATACATAGAACATTTTATGGACATGACAATTTAAGTCAAGTTGTTACGGACTGTCCATAAATTGAATTAAAGTGGTATACATGGCATCCTTGTTGGACTCGATGATGAAAGATTTAAACAGGATATTCTTAAGAATGACATGATGCAGTGGGTAATGCAGATGCGCAGACAATACTTTTTGACAATCGAAGAATTGTCACGCTAAGTATGACGGACCTGCAATGTCCTGAAAAAGAGAGGCATACGTACGAAAGTGTCCCGTCCAATAGAGTACAGGGTATTTAAAAATGTATTCAAAGATAAAAGCTGTGAGATTTTTGTTTTAAAAATATATTTTAATTTGAAAGCTTTGAATCGTTTATCCCGCGTTCTTTCTTGCTTTACAGAATGGAAAGGTGCCGAACAATATTGCTGTAAGGATTAGAAGTGAATCTCTAAAGCAGCGGTTCTCAACCTGTGGGGTCGCGACCCCTTTTGGGGGTCGAACGACCCTTTCCCAGGGGTCGCCTAAAACCATCGGAAAAATATAATATACTCTACAGGTATGACGTAGCAACGGAAATAATTTTGTGGCAGGGGGTCGCCACAACGTGAGGAACTGTATTAAAGGGTCGCTGGCATTAGAAAGGTTGAGAACCACTGCTCGAAAGGCACGCACTCATCAAAATGTAACACTAAAACAACACACGTGTAAAAATGATACCCCACCCCCACCCCCTCCACAACTCGAACCAACAGTGCCTAAAATAGGGATTTAAGATCCATATTTTAGAAGTTAAGTCTTACGGAGACAGCTAACAATAGCATCTTCTCAAATCTTAAAAAAATAATATCATACTTTTTGCTGCTGTCACACTCCACTTGACCTGTGTTGGCAAAGGGATGACGTCTAGCAAGTGGCCACAAAGTGCGCACGTATCCATCACCATGCACAGCTTTTAAGCGCTTTCTTTAAAAAGCAAATGTGTACTTTTTTTTACAAACTCGGTAACATTGTTGTTAGTTGTCACAAATATTCCCCCCTCCTCTGTGTTGGGCAAGGGATGACGTCTAGCAAGTGGCCACAAAGTGCTCACGTATCCATCACCATGCACAGCTTTTAAGCGCTTTCTTTAAAAAGCAAATGTGTACTTTTTTTTACAAACTCGGTAACATTGTTGTTAGTTGTCACAAATATTCCCCCCTCCCCCCTCCCCCCCCCCCGTAGATGAGTCCTTAGTAACATTATTTATGCAGTAGGCAGGTTAAGTTAATGGCCGCCATTCTAAACATTTAAAAAATAAAAATAAAAAAATAGATGCTCTAAGATCTTTTGCAAGAGTTCACAGACACAGATGTCTGTGGCAATACATTTAATGGCTGGGTTCGTCAATGGCATACCAGGCTGCTAATCAGTAAGCACAGATGGCGTCGTATACGGCGTCATAGACGGCATCATAGATGGCGTCATAGATGGCGTCATACATTACTTCGTCGGGGGGCTTCTGTTGTTCAAACACTTGCAGCAGCCGGATCTGGGGATCTGGATGCCGATCAGGGCGTACTGGGCGCTGCTGCTGCGAGGGTACAAAGGGTTGTTGACCACAGCTGCGTAATTGCCGCGCTCTTGGGCACAGCCACAGCCGGTACATCCCACTGCGTGGCTGTGGGGAAGGCGAGAGGGTGGGGGAGGGGGGGAAAAGTTTAGGAAATGGCCGTTAGTTTATACTTCATTTTTTGTTTCAGGGTGTTTGAAAACATGGATCAGTTCAAATGGAATGAAAAGGATTGTCTGGCTCTACAAATAGCTGTGTATTTCATTTGATTTTTTTTTTTTTAAATTGTTCAATTTAACGTGTTTTCTTTGATGTGCTTTAAATATAATGTGTTTTCTTTATTGTGTTTTATTATTTAATGTGTTTTCCTTAATGTTTTTTAAAATTATTCTTTAACATGTTTTATTAAATGTGTTTAATTTAAAGTGTTTCTTAAAAGTCTTTTATTAAACTTGGGTGACAGCTTATATTTCTATTCCAGACGGTATCAGCCTCGTCCTACATTACATTAAAATATTCAATTTGCCAATTGAAATGTTTGATAAGTGCTATGACGATGAACCCATCATTCGCGCGTAAGAATGCATTAGCTAAATACATGTGCTAATATGTAGCTCATTTATTTCAGCCCACTTGAAATTCTTCCCTCTTATAGCAGAATGTTACTATTCGCTAATAAAACTGTTTTACTGGTACCCCATGACGTACTTAATCATTGGTAATGGTGCTACTCTGTGTCCCCAAATGCCATTATGGATGGGGGGTAGCGTGAAAAAAAGGAGGGGGGGGGGGTAATCCAAAGACGTACTCGCATTTTTGTGCAGGGAAATACTGCCTCCTGTTGCCAATGGTAGCCAGGGTGACGTTTTTGTTAAAGTTTTTTAAGTCTGTGTCTGGAGTTGTAAAGAAATGACGTCTGAAAAATAGATGTTATAATTAAAATAATTCTTTTGTTCTTTTTTTTTTTCTCTTTAAAAATGTAAAATTTGTATCATGTAATATGCTTTCTATTGTACTTACATTTAAATACTCAGAATATGTTAGGCCTAGCCTATGTAGTAATGTTACACACAACAGTTACTATGTACATGCGCAGTGTGGAGTATTATTTTTAAACCTAGCTATGAGTTAACAGCTTTCAAATAATTTAAGCTCCGAAAGAATTTTTTTTTAAAGTATTTTAATTTTTTTTTTAAACGGTATAATTTTTTTCAAATTATTATTGATTTTTATCTAATTATTATTTTTAAAAAAAAAACATTTAGTATTTTAAAAAAAAAAAACTATTATTATTTTGAAAATGATTATTTAAAAAAAAAAATTATCATACTAACTTTTTTTTTAAAGTTTGACTTATCAACTTGTAACTCTGCTATCCGTTAACATTGTATTATAAAGTTGTCTGTGACAACGTGTGTGCCATTGTGTCTACTTCATTCCTATTAATATGCAATTTGATGGTATCGACCCTCCCGATTTCAGGAAACGATTTAAAGAAAGATAACTCACGAAATGCAGCAGCCTTGGTTGATCTTATCGCCAAGTGCTGTGTTAACGTCCCTTTTGGTCAGCGAGTGCACGGTCTTGTAGAGGGTCAACCACTCCATCAACGGACTACGGACTGCTGCTCTTATCCACCGATTGGTGCTGTTCTTGTATATAGGGTTAGTAGGTTGAGCGCTGCATCTGTAAACAGTTGAAATGAGGAGGAAAACGCCCTGTATCATTGATGGGTAGGAGAGGGAAAATGTGGTGTAAGGGGGGGGGGGGGGCGGAGGGATTAGTAATCTTATGATTAAGTTGAAATTGGAGATCAGTGCGTATTTACAGAATAAGCCCATCGAATCGAATTTATTTCATTAGATCAACATGATACATCGCTGCATCTGTAAACAGTTGAAATGAGGAGGAAAACGCCCTGTATCATTGATGGGTAGGAGAGGGAAAATGTGGTGTAAGGGGGGGGGGGGGCGGGGGGATTAGTAATCTTATGATTAAGTTGAAATTGGAGATCAGTGCGTATTTACAGAATAAGCCCATCGAATCGAATTTATTTCATTAGATCAACATGATACAAATCTAAAACCGGCCATGACAAGGCCACAGGAATGAAGAGGATACATGTAAATGAAGAAAATATAACAGTGGTCGATACAAAACAGTAGTCACGATATCACACATGAGTTACGATAGCACACATAAGCTACGACAACACACATGATTTACTATAATACAGATGAGTTAAGTTAACAACCAAGAGTTTTCATATACCGAAATACATGGGTAACAAAAAACTCGTATATATCCTATTTGTCGGTTTCATGATTATAATCGTATATTGTTGAATAAACTATAATAATTTAGCACAAATACTTTGCTTACGTGAAAAAACAGGAGCTTAGTTGGGTTCTGTTGAAGTCTGGTTCTGCTGGCTCGGCTGTGTCTTCAGTGTTCTCTCTGAAATACTGAAACATCAGAAGTTGTCAATCGATTTAAGATAACACCAGAGACGCCGTCCATTTAGGGAGATTAAACATTTCGCTTTCAATGTATAGCAATGCGCGCTTTAACCAGCATCTCTTGTGCACAAAGGAACCCGTGTTTGAGGACTGTAATGCGCGCTCTAACCAGCATCTCTTGTGCACAAAGGAACCCGTGTTTGAGGGCTGTAATGCGCGCTCTAGCCAGCATCTCTTGTGCACAAAGGAACCCGTGTTTGAGGGCTGTAATGCGCGCTCTAGCCAGCATCTCTTGTGCACAAAGGAACCCGTGTTTGAGGACTGTAATGCGCGCTCTAGCCAGCATCTCTTGTGCACAAAGAAACCTGTGTTTGAGGGCTGTAATGCGCGCTCTAGTCAGCATCTCTTGTGCACAAAGGAACCCGTGTTTGAGGACTGTAATGCGCGCTCTAGCCAGCATCTCTTGTGCACAAAGGAACCCGTGTTTGAGGACTGTAATGCGCGCTCTAGCCAGCATCTCTTGTGGACAAAGAAACCTGTGTTTGAGGACTGTAATGCGCGCTCTAGCCAGCATCTCTTGTGCACAAAGGAACCCGTGTTTGAGGACTTTAATGCGCGTTCTAGCCAGCATCTCTTGTGGACAAAGAAACCTGTGTTTGAGGACTGTAATGCGCGCTCTAGCCAGCATCTCTTGTGCACAAAGGAACCCGTGTTTGAGGACTGTAATGCGCGCTCTAGCCAGCATCTCTTGTGCACAAAGGAACCCGTGTTCGAGGACTGTAATGCGCGCTCTAGTCAGCATCTCTTGTGGACAAAGAAACCTGTGTTTGTGGACTTTAATGCGCGCCTTAGCCAGCATCTCTTGTGCACAAAGGAACCCGTGTTTGAGGACTGTAATGCGTGTCAATCTATACTGTATCTGCCAATTCCCTTATATGTCTACCATTAAGAACGCATTTTCTTTTTTTTTTGAAAGAAATCTATCATTAAAATTTGTTGGTTCTCACACGTGCTGATGAAAATCACTATGATATTAGGAGTTGTTGAGTCTAACGTATCGTGAAACTTTCACTATAATATGGCAGTCGTACTGACAATCTTATCCTTCATCATCGCTTTTTTCAAATGTACTTTAAAAAAAAAAATTTTAAAATGATGTACAAAAATCTCTACCTGCTCCTCAAATATCTTCTGTTCTTCTGGTGTCTTAAAATAGGTTTCATACATCACACGGATATATTCTTTACTTGCAGATGTCGTTGCCTGACTCTCCCTGTAACAGACACAAGACTAGAAGAATAACGATTTGGGTGGGGGGGGGGGGTTATAATGTGTGAGAAGGGTTTATAGTGTTAAGTCCGTTTTGACTTAAGCAGCGTAGTCACTTATTTTTCTTATATTGTCCTTACATTGCACTTAAATTGTACATATATGATACCTATGTTGTACATCTCTTGTAGGTCCATCACCCTTCAGTTCACAAGACTAGAAGAATAACGATTTGGGTGGGGGGGGGGGGTTATAATGTGTGAGAAGGGTTTATAGTGTTAAGTCCGTTTTGACTTAAGCAGCGTAGTCACTTATTTTTCTTATATTGTACTTACATTGCACTTAAATTGTACATATATGATACCTATGTTGTACATCTCTTGTAAGTCCATCACCCTTCAGTGCGTTCTTCTGATTCGCTAGGGAGTCGTGATCATTTCTTAATCTTTTATTTCCTTTCATTTTTAGGTAAACTTTGGATATAAACATATTATGTAAGTTTAACTTACAGTTTTATCCGTGTTTATTTTTGTTGTTGTTGCACTGAGGAAGGCATTTGCCGGAGGAACGCTTGACTCTGTGTTTTGTTGAATCATATTTAAAGCTTAACATATTATATACTCTTCTATTTACGCAACTTGTTTACGTCTCATTCATCTGACTAAAAGTTTTATCGCAGACCACAATTTTCATTTTTCCTTAGAGCAATGAAAGCAGTGACGTGTGTAGCAAAAATCGTAGTTTGCATGAGTGTGGCTGGGATCATGTTGTCTACGTTGTTGTGTGCAGTAGTGTCTGCATTGGGTGGTTAGTTGTCTCCGTCTGTGACAGCGGTGCACTTATTTGCTAGTGTTTGTTAACGATCAACAGGAAAGCCATGCGAAGGATAAGTTCCTTTCCCAAAGACACTCGAGACCAAATAATTATTGGTGTCCCGAAAAATCGAAAACTTGCTGGTACAGCATCTATCATAATGGCGTTTTTGTTGTGCCTGTTTTTGTTGTTGTTATTGTTGTTGTTTTTGTTGCAAAATCACAAATAGAGTATACCGTAAAATATGAACTTACACAACTTTGACAGATATGATGTAACCAGACAAGCCGATGGATACGGCTAGGAATACTAGCGTCAAGACAATCTGTTGGAAAGCAAGTTTTAAAAAAAAAATCATTAAGTTTTTTTTTTCTGTTTTAACTAAAAGTGTTGAGACATAAATGAGTAATGAATGATTCAAATCTATGATTAATGCATGCAATGGATCCCTCAAGGGTCCAGAGGAGGGGGGGGACCCTCCCCCCCCCCCCCCCCCGAAAGCACCAAGCGAAGAGAGGCCGACAATGAGGTGACTAAGATGGTAAAGAGTGGGACGGACAGTGTTAGACAAGAAGACGGTCCAGCGGCTGGAGAGCTTGGAGATGATGATTAGTTAATGGCCAACGCTTCACTGGGAGTCGAAAAGGCAAACAAGTTAAATATCTGAAATGCAAGGCTTTTTTTTATTTAAAAATTTAGAATATTCACGCGTCACCAGTTTTGTTTAACGATGATTTATTAATTGTATTTGTTGTAGGTCTAAGCTGGCTTTGTTCCAAGGTTTACGCATCGTATACTTGACCACCCCTAGCTGAGTGATTATTTATATTTGATCCAAGGGCAGCACAACGTATACTTTACCAATCTGAATAAGTATCGATATTTATTCCAAGGGCCAGCGCAACGTGCGCTTCACAACCCCTGAGTGATATCTATATATGATCCAAGGGCCAGCACTACACATAATTCACAACGCCTTCGTGATTATTTAAATATAATCCAAGGGCCAGCACAACGTATACTTCACCAAAACCTGAGTGATTATCTGAATTTGTTCCCAGGGCCGACGCGCCGAATGCTTCACCACCCCTGAGTGATTATCTGTTGCTGGAGTCAATTCGGTTCCAACGGATTGCGTCCATAGAGGATGTGTGTGGGTGATGGGGGATGGTTGGCGAATAGGAAATACATATCCGTCCTGTTAGTTTAAACTTATGGAACTCAGACCGTTAGCCCGATATGTGCGTGTAGTTGACATATTTCAACTAACACGGGCCGGCGAGCGATGCGGACAGGTGTGGACGTGTGTTAAGGCAAAAAAACATGCTTGTGTCAAACTTCATTTGTAAGTGTCTGTTGCATGAAGCGTTCACCTAATGTGTGGTACAGAGAAGGTGGTGTTCAAAGAGATATTGCTGTCACTAGTAAATAGTGATGCCAACCATATCGCACTGTTGTTAATGGTGGGGTAATAGTTTTAATAATAGAAGCAGGACACCCCCGCAACACTTTCAATCGTGGTCGAACTCTATAAATCTCATCTCCCTAACACATAGCAACACATAATTTATATCTTGTTATATATCGAGATCAAATACGCCCCCAGTGTTATTGGGGGGGGGGGGGTTGAATAGCCCCTCTTTCACTTAAGTCGACAATGGAACAACTCCACAATGGAGTAACACCAAAATGGAGCAATACAATAATGGACCAACACCACGATGGAGCTACACCACAATGGAAAACACCAAAATGGAGCAATACCATAATGGAGCAACACCACAAGAAAGCAAATCTACATTCGAGCAACACCACAATGGAACAACACCACAATGGAGCAACACCACGATGGAGCTACACCACAATGGAACAACACCACCAGCGGCTTTTCAAGCTTCTAGCGTTTGTTCGATCATATGTGGTGGTTTGGGGGGGGGGAGGGGAATTTCATGCATCTAGTTACAGTTGTACATTACTTTCGTAAAGCCTATATAGTGATACTACGATGTGCTGTACATTGTCTATACTACGATATGCGACACGTTGTGCGACACTCTCGTAGAGTGTATACATCGATACTAAGATATGTTTTAGTTGTTGCGATCCTTTCGTAAAGTGTATAAATCGATACTTCGATATGCCGCACGTTGTGCGATACTATCGTAGGGTATAAGAATGGATACCACGTTATGCCATATGTTGTGTTGCGATACTTTAGTAGCGTGTAAACATCGATTCTTCGATATCCCTAACGTTGTACAACTGCAGAAAAATAATATATCCCCATACTGTTGTGTGTTGCTAGCTTATACAAACATAAACATACAACCACATGTGGTGGATCAACGTTTCATAACCTGTTGGTAAACATTATCTCTCCACACTGTCACCATACGTGACGGTGCAGACATGCAGGGGCACCTGATCTCACCCAGATTCTTGCTACGCTGGAGGTCTGTGCCTTGCCCATGCCTGGTTTCTGTCGGTTCCCGTCAATCAGTCCTACCGTGGTTGTGTTGTTGGGGTCCTTGGAGTTCATTGTCTCGTGTCCCCTGGACGAGATGAGAGTTTGAAATTAATGCTAATAATACAATTACTGGAGTGTAAACATTTTTTATGAGAAAACATGATTTTTGACGTCCACTAATCTGCCCCCCCTCTTTTTTATAACCATTTTCAAACTTTTCAATACCCCCCTCCAACCCCCCCCCCCCCATTTTGTTGACATAATTAATGGATGATCACTTGACTGGCGACAATGAATTTTAATGCCATGAAGAAATTGTCCCTTAACGTGAGCGGTTCTCACTCTTAATATCTTAAATGACGTCTACGTACTTATAGAAAAGAATACTTTGGTCAAGTATTTTCTTGCGCGTTGTTTGTGATCTATTCTGTTATTTTGTTTTTATGTATCTGAGTTTAGGGCGCAATTTTCATTATTTCTTTGTATCTGAGTTTAGGGCGCAATTGTCATTGTTTCTATGTAACCGGGTTTGGGGCGAAATTTTCATGGTTTCCGATGCCTCAAATTCAGGACAAGAAGTTAGTGAAAATTTGTTACATTAAAATTTATGAACGTAAAGCATGGAGACCGGGGCGCCCTACTCAATTACCTGGCTGGAACAGATGCAGTCCTAGTCGAGCCTAACCCATGGAGACCGGGGCGGCCTACTCAGTTACCTGGCTGGAACAGATGCAGACCTAGTCGAGCCTAACCCATGGAGACCGCGGCGGCCTACTCGGTTACCTGGCTGGAACAGATGCAGACCTAGTCGAGCCTAACCCATGGAGACCGGGTTGGAGACCGGGGCGGCCTACTCAGGTACCTGGCTGGAACAGATGCAGACCTAGTCGAGCCTAACCCATGGAGACCGCGGCGGCCTACTCAGTTACCTGGCTGGAACAGATGCAGACCTAGTCGAGCCTAACCCATGGAGACCGGGGCGGCCTACTCGGTTACCTGGCTGGAACAGATGCAGACCTAGTCGAGCCTAACCCATGGAGACCGCGGCGGCCTACTCGGTTACCTGGCTGGAACAGATGCAGACCTAGTCGAGCCTAACCCATGGAGACCGGGGCGGCCTACTCGGTTACCTGGCTGGAACAGATGCAGTCCTAGTCGAGCCTAACCCATGGAGACCGGGGCGGCCTACTCAGTTACCTGGCTGGAACAGATGCAGACCTAGTCGAGCCTAACCCATGGAGACCGGGGCGCCCTACTCAATTAACTGGCTGGAACAGATGAAGTCCTAGTCGAGCCTAACCCATGGAGACCGGGGCGGCCTACTCGGTTACCTGGCTGGAACAGATGCAGTCGAGCCTAACCCGGGACGGAGCCTCGTAAGACTTATTTCCACGACTTGTCAGTTTATTCCACTACATTTTGTACGCATCTACTATATATTGTATACACCCAATAAATATTGTACACTTCCAATGAACCCAAAAGCGATTTACTAAAACATAACCTGACCATTTCTCTTTTTTTTTTAAATACCGTCCTAGTTCAGCAGAAGTTTAGAGGAGACGATGAATCACGTTTATTGTGGTCATTCGTTGCACCGCTTTTATTTTCTTCTTCATAACACTTTGAGAACCTCTGATATGGCGTACTGTAAATGCCCAACCCTTCACAGGATGATGACCTCGTTTCTGTTAAACGGATATCCGTTTTGTTTCGTCTTTGTTCTTTTTTTTTTTTTTTTTTTGAATTTTTAACAACACTCGTTTTTGTATGTATCCATTCTCGGTGCCAATGGGCATGGCATGCTTTCATAATGTCATATTTGTTACAGATTAGAGCATGTTACAGCGACAACTAAGACCAGGATGGAAATGTTTCGTAACCGGGAGGTTGGGGGGGGGGAGGGGGAGGGGTTTGCTGAATTATTGGAGGATGTTTGTAACTCGACCAGCAGACGTAACGTGTTTCGAGTACATAGGAAAAAGGTCAATAGGTTGAAGTGGACATGTGATATAATCAACGCGTGCATTACGAAATGACACAGCTCAAGTGATAAGACAAGTCGTTAAGACAGTGTTAGACAGTGTTAGTTTTTTTGCTGTTCTGGCTTTTGTTTTTTAAATAGAAATGTTTTGCTTGTCACCTTAGTTTGTAACAAGTGATTGTCTTAAGTCTGTTTAGATTATCCGAGCATGCCCATTAAAATATATCAAAACATTAAAAGTATTTTTTTTTTAAATGCTCATTTTCTGACTTGTTTGACCTACTTGAAAATACGTTAGACCTTGCACCATATGAGACAAGATGGCGGAACTTTTGCACCGATTAAGAACAGGCGAATTTGAGATTTTCCAAATATGAAAATGAGTTCTGAAAAGCTTTATGGGATTTAATTGATAAGAAATTATTAGGTTTCTGAGTTGAGGGCAGGGGGGGGGGATGAAAAGATTAGTTTTTCCACGCGTCCAAAATACTCTAGCCATGCCTCTCTATAAGAGTGGGAAAAATGGGGTGTATTGGCCGATAGATAAACAACACGACGGGGATTGCACAAAAAATTACATACTTGAATTAGGCAAAGGCGTTGAACTTGGCAGTGGCGGCCCATTCTCTAGTACTAGCTAGAACCCGGCATGCATTGCAATGCCACTCAAAGAAAAAGTGTTTGTGTTTTAATTACGTTTTTGAAGTATTTAAAAAAAAATATATATATTATTTTCTTTTTTCTATCTTGTGCGTACACAAATAAATTAAAAGGTTTTTCGACCCATGAACAGGCCACCTACAGCTGTCCACGTGAAAAGCATGGCTTTTCATAATTTAGTCTACACGCTTTGTAGCGATTGATCTACTCATGCAGCAGCTCTGTTTGAAATTATATTTAAATAGCTCACAAAATGTTTTTTTTTTTTTTTTTAAATTAAGCCCCCGGCCATAAACATCACAATGGAAAAATGGTCGTACAAATGCAGAAACCTTTTTATTATGTTACACAAACTGAAATAATGCTTGTATTTTATTCAATTCCTTCCACCCATGCAATAGCTCCTATAAGAAAAAAAAATTGCTGGCTTGAGTACAAAAATTTACCTGAATCTTAGCACAACCGGATAAATGGTATAGGAAAGCATACGGAAATTATATTTAGCTTAAGACAGTATAACAGAAAAAAAAAAGAAATTAGGCCTTAAGCCCGAAACAGAATATCGTAAAATGTGTGTAATAATTAAGTACAATTTACGGACGTATGCACAGCTACTCGCAAAAGTTTTATCGCAATCGGATCAATGGTAAAGTAGCGCATACGGGACATACATTCATACATGAATTTTATATATGTATAAACACTCAAGGAAGCGTTCAGTCTACCATCCATCCATCCATCCCTCCATCCGTTCGTCTGTCCATTGATCCACCCATTCACCCACCCACCCATCCATCCATCCATTCATCTATCGATCCATCTATCCATCCATCCTTCGATCCATCCATCTATCGATCCATTCATCCATCGATCCATCCATCCATCAATCCACCCCTCCACCCACCCACCCATCCATCCGTCCTTCCCTCCCTCCGTCCCTCCGTCCGTCCGTCCGTCCGTCCAATCTATCTATCTATCTATCTATCTATCTATCTATCTATCTATCTATCTATCTATCTATCTATCTATCTATCTATCTATCTATCTATCTATCTATCTATCTATCTATCTATCTATCTATCTATCTATC
>CAXITT010000094.1:105935-124826 GCA_964033795.1 Lymnaea stagnalis | reverse complement strand
TATCTATCTATCTATCTATCTATCTATCTATCTATCTATCTATCTATCTATCTATCTATCTATCTATCTATCTATCTATCTATCTATCTATCTATCTATCTATCTATCTATATATATATCTATCTATTTATCTGTTCATCTATTTATCTTTCTATCTGTCTATCTGTCTATTCATCTATCATCTAAGAAAGTCTTAATCCATCGCTGTTTGAAAATTAAATTTTCGCTTGTGTAAAATGAATGGGTTTTTAAATTCATGGGTAGAATTGTGTCAACGTTCTTACGTTTTGTTAACGTCATGGACTTTTTTAATCGGTGAAATTAGAATAAAGGATCTATTTGACCCAACTGTAACATCATTGAATTTAAAGAAATGGCCATCCACGTAAAATTGTACACACCCTATTTCCTAACCCACCATATATATAAGTACCTAAGAAGGTTAATTATTTTTCAAATTCATTGTGAGGAGTATGGTATGATGCCTTAGGCAAATGAAAATATCGTATTACTCCCCCCCCAACCCCCAGCAGCATTTTAAAGAAATTAATAAAATTAGCAACGGGATTTTAACGCCCTCACCTACACAAAAACAAAATTTGGCATCTCACAAACTTTGTTCTCATTGGGATGAGTGATAAGTGCAGAAACAGCCAGTCACTGGAGTCCTGTAAAACCGATTTAAAAAAACACATCTATTTTGCAAACACTTTCTGGGGTGATGTTATCTACCATCTTTTCCAGTTAATGTATATTGGCTTGTGTTGCTTATGGTTGAAACGGGATGAAAGACTTTGACTGGGTATGCTCGTATTTAGCTTTATATTGTTGCGTCTGTTTTTAAACGTGGTCAATTTTAGATTGTTTTTATTTCTCTTTTTAATATGGTTGACTTTGTACCGCGCTTCGAGCTTTTGGGGATGAAGCCTGTTTTCCAAATAAACTTTATTATTATTATTATTATTATTATTATTATTATTATTATTATTATTATTAGTGAATGCTATTTGGCTATGTAGTTTCGCTGCACTGATTGCATTAAACGTTATTTGCCTATTAAAAGTTTATTTAAAGGGTACGTTTTTCCACTACTGTATAATTTTCATTGAAGTATATTTTTTTTAAAGAATAAAAGTAAAAACTTATTAAATCTTAAAAATACGAAGCTTAAGTTGTATTTAATTTTGGAAAATTTTAGGATTTTCAAAAGTAATCTATTATATGTATTAATTGTACTTTTAAGAAGGGAAAAAAATTATCAGTTTGGTCACGCACGATTGTAAAATATTAAAAAAATCTTTGAGCTGTGGCTAAAATAGGCAATCATGCTATGACGTCATTCACGTAATTATTTAGATCAACTTTTATTTTTAGTTCGCAATATTAACAACGCACTAAAATACGCACTAAGAATAATAAATGTGATTAGGATGCAATTCTTAGATCATAATATTTCGATTAATAATTTTTTTCATCACTTTTACATTCGGATAAAATGCTTAAAATAATTCCTTAGTTGTTGCTTAAAATATATTTGTAATTTATTTTAAAAAAATACTTAAATTTTTGCTAAAATAATAGTGGAAATTTAATTTTTTTTTTGCGCATGTAAATTATCTCCATTTCCGTAAAATAATAGAAAATCACGATAATTGTTTTTGAGAATCCGAACGTATCAAAAAAGATTCGGGTTTTAAGCGTTATGTGACCCTAGCTCATTCTTATATAATATATGGAATGGCGGCATATGCCTCAACCCCCTTAACATTTTTTTTTCCAAAGAACTGAGAGTACAAAAATCTGGTCCCTCCTTAAGAGACACCTTAACGCTAGTCCTAACACTTAACCTAGACCTAACTACAGTCCTAACACTTAACCTAGACCTAACTACAGTCCTAACACTTAACCTAGACCTAACTACAGTCCTAAAACTATCCCTCCCCTAAACCCTAACCATTGCCAAACCACTGAAATTAAACGAATGAAAAAAAAAATATATATATATATATTTAGTTTCAAAACGACAGTTCTTTTAAATTTTTTATCTCCAATACTGTCAACAACCCCCCCCCCCCACCCCCTTTCCCCCCCCCCCCCCCAACCTTTTCCAACCTCACTCCACATAAATATTTGTTATTATTTTTGTATCCAATTTAAATAATTTATACCAAAAACACAAATATTCGCTTTAGCGTGGAGGTGTATCTCGAAAAAGTTAATGATGCGAGACAAGTGTGACACAGACATGTGACGTTCATTCAGCTAATTCTGTGAAGGATGACTGTTCACATTTTTGCCGTATTTACAGCAAATAACCAAATCTGAACCTTTGTCAACCTGGCAATACATAAATCAACTATGAAACAGAGACCGACCGAATTTCGGTATCAGCTTCTGTGGAAAGTCTCGTCAATTTTTTATTTCGACTTTAGTTTTAAGCCGAAATTTATTTTTAACGTTCGGTCGGTCTCTACTATGCAATTATAGGAGTAGTTTTCTGTACATCTAAAAATAAAACCGAAGACAACAAAAAAATGAACACATTTGGTTCACGAACAAATCGTTAGACTAACCGATGGTCCTAAGGTAAGATGATAAGACAATACATTATAAGGTTTACAAGATAGACCCGTTGAGTTTTATGAAACATGATGTATGTGGCACATACCGTTAATACGAAACTACGATAAGTTCAAGCTAAAATAGGAGACGTTTAAGAAAACAATTGATATTAGTTGTACCAGACACAAAGGTTAATTAGAAAAGAATGCTTTACGTTTTACCAGACACAAGCTTTATGAAAATAATAATAAAAGTTGTACCAAACACTTAACTCAAGAATACAATGTTATAAGCTGTACCAGAAAATAATGTTTAAAAAAAAAAACAATGCTTAAATTAAACCAGGCACTAACGTTATGAAAAGAATGATGTAATTTGTACCAGACACTTTTGTTATGAAAACAATAATGCAAGTTGTACCAGACACTAACATGAAGAAAACAATGCAATAAGTTGTACCAGGCACTAACGTTTACAAAACTTTGCTATACCTTGTACCAGACACTTGCGGTAACTAATCATCATCAACAATCATCATTAGGTGTAAATAGTACATCATATAGGAAACCAATCATATAACATAAGCAGGCAATGTATATTCGGTAGGAAACACTATTAAAGCGTACTTACTGATACTTTCCAGGTCTGTAAAAATCTTTCCAAAGAATCCGGGGTTGAAATGCAATCCTTGATATGTAGGACAGACGGTATAGCCGCCACTTACTTACAGTAGTAGCTTAGACTTGTGGTTGTAAGATGTGTAATTCGTTACGTACAGACAGGCTGATCACTTGAAGCCAGGGAAGGGGGCTTGGGTTGGCGACCTGACCTAAATAGAACTAGATCACGTGATTGGTCGCGCCGAAGAAGGGGACAGGAAGGGACACAGGGGACAAGTGACAGGTGAAACCAAAGGTGGGGTGGGTTTGGTGTGGAGACGAGACATAATACAATAATTTAACAAACTAAAAAACAAAACGTCAGATTGTATATAATTTCTTTTCTTTTTGCCCTTGACCCTTGACACATACAACAAGGGCACTTGGGTGTAAAAAGAAAGAGAAAAAAAGGGTGGGGGGAGAGTTGTGGTTTCAAAGAAACCTGAACGGGTCATCTCATCCCGTAATGCTGATTTTTTTAAAGAAGAATTGGAGAGATAATTTAATTCAAGTGACGGTGGCAGTGAAGTCAACAGAAAGGGAACATCGGGTCCAGTTGTCAAGTCAGTTGATACCAATGACTCGTGGGGTGGAGAGACGAAAAGAAGAGTTAAAGGAGCGTTTTCAATAACTGGCTGGTGGCCAGGTTGGAAATGTATGAGATTTATTTCACCGACAGTCAGCTCTCATATAAGCTAAACCCTACAACGTCACTGGCTTTGGGTGAATCGTTTAGTAATTTATCTGGCTGTCGATGAAATGTTTAGTCATTTGAAGTGGCTGTCGATGAAATGTTTAGTCATTGAACTGGCTGTCGATGAAATGTTTGGTCATTGGAGCTGGCTGTCGATGAAATGTTTGTCATTGAACTGGCTGTCGATTAAATGTTTAGTCATTAGAACTGGCTGTCGATGAAATTTTTATTCATTGAATTGGCTGTCGATGAAATGTTTAGCCATTTGAACTGGCTGTCGATGAAATGTTTAGTCATTGAACTTGCTGTCGGTGAAATGTTTGGTCATTTGAACTGGCTGTCGATGAAATGTTTAGTCATTTGAACTGGCTGTCGATGAAATGTTTAGTCATTTGAACTGGCTGTCGATGAAATGTTTTGTGATTGAACTGGCTGTCGTTGAAATGTTTAGTCATTAGAACTGGATGTCGATGAAATTTTTGTCATTGAACTGGCTGTCGATGAAATGTTTGTCATTGAACTGGCTGTCGATGAAATGTTTAGCGATTAGAACTGGCTGTCGATGAAATGTTTAGTCATTTGAACTGACTGTCTTGTTGATGAAATGTTTTGTGATTGAAGTGGTTGTCGTTAAAATGTTTAGTCATTAGAATTGGATGTCGATGAAATTTTTGTCATTGAACTGGCTGTCGATGAAATGTTTGTCATTGAACTGGCTGTCGATGAAATGTTTAGCGATTAGAACTGGCTGTCGATGAAATGTTTAGTCATTTGAACTGGCTGTCGATGAAATGTTTGTCATTGAACTGGCTGTCGATGAAATGTTTAGTCATTTGAACTGGCTGTCGATGAAATGTTGGTCATTGAACTGGCTGTCGATGAAATGTTTAGTCGTTGCTCTGGTTGCCGAAAAAGTCTCCTTTATGATTTCTTATTTAGCCGATGAACTGGCTGTTCAGAAAATGTCTGTTGAGAAATTGTTTGTTTTTTTGGTGTTTTTTTTAAGGACGTTCGTTAGTAGATTAAGTTTCATCGAGCTAGTGCACCCAATCTGACATGAATTCCAATATGTTGAAGTCAGTATACGTTTATCAATCCCCTTTTTTTTGTCAATGACCCGTAGCTATGATATCGGAAGACGCAAACCCTAGCTTCATCCTTGTACTTGACCAACGCTAAATATAACTGTTTGTAATGTTTTATCTAGGAAACCTGAAGTCCGTCTTTAAAGCAAAGTAGTTCAATGTAAACCAAACAGGCCGCTTTGACCACTCCAGGATCTTGCACTGACTAAATAATTACCCCCCCCCCTCCTTCCCCGAACCTCATTAACTATAGCCGGTCAACCTGTTAAGTTTTCTTTATATCCGCCTCTTCTTGTCCCACCCATGATTACGGTAACGTTGAGCGGTTCTGAAATAGTGTGACCATTCCCTCAAAGCTCTTCCAATCATAAAAAAAAAAAAAAAAAAGAGACGAGAATGCATTAAACTTCACGAAGGGCACAAATAGACACATAAATTAGATGCAATAGAATAGACAGATTGACTACAATAGCTTTCGACATGAATTAGTGGATGCCAGTGTTATGTGAATACACAGACTGAATACAATAGCTTTAAACAGGAAGCACAGTGGCTTTCTGCTACAACAAGATCATTTGGCGCCATACAATTTAAACGCGTTAATAATGTGCGCTTTTATTATTTGTGGCAGGGGTTGGGTTACAGAGTATTTTTATACGACCAACAACAATTGCTACTGAGGGGTCCCAATGGACCCAAGACGCCTAACGACGTACACATACACCACAGTCGCAAACAAGCCTTTACTTGTTGTAAATAGTGTCAGAATTTTCACAAACAAAAATAAAGTTTAAATTATCATGTCCAAAATTTTTTAAGACATGCATTTTTTTTCATCAACAACACCTTTTTTTCGCACCTAGCAAATCAACATGCAAAATTCTAGGAGTTATGTCACAACCGCATCGGGGTGCATTACATCGGGGCTTCCCCCCTTCGAAGTAGTAGACCAAGTATTGGTAACAATTTTCGTAATAGATTTAACAACTGAAGTGTAGTTTAAGAGATTTAGCGACGAAAACTAAATTGAAAGGATCTGAATTTTTTTTTACATTAGATATGCGATGGATCTGTTATATTTGTCTACACTTTCTTTAGCAGAAATCATAAAACAGGCATGAGGTTGAATCCCTGAAATTTCTGATTAATAAGTGTGATTAAAAGTAGTTTCCTGCTTTAAAGAAAACTGAAATTTTTAGTAAATACTCTATTCATTTTCAATGCTTACGTAAACCATCCCCCATTAATGTGCCGAGATGATAAGACATTAGAAAGCGATTTAAAAAAACAACAACACTTTTACTCTTTAAAAAACAAAAAAAAACAGTAAAAAATTAATCTTATTTGCTGGCTTTTCCCACTAATCTCCACAACTCACAGAAACAATGAAGGTATAAATAAAAAAAAGGGTAGATACGTTTAATATATACTAACTGATTAACTGACACGTAATTTTAATATCAAATGTAGGATTGAATTTAGTCAGCATTTTAGGGTAGTTTTTTTAGTCTGTTAAATTCAAGAACATTAATCTGTTCTGGATAGGCACTTTTTTTTTTTGGTGTGTTTGTCTCCCATTTAGAGACCAACCGAAAGTGATTTTCTGATTTCGGCCGAAGCCAAAAATAGGCCGAAATTTTAAAATGACTTTCGGCCGAAACCGAAAAAAGGCCGAACGTTTAAAAATGACTTTCGGCCAAAACCGAAAAAAGGCCGAAAGTTAAAAATGAATTTTGGCTGAAACCGAAGCCGAAACCGAAGCCGAAACCGAAGCCGAAACCGAAGCCGAAACCGAAGCCGAAACCGAAGCCGAAACCGAAGCCGAAACCGAAGCTGAAACCGAAAATGAAATATTAAGATATTTTGAAATTCGTTCCCGCATACATTCTGCATACATCGAAAATGATGTGGGAAAGTATAAATATTTACATTCTTTTTATAAAAAAATGAGATAATCGTGAATATTAATAAATAACATCTAATATAGGGGTCTCAAACTCGCGGCCCGTGGGCCATTAGTGAACGGCAAGACTATATTTTGCGGCCCGCTACATGACAGAAAAGTTTAGTGTAAATGCGCCGCCCCGTTTCCCCCATTCTCATATCTATAACGTGACTCTCCACGACGGTTTCAGTCGAATCTCACCGACTAGTCTAATTCTGATTTTTTTTTTTTTAATGTTTCTATATATTTTTGTATGCAACAGTGAGTAGGTGGATGAAAGTGAATCCTATTTTTTGAGAACCCTTAATGATTTTCATTGTTATTTATAAAGGTTGAGCAGATTGTAACAGTTGTAATCGCTTTTTTGTGGATTACTTGATGCAGCCCACTCTCATTTAGACACTACCTCCTGCGCTCCCCCCCCTCCCCCCAATGATTTGAGTTTGAGATCCTTGATCTAATGTATACTTTGGATTTTACCATTTTAATATAAAAGTAGGAGAAATTTTGGAAAAAATGGGTTGGGGGGGGGGGGGGGATTTATGCAAAATATTATTTTTTAAAACCGGGTCTCTAAAAATTGTGGTTCTAAAAGATCGCTTAATTTGTTTTTAAAGATCGTTTAGTTGGTTGTTATTGATCGGTTAGTCTGTTCTTAAAGATCGGTGAGTTTGTTCTTAAAGATCGCTTAATTTGTTCTTAAAGATCGCGTAGTTTGTTATTAAAGATCGCTTAGTTTGTGTTTAAAGATCGTTTAGTTTGTTGTTAAGATCGCTTAGTTTGTTGTTAAAGATCGTATAGTTTGTTGTTAAAGATCGTTTAGTTTGTTGTTAAGATCGCTTAGTTTGTTGTTAAAGATCGTCCAACTTTTCTTAATCATCGCTTTATTTTTTCTTAAAGATCGGTTAGTTTGTTCATAAAGATAGCCTGGTTTGTTGTTAAAGATCGTTTAGTTTGTTCTTAAAGATCGCTTAGTTTGTTGTTAAAGATCGCTTAGTTTTTTTCATAGAGATCGCTCAGTATGTTCTTAAAGATAATTGATTTTGTTCCTAAAGAACATATAGTTTTCTGTTAAAGATCGCTTAGTTTATTCGTATAAATCATTTAGTTTACTATTAAAGCTCATTTTGTTT
This sequence comes from Lymnaea stagnalis, assembly GCA_964033795.1. Lineage (NCBI taxonomy): Eukaryota > Metazoa > Mollusca > Gastropoda > Lymnaeidae > Lymnaea > Lymnaea stagnalis. Next base: position 116,748 of record CAXITT010000094.1, on the reverse strand, counting down.
TGTTCTTAAAGATCATTTAGTTCGTTAAAAATCGTTTAGTTTGTTCTTTAAGATCGTTTATTTTGTTATTAAAGATCGCTTAGATTGTTCTTAAAGATCGCTTAGTTTGTTTTAAAGATCGTTTAGTTTGTTCTTAAATGTCGCTTAGTTTGTTGTTAAATATCGTTTAGTTTATTCTCAAAGATCGTTTAATTTGTTCTTAAATGTCGCTTAGTTTGTTGTTAAATATCGCTTTCGCTGAGTATTAAATGACCGAATTCCTGAGTCACTTTCGGCCGGATGGCCGAAAGTCTAAGTCAATTTCGGCCGAAACCGAAGAAAAACCGAAAGTTAACTTTTCTCTTTCGGCCAAAACCGAAATTAAACCGAAAGTCAACTTTTCAGTTTCGGCCGAAACCGAAACTTGGCCGAAAATGATAAAATGGCCACTTTCGGCGCCGAAACCGAAGCCGAAGCCGAAATTCGGTCGGCCTCCACAATGAGTGTGTGTGTGTGGTAGAAATCCCAGATAGATCATGGCAATGGATGTGTGTGTGGCAGACATCCCAGATAGATGATGGCAATGGATGTGTGTTATGTGCACAGTTAGTGTATAAACAATGTTAATCCTGCCTTGTTTACATTTAGTTCTTTTACCACACATGTTGAGTCACATGATGTCTGACTTAATGCAAAACATGGCGGATGGGGGGGGGGGGCAATGTTCCATTTAAGCTGCGCGGCCGCGCAGCTATCTCACAGACGCCGCGCATCAGTTTTGAGTACCGCGCAGCTAATTTCCACTTAAGGGTGTGTTTGTGTTGGTAGCCTATAAAATTTTGCGCCCAAAAAATTTGATTCTGTAAAAATGTGCACACACCCTTTTGATTTTTTGTTATTTATAAAGGTTGAGCAGATTGTAACAGTTGTAATCGCTTTTTTGTGGATTACTTGATGCGGCCCACTCTCATTCAGACACCACCTCCTGCGCCACCACACTCCCCCCCCCCCCATGATTTGAGTTTGAGGTCCTTGATCTAATGAATACTTTGGATTTTACCATTTTAATATAAAAGAAATTTAAATTACTTAACAATTTTTTAAAATTAGTATGGTAGGAGAAAATTTGGCAAAAATTGGTGGGGGGGGAGGGGAATTAATGTAAAATATTATTTTTTTAAACCGGGTCTCTAAAAATTGTGGTTCTAAAAGATCACTTAATTTGTTTTTAAAGATCGTTTAGTTGGTTGTTATTGATCGGCTAGTCTGTTCTTAAAGATCGGTGAGTTTGTTCATAAAGATCGCTTAGATTGCTCTAAAATATCGCTTAGTTTAATCTTAAAGATCGCTTAATTTGTTCTTAAAGATCGCTTAGTTTGTTGTTAAAGATCGCTTAGTGTGTTGTTAAAGATCGTTTAGTTTGTTGTTAAGATCGTTTAGTTTGTTGTTAAGATCGTTTAGTTTGTTCTTAAAGATCGTATAGTTTGTTGTTAAAGATCGTTTAGTTTGTTGTAAAAGATCGTTTAGTTTGTTGTTAAGATCGTTTATTTTGTTGTTAAGATCGTTTAGTTTGTTGTTAAAGATCGTTTAGTTTGTTGTTAAGATCGTTTAGTTTGTTGTTAACATCGTATAGTTTGTTGTTAAAGATCGTCCAACTTTTCTTAGTGATCGCTTTATTTTTTCTTAAAGATCGGTTAGTTTGTTCATAAAGATAGCCTGGTTTGTTGTTAAAGATCGTTTAATTTGCTCTTAAAGATCGCTTAGTTTGTTGTTAAAGATCGCTTTGTTTTTTCATAGAGATCGCTTAGTATGTTCTTAAAGATAATTGATTTTGTTCCTTAAGATCGATTAGTTTGTTCTTAAAGATATTTTTGTTTGTTCCTAAAGAACATTTAGTTTTATGTTAAAGATCGCTTAGTTTATTCGTATAAATCATTTAGTTTACTATTAAAGCTCATTTTGTTTTGTTCTTAAAGATCATTTAGTTCGTTAAAAATCGTTTAGTTTGTTCTTTAAGATCGTTTATTTTGTTATTAAAGATCGCTTAGATTTTTCTTAAAGATCGCTTAGTTTGTTTTAAAGATCGTTTAGTTTGTTCTTAAATGTAGCTTAGTTGGTTGTTAAATATCGTTTAGTTTATTCTTAAAGATCGCTTAATTTGTTCTTAAATGTCACTTAGTTTGTTGTTAAATATCGCTTTCGCTGAGTATTAAATGAACGATTTCCTGAGTCACTTTCGGCCGGATGGCCGAAAGTCTAAGTCAATTTCGGCCGAAACCGAAGTAAAACCGAAAGTTAACTTTTCTCTTTCGGCCGAAACCGAAATTAAACCGAAAGTCAACTTTTCAGTTTTGGCCGAAACCGAAACTTGGCCGAAAGTGATAAAATGGCCTTTTTCGGCGCCGAAACCGAAGCTGAAGCCGAAATTCGGTCGGCCTCTACTCCCATTCTTAGGCGACTTTGTGGAAACATGATGTCGTTATGATGCACACAACATGCTGGCGACTCCTAATTACCGGTACTTGATGATATGCGGATTTGAACTAGATTTTCAACAACAAAAAAATATGAAAATAACCATCTTGATATTGATCACAGGACCGGGTGCAACATTCTTTTGTTCTTCTTTCGAGCAAACCATCAATAAATTGATCTGTTTTTGTGTGTTTTACCTTACGGTCCAATGTAGAAACGCAAGAACTTTTAAAATGGATTAAAAAAATTTGAAAACTTCGTAAAAATAAAGAAACAAAATTTAATTGACTAAATAAATGCGATTTACAGGCCGTAGTTTGTGTGTATATATATATATATATATATATATATATATATATATTTGGGTTATCAATCACAATACAGGTTCTTGACGCATCTTCCTAAAAAGGTTGTACATAACAATCACAGCAACACAAAAAGTAAAAATTTTAAGCTGAATATAAATTAACTTACTCATACGTCTGTCAATAATAACTTACAGTGTCCGTCTATTAAAGTAATAATAAATAAATGGTGGCGATCTGCAGTTTGTATCCTGGGCATACAGCAACACCATTTGTCATTTACTTACAAGGGATCTTTAAAAACAAGACTTCCTATCTACAGGCTATTCCTGAGCATCGGCTAATGTGAGAGTTAGGCTACTCACCAATTTAAAACACAACACCGTCGGGTGTTGAGATCTTGGTGATGAGCATCCGAACCATTTTAAACGCTGATCATATCTTCCTTAACCTCAGAATTAACACCGACACCAACTTCATTTGCAGACACCTCCATAAAATCAGAATTAACACCAACACAAACTTTATCTGCAGAATCTTCCTTAACCTCAGAATTAACACCAACACAAACTTCATCTGCAGATTCTCCCTTAACCCCAGTATCAACAACACAAATTTCATCTGCAGAATATCCCTTAATCCAAGTATCAACACCAACACACTTTTCATCTGCAGAATATTTCTTAACCTCAGAATTAACACCAACACAAACTTCATTTGCAGACACCTCCTTCAACTCAGAATCAACACCAATTAAGACTTTATCTACAGAATCTTACTTAACCTAAGCATTTAAACCAATAAAATCTTCATTTGCAGAATCTTACTTAACATTAGTATCAAATACAACACAAAGTTTATCTTCAGAATCCTTCTTAACCTCAGTATCAAACCGAACACAATTTTCGTATGCAGAATCTTCCATAACCTCAGTATCGACACCAACACAAACTTCATCTGCGGAATCTTCCTTTACCTCAATATCAACTCCATTACAAATTTCATTTACAGAATCTTCCCCAACCTCAGTATCAACACCAACACAAACTTCATCAGCAGAATCCTTCTCAACCTCAATATCGAAACCAACACATGCTTCTTCTGCAGAGTTTTTTTTAACCTCAGAATCAACACTAACACAAACTTCTTCAAAACTAGATTTTCTTTCAACATCAGAATCTACTTCATTATCAAGAAAACCAAATTCAAAATGTAACCATTTGATTATTTACCAGCAACTGCACTTACATTGAACACAGAATGCACACTCATTTTAAATTTGTTACGCACATCTGAATCTTCTTCATTATCAAGAAAACCAAATTCAAAATGTAACCATTTGATTATTTACCAGCAACTGCACTTACATTGAACACAGAATGCACACTCATTTCAAATTTGTTACGCACATCTGAATCTACATCATCAGTACAATATTATTCAACTTTAGAATATTCTGAACTGAGTCAAACGACAGATTCATGAGCAACCAGTGATGCTAAAACATCAGAACTTGCTATGGGTGAGGATAATTTTAGTGGGACATCTTACGTAGATTTTTTTTGTGTCTCTTATTTGTTTATGTACGTGAAACAATTGTTAAACTAGGTTTTACAGATACTATTACGGTAAACCATTGTAATTTAAAAAATATATATGCTATAGATAATTCTCGCACTAACACGTAGTGTATTCGAATTTTCTGTAATAGGCAATTTTAACATTTTTTAACAAATTTAAAACCTTTGATAGTAATAAAACGTTCATTCCTTTTTTCCCATGCGTCTAGCGGTTAACTTTACACTGGCATTCGAGTCTATATTTTCTGAGGATCATTACAACACATCATCAGAATACCGTTTTTTGTTGTTTTGTTCGCTGACGAAGGCTTTCTGCCGACACGTTCGTTGTTTTGTTACGTTCCTTTTTTTCAGGTTTAAACCTACTCTGTTTTACTAACTTTTTAATTTAAAAAATAAAATAAAAATATACTGCATGTATACCCTTCACATCCGATCAGTTGTGGGGGTAAGAGTGGGGGGGGTCCTATTTCGTGCTGACCGGAGATGGTGACTTCCTGTTATAAATTTAACGTATTAACACATGTATTTAAACTCAAATATACTTGAATAAACATTTTGGCGGCCAACATTTCTTTTCTTTCAGCCACATACCTAAAATTAAGGAAATCGCGTGTCTTAGGCGATATTTGATCAAAATTACTCATTCGTAAACAGAGCTAATGAAATGTTATTTTTTAATAACATTTTTTTCTTTAAAAAGAGACTATACTTTGATTGTATGGTGTGGCTAGCAGGCCGAGGATTTGCACACCATGAGTTCATTTCGCTAGTGCTCTGGTATGGAGAAACATAAGACTCGGGTATTTTCAGTGTTGACTTTATTAAAACATAAATGTTTGAACAAAACATATTCTATATAATAACATTCAAATATAACTGAACAATATATATATATATATATATATATATATATATATATATATATATATATATTTATCTATATCTATTTATTTATTAAAATTAATATATAACAGCAACGTTTTAGCAAGTAAATAAAATAAGCTTCTGCTGATAGGAAGAAAGACAAGGACCAACGTCCATGTCCATCCACCGTAGGATCAGGGCCGGCGCTAGGGAATGACGGAGGGGTCCCGCGCGTTGTCGTAGTATATTTATAATAGACATAAGCCTACTAATAGCTCCTAATCCAGTTTAAAAAAAAACAACAATATTCGGAGTTATTAGATAGTCCAATGGTCTGAAGGTCAGTCTGGCTCCCATACTGTCCCTTCGAGATGAATCTCGGGAAGACTCGGAAACTAAGCGAGTGAACTAAAATATCCGTTATGACGCGTCCCATTATGACCAGCAAGGCGACCAGTAAGACTATAACGTGTCTTAATATCCTATCGGCGGAATGTATAACGTCAACGGCCCCGCAATATTTAATTTGCCCAAGGCCCCACACCCTCCTAGCGCCGGCCCTGGTAGGATAAAGAGAGTTGTCCTCTTTCTTTTCTTCTGTGCTTAGTTCGTTGTCTTCATGGATTCGCTGTGTGAAGATTATTATAAGTGAACACGGCCGCGTCAGAGAACATATGAACATATTTTTAAAAAAACAATATATAAATCAATAACATGTGTGTACACTGCTTATGGCATATTAACAAGGCATGGGGCGAAGTTTAAATAAATGATTATTACGGTTCAATACTTGTATCAGAGCTAGACACTTCCAATTGACAAAATGAAAATGTTTTAATTAATTAATTTGCCTTTAATTATTACAATAATTAATAGCCTATAAACGCTAAACACTATTAAAGATTATTAAAGATATTCAGTTTTTATTTTCTAATTAGAAGAAATGTTTTAAAAAAATGTTTCATGCATTCAGATCATTGCCTGCTAGTTAATGTACAAATAAGATTGAGCACCATGGAATGTAGTAATGAGATTGCGCACCATGATGTACACTAATTACATTTACGCACCTTGTAATGCACCAATGAGATTGTGCACTAAACACATCAAACTACCTTAAACGGATATGAAATGGAAATTAAATGTACCCGGTACAAATTTGAATGGGAATTATTTGATAATCAATACATTGTTCATGTTCATTAAAATACAATAATATCTAACATTTAAATGAAAGAGAATTATATGATATATATATAGATATGTACGTGGAGGGAAATTGTTGAAGAGAAATGTGTCAATAATGGCAGGTTTGTGTCCAAAAATCATCACCGTACCAATGGGGTTTGTCATCTTTGAAGAGCGGATCTCGGTGGCTGTGTGCTTTGAGGACTGGATTGTGTTGGATTAACAAGGTTTATTTCTGCATTTGAACATGCCGTCTGTACATTATAGAGACCTGCATAAGAAATCTAGAAAAATCGAAATAATAACAACAACAAAAAAAAACACACAAAAAATATTATAATAATGGAGTATTGCGTTGTAGTCAGTGCATCTCAAGATATAGAAGTGTCGCCCGGAGCGGACCCAAAAAAAAAAAAAAACCAACACATAACCAACCTCTATACTGGCGTCCCTTATGTTTTGAAGTACTTAAGATTTGATCTTTCATTCACTACTAAGGTCCTATCAAATAATAATATTTTTGCGCCCCCCCCCCTTTTTTTTGTCCACTTTGTCTTTGAGGTTTGTCAATGGGAGCGCCCCCAGACTCAGATGTCTGTGGGCAAAAGATTGAACTGACTGGCTTATCCATATCAGGCTGGTTGCTATCAGTATGCATAGATGGCGTCATAGATGGCGTCATAGATGATGTCAAAAAGCTGGCGTCGTACATTACTTTCCCGATGTCGTTGGTGGGCTTCTGTTGTTGAAACATTTGCAGCAGCCGGGGATCTTGATGACGTCCAGGACGTACTGGGTGCCGCTGCTGAGAGGGTACAAAGGGTTGACGACCACAGCTGCGTAATAGCCGGTCTCTTGGGCACAGCCACAGCCGGTACATCCAATTGCGTGTCTGTGGGGCAGGCAAAAGTTTGGAAATGGCCATTAGATTTTAATTAATTTTATTGTTGCAGGGTGTTTGAAAACATGGATCAGTTCAATTGGAATGAAAAGGATTGTCTCAAATGGAATGAAAAGGATTGTCTCAAATGGAATGAAAAGGATTGTCTGGCTCTACAAATAGCGGTGTATTTTATTTAATAATAATAAAAAAAGAGCTGTTCTATTTAATGTGTTTTCTTAAATGTGTTTTATTATATAATGTGTTTTATCTTTTACCTGGTTTATTGAAATGTGTAATCTTTAAATGTGTTTTTAAAGCGGTTTATTTAGCTCACGTTAAAGCTTATATTCCTCACCCGTAAGATGTTATAATGAATTCAAAGAGTATCAGCCTCGTCTTACATTAAAATATTTCAATTTACCTATTGAAAGTTGTGCATACAGCGTTATGGTGAAGAGCCAATAATTCGCGGCTAAGAATGCAATTATCTGTTAAAATTTAGCTTATTTATTTCAGCCCACTTGAAATTCTGCCACCTATAGTCGAACGTTAGAATTACCTGGTAAAACAATTTTAATGTTAATCCGTGATCCACTTAATCATTGGTAATGGTGTTACACTGTGTCGAAGAATGCTAAGATGGTTGGGGGGGGGGTGGGGGGGGTTGGGGTGATCCATGACGTACTTGCATTCTTGTGTAGGGAAATACTGCCTCCTGTTGTCAATGGTTGTCAGGGTGACGTTGTTGCCAAGGACATCTATGGCTGTGTCCGGGCTTGTAAAGAAAATACGTCTGAAAAATAGATGAAATTAAAGCAATTTTTTTTTTTTTTTTTTCTTATCTCTTTAAAAATGTAACTGGGTATCATTTAATATGCTTTTTTTTTTACTTTCATTTAATTGAAAAATATATGAAATTAAAGCAATTTTTTTTTTTTTTTTTTTCTTATCTCTTTAAAAATGTAACTGGGTATCATGTAATATGCTTTCTATTTTACTTTCATTTAAAGACACAGAATGTGTTTGGCCTAGCCCATGTAGTAATGTTACACACAGCAGTGACTATGTACATGCAGCGTATGGAGTATTATTTTTAAACCTTGCTGGGCGTTAACAGCTACAAAATAATTTAAGCTTCAAAAGCTAGTTATTATTTTTTTTTTCAAACATTATAATTTTTTTCAAATAATTGTTATTATTATTTTTTATTTCTAATTATTATTTTTTTAAAAATATTAACAATTATTTTTAAAATGATTATTTTTTTTTGAAATTTTTGTTTTCAAAAATTATTATTTTTTATTTTTTAAATTCCTTATATTTAAACTACGACTTGTCAACGTCTAACGGTAAATGAAATATATGCTATCAGCTGAGTTGTCTATCTCCTGATAACTGAAAATGTAACTCTGATATCCGTTAACATTGTATCATAAAGTTCCTTTGACATCATGTCTGCCATTGTGCCTACTTCATCTCTATAAGCATTTGATGGAATAAGCTTAGGAACGGTTGAAAGAAAGATAACTCACGAAATGCAGCAGCCATGGTAGATCGGATTACTAAGTGAAGTGTTTACGTCCCTTCTGGTCATCAAGTGCAGGGTCTTGTAGAGGGTCACCCATTCCATCAAGGGACTACGGACTGCTGCTCTTCTCCGCCGAAAAGCTTGACTGGCGCTGTTGTTGCCCGTAGGGTAAGCGCTGCATCTGTAAACAATTGAAATAAAGAGGGACATTCCCTGCATCATTAATGGGAAGGGGAGGGAAATGATTGTGGGGAGGGGGAGGGATTAGTAATCTTGTGATTAAGTTGACTTGGAGATCATTGCGTATTTACAGGATACGCCCGTCGAATCGAATTTATTTCATTAAATCAACATAATACAAATTTAAGATAAAAAAAGACCGGCCATGACAAGGCCACAGGGCTGACGAGAATACATGTGAGTGAAGAAAATATAACAGTGGTTCTAAGATGGACCGCAGTGTAACGATAACAAACAGTAGTCACGATAGCACACATGAGTTACAATAACACACGGGAATTACGAAAACACACATGAGCTACTATAACAAATATGAGATACGTTAACATCCAAGAGTTTTTAATAAACCGAAATACATGGGTAACACAAACAATCGTATATGTCCTGTTTGGCTATTTCATGATGTAATCGTAAATTATTGACTAAAATATAATTATTTAGCACAACTATTTTGCTTACGTGAAAAAACAGGAGCTTAGTTGGGTTCTGTTGAAGTCTGGTTCTGCTGGCTTGGCTGTGACTTCAGTGTTCTCTCTGTAATACTGAAACATCCGAAATTGTCAATCGGTTTAAGATAACACCAAAGACGCCGTCCATTTAGGTAGATTAAAAATTTCGCCTTAAATGTATAGACTAGCAGTGCGCGCTCTAGCCAGAATCTCTTGTGCACAAAGGAACCCGTGTTTGAGGGCTGTAATGTGCTCTCTAGCCACCAGCATCTCTTGTGCACAAAGGAACCCGTGTTTGAGGGCTGTAATGTGCTCTCTAGCCAGCATCTCTTGTGCACAAAAGAACCTGTGTTTGAGGATTGCAATGCGTGTTCTTGCAAGCATCTCTTGTGCACAAAGGAATTGTAGTTGAGGACTGTAAAGCGTGCCAATCTATACACTGTGTTTGAGGACTGTAAAGCGTGCCAATTTATACACTGTGTTTGAGGACTGTAAAGCGTGCCAATCTATACACTGTGTTTGAGGACTGTAAAGCGTGCCAATCTATACACTGTGTTTGAGGACTGTAAAGCGTGCCAATTTATACACTGTGTTTGAGGACTGTAAAGCGTGCCAATCTATACACTGTGTTTGAGGACTGTAAAGCGTGCCAATTTATACACTGTGTTTGAGGACTGTAAAGCGTGCCAATCTATAAACTGTGTTTGACGACTGTAAAGCGTGCCAATCTAAACCGTATCTGCATTTCAGTATGCCAATTCCATTAAATAACTAGCATTAAGAACGCATTTTTAAAAAGATATCCATCATTATTTTTTTTTTGGTTCTTACTCGTACTGATGAAAATCACTGTGATGTTCGGTGCTGTTGAGTTAAATGTTAAAGTGTCGTGAAGCTTTCACTATAATATGTCAGTCGTACTGACAATCTTATCATTCCTCATCGCTCTTTTCAAATGTACTTTTAAAAAATTAAAAAATGATGTACAAAAATCTCTACCTGCTCCTCAAATATCTTCTGTTCTTCTGGTGTCTTAAAATAGTTTGGATACGTCACACGGATATATTCTTTACTTCCAGGCGTCGTTGCCTGACTCTCACTGTAACACACACAAGAATGGAAGAATAACACGATGAGTGGGGGGTGGGGTGGGGATGTGATGTGTGGGAAGGGTTAATAGCGGTAAGCCCGTTTTACTTCCAGGCGTCGTTGCCTGACTCTCACTGTAACACACACAAGAATGGAAGAATAACACGATGAGTGGGGGGTGGGGTGGGGATGTGATGTGTGGGAAGGGTTAATAGCGGTAAGCCCGTTTT
>CAXITT010000094.1:75624-90926 GCA_964033795.1 Lymnaea stagnalis | reverse complement strand
TATATATATATATATATATATATATATATTGTAACATATGTTACCTAAATGTGTTATATATGTGTAGGCTGCTATATTTACACGGACACTTGATTTGAAGCCAACGACATATATATTTATTTTTTAACAAACTCGACAGTGTATTGTCTTCATTATCTTCCACACATTTTAAGGCAATGTTGGCTTAATCCAACATTATTTGCAACCCCCCCCCCCCAGCCAACCCTAAAAATAAATTTGAAAATAATATTTAAAAAAAATAAAATAATAATAAATTAACAGACAATCCCTTACCCCCTTATTTCGTTCTCCAAGCAAGGCGCATCCAGTGGAGTAGAGGGGGCTAGTGCCGCCTTTGGATGGTCAAACAATTTTGCGCCCCTTTCTAAAAAAAATAATAAGCAAAATTACAACAAAAAATTAATAATACAAAAGCAGCCAATGGAAATTAAAAAAATAAATTACACGCTGTGTGCCATTCCCTTCTTTTCTAACAGCACTGAGTAAAAATAAATTTAATGTATTGATTTTGCGATATTTACGGTATTTGACCTCCGCATATCTTAATATATCTCGGATTTCCCCAAGCAGCTACAAATCGCATGATCTATAAATAGCTCTATAACAAACTTGAGAATATTCTTAAATCGCCCCCCCCAACCCACAAACCCCCTCTTACACAGCAAATAACAGCATCTTACAGAGCGATTAACAATCGTCCGCAGCCGATACATGTTGGTGAGCTGTCACTGACGCTGTGGAAAAGACGCTCATTTGTTAGGGTTGAAGGGTCAACTGTTACGCACTGCCTTCTATAGTGAGAAGTTAATATCTTATTTTAAGTTTATGGCTCGTTCTAAACAGTGCATAGCAAAGGACGATACCATATGAGAAAATACAATAGCAAAAATACGACACTCAAAACAGTACTAGCATTAACAATTAGCCATTACAATAAATAAGATTTATTAAGTTATCAATATCATTACAAAATAAGAGAACTTTAATTAAAAATCATCAACTTACAGAGTATGGTTTTTCTTGTACCGGTACACAGTTAATACAATGTGCCAAAAAAAATAAGGCAAAATGATGAATTCGAATAAACACATATGAGTAGACACAGATTGCTACACCCTTGTCTCGTGAAGTCAAAATATCTCTCCCAATGCTCCAAAAAGGCATCCCACTTTTATAGTCCATCCTACTGAAAAATCTCGACCCGCCTTACACATTGTTTTCCTGTCTAGCTCACTCCCGAACTTTCCACAAAATTCTATTAGAACATATTAATTATTTTAGTTGGTACTGGTTGCAAACAAGGCCAAGATCAAAGGGAATAAGTCACGCCCAAAACGAACGTGGCCATATTTGGGTCAGACAGAGTTCGCAGCACGGGTAAAAACACGTAAACACGTCGTCTACATAGGACTGACCAAAATAATGACCAGCATACTGACCAACATAGTGACAAACATACTGACAAACATACTGACCAACATTACTAAGCGAAATAATGACCAACATCCTGTACAAAATACTGACCAACATAATGACAAGCATACTGACCAACATTGTGAAATTTCACCTGCTGGTGGATTCATGATGATTCTCCTCTGGTAAACTCCATTCAAAGTTGACATATCGATGTTCATAGCAAGAAGCAGTGGAACAAGCTATGTGGACGGTGAAAAATAAAGACGGGACAATGAAAGAAGACCGTTTGGGCGAAGTTGTTCTGAGCAGGCAGATCCCAAATCCGATATCCCAGCAAAAATAATTGTTATATTTTGGGGACACCAATGTGTACTTATAACATAAAAAAAATAAATAAATAAATAAAATAAAATTTAAAAAACCCAGATCGTTTGACGCTTATTTCGTTGAGTAATAAATTTGTAAAGTCACGGTCGTGTGAATTGTTTCATTACATCTTGTTCAATAATTGAGAAGATTTGAAAAGCGGAAGTTAACATCGATTGTATTGGTGCCCGGTCCATATCCAAAAATTGCGTGCACGCCAATCCCTACACGGAATTGCACATCAGGATTACGTAGAAAAGTTGGAATTTCCATTCCAATGGTTGAGACCTGAAAGAGTTCAAAAGAATTTTTTCTCTCTCTTTTTTTTTTAATTACCCGTCCTTAAAATTTAGAGACGATCTCTTCCCAAAAGACTTTGGTCTCTTCCCAAAAGACTTTGGTCTCTTCCCAAAAGACTTTGGTCTCTTCCCAAAAGACTTTGGGAGTAACAGTTTCAAGTTCTTATATCAGATCCCACAGAAGCCGTTGGGACAAAATCGGTGGCCTTTAGATAAAAGGAGCTTTATAACGGCTACGCATAATTTTTCGGGATCTACACCAGGGGTTCTTTAAATATTGTTGATGGGCCTGTTTTGTATAACCCTAAGTACTCCAAATGACAGGAATTCGTCAATAGTGCAAAAAATAAAAGTACTTCACTGATAAAGGTCATCTTTGTTATAATGTATTTGCACTACCATCGGCGAAAATAGCTATTAAAGTATCATTTGTTGAACAAGGGGCAGGAGAGAATTGGAGCGAAGGCGACAAGGTTCATCAATGGAGAAAGTGGTTTTTAGATGGTCGTCGTTGTAACTTTCAGTCATCTAAATGTCTGACACGGAAGACTTTATATGTCCACCAACGACTGACCATTGATGAGACTACAGGGGCATCCCTGATCAATACCTTTACTGACACATTATGTCGTCTTCTCTGCCAAAGTCAATAAAGCATTTGATTTTCAAAACAAAAAAGGATAACTGTAGCTAGAAAGTAATTTATGTTGTGTCAAATGTGTGTTGCTACAATCTTAGATCAAGTATGTCATTGCTATAAGAATTTGTGGCTTTCTTAACACAACGGGGTTTTAAGAAAAGAAGTCCACGTAAAATAAAAAAATAATAAAAACAAAGAAACTTTTTCGAGGATTCATTTTCTCTTTTTAATTTTAATATATTTCTATTTCTTTCAATTAGATATGTTTTGCTTGTTATATTCTTCGAGGAAGGTGTTTCGTCGATACCCTCTTTGGATAGCTGTAACTTTTCAGCACACCTGGATTCAAGAAAACCAGGGCGAATTAATAAATATGCATTCAGATATTCGTCTTTGTAGCGGTATGACTTTTTTGTCGACCCAGGGGGGATACAATATTACATTGATGTAACGGGCGAGTTTATCCAGCCATGTTGGAATGGTCGCCTTGTAATTCTGGGCTATAATAAAATTGTGTAATAATATGAGGACAATAGTAAAGATAATGAATCAACACAGAAGTGAACATATGTAGATATGCTTTACTATAAGTGAAGAAGTTAATTGATTATATATATTCAGTATTATTGAAATAACGTGTCAGAGATTAGTTACACCATTGTGATGATTCCTTCTAATGGCATTTGATGCCGTGACGTGGCAGTGACCGTTACTCAGTTGTCATAGACTTAGTTAACTATCACCACTGTATTACCAACAACATGGGGGAAACGGTTGCAGTCTTGAGATTTAGGGCGGGCACATACGTTCAGCAGACGTGACAGTTATGCGTTGAAACTATTAAGCATTGGTGACATAAAAAAACAAAAGAAACGGAGTGGCCATTTAAAAATAAAACGCCTTCCATTCTTTGTATCTGAAATGGCCCCGCTTTCAAAAAAAACAAAAAAACACGCAGCTGTGAACGAACCCGTCGCCTAACACAAGGAACATATCAGATTTCAAATGTCCATTTATTATTTGTCTTGGTTTCTTCTATTATTAGTTTTAAAAGTTTTCCAAATTGACTTACCTAATTTTTTTTTTTTTGTTTTTGAAACATCGCTCCATTTTCCAATTAAGACGAGTTCAGCTGCCACTATAAGAAAGGATTATTACATGTTGACGTCTGATCAGTTTGTCATGGAACAGAAATTTTTAAAATTTTTTTGAACCTCTTGTGACGTCCATTGCCTTTATTTTGTGGGCTCCGATAATTCACCAAGAAATGGGGCGACTGAAAAGGATATAACAAATTGAATGACTTTTAAATGATACGAAGATATGATATTTGCAAACAGTCTCTGTTCGTTTATTGTGGAAAACGACAGCCAGCAATAACGAATTTCCAACAACACGTTATCGATGAGCGTACGTTTATATTGATTTATTAAGCTGTCTGTCAAAAGTTATAACGTAGCGGCAAGCTGTTTAATTTTCAATACCACTTTATATTATGAGATATCACGTTTTCCAGGATGGTTGATTTTTCCCCACGGTTAAAAACAGAAATCATTTAAAATCTTAGAATAAGAACTGCAACAATGCTTATACGACATTAGACAAACATAAAGTGTTCCATTAAATCAAAAAAATAATAATAATTTTGGGGGATTTAAAAAAAAAAAGGGTGTTGGAGTGGGTGGGGGGGGGTAGCGTTGGTTTCATTCTGAATAAAGGTAGGAACACCAGGTGAATCGGTGAATCGGAAGTATGTGGTATGAATTAAAGCATTGGTTTGTTGAGTAAGATCCACTCTCTTATTCGTTTGTTTAATCTTATATCTCTGATTCATTTGTATATCTCTGGTTCATTCTTATATCTCTAGTTCATTCTTATATCTCTATTTAATTCTTATATATCGGGTTTCTGTCATATATCTCTGGTTCATTTATATATCTCTGTTCCATTCTTACATCTGTGTTTTATTCTTATATATCTAGTTCATTCTTATATATCTGGTTCATTCTTATATCTCTGGTTCATTCTTATATATCTGGTTCATTTTCATATCTCTGGTTCATTCTTATATCTCTATAAAGTGGAGCTAATTTTCGAACAGCGGCGAATAGGAGATGTTGCATCCGTGTAAACAGAATGCGCTTAAAGTAAAGACCACTTGTGTTTATAGAATATCTTCTTATCGTTTCATTTAAATTAATGCTAACAGTTCGTTTTTATAAATGTTCACTCAACGGTTGACAGGATTGATGCATATTTTATGTTCAAGACGTATTTTGATATGGCTGTGCTATTTCAAAGAATTTTTTTTTTTTTAAATAGATTTTTAAAAGATGCGAACGCGAAGTTGTTTACTTGCTGCGATATTCGGTAATAATTTCACTTAAACGGTAACTAAAGATTAATAAAAACAAATATTATGTTGAATTGCTATCACTGTCTTCTTCTTTGATCAGTTTTATAGAAAGAACTGAAAACATAAGGAGACTATCGTGTCAAGGTTTTGCTTCCAAAAAGCACATGCACTAGTCTCTAGCGAATTAACAGACTTCTCTGGTAAACATCACAGACAGGTTTGTTTTTCCGTGTCTGTTCGTGTATCATGTGCGTCTGCTTGTGTGAGCGTTGAGAAAATTTCAGGTGAATAGCTGATTAGCTCAAAGAGGCCCCCAAAACGTCAGCCTCTGATCTCTGTCCTTTGTAACATAACGCAAACAGGAAGTATGGTTGTTTGGGCTGTGTTGTAGCTTTTAATGAGTCCGTGGCCCCGGGGTAAACTGTAAACGGATGTGGGGGTTTCACCCCCCCCCCCTCTCCCCAAAAAAAAAAAAAAAACATAGAGAAAGTAAAATGATTGTGTGATTGTATCGGCAAATGTGTTAATGATTGTGTGATTGTATCGGCAAATGTGTTAATGATTGTGTGATTGTATCGGCAAATGTGTTAATGATTGTGTGATTGTATCGGCAAATGTGTTAATGATTGTGTGATTGTATCGGCAAATGTGTTAATGATTGTGTGATTGTATCGGCAAATGTGTTACACAGGCACGAATACTTTTTTTTTTAATTTGTAGAAAACAAAAGCACTCTTCAATTGACTTCAAGTTTTTAGAATTGTTCAGGGATTTAGGAGTTGAAAAGTTGTCATAAATTCATTGTGTTATATTCAATAATTTTTTTGGTATGTTTGGGTTGGGTGCGGGCAAGTCGAAGCGTGGCTAAACCGGAATGTCGTGACAGACCACGCACGATACACTTGAATAGCAGCCTGGGATTTGATGTTACTACGTCGTTGAAATTCTCTTTTAGCAAGTGTTTCTAATTAAATTGTTGAAATGTGACACTTTTTTTATTGCTTACTAGTTTTAATATGATAAGTTAAGTTTATTCGATCGATCCAAATAAATCGAAATTGTTTTTTTTTTAAAACTTACTACAAAATCATATTCAGCATATTGATAAATATTCTTATACATTTATATATATGTATATAACATAGAACGTTTTAAATGTTATTCATTCCAAGGCAAAAATATCTGCCATCATAAATAATAATACATTAGTTTCTTAATTGAAATATTGACTTTAAGTGGGATTATCTGATTTTTATAAGAACGCGGTCAGCAATCCGGTAACTTATGAAATACTGCTGGAAACGTGAATATCTGTATCTTTCTATCCTCACATACAAGTAAAGAATTCGCTTTCATCGAGTCAGTTCTAATAACTCTTGATGACAGGGTGTGCGGCTTATCCTTTATAACGCTTTTAGTGTTACAAATGCAATCATGCATAACATGAAGTTCTGAAAGCCAAAGGACAACACGAGGCAGGTCACCTGTGAGACAAAGCTGATCAGTGTGATTTTTTGTTATTTTTTTAAAAATTCCATTTAATAATTAAAAGAGCCATTCTGTGCCGTTTTTCTACCCAAAAAGAAAAATGATCAAATATGTTGCTGTTTTTTTTTTAATGGATTATAATGACATATTTCATCAAATTGAATGGCGCCCCCAAAGCCACACACTAAAAAATTTCAGCATTCTATCACGCTCTACGGTTTTTATCACGCTATCCAGCTCCTGATCGGTTTGCCAGCACGGCACTGATGCACATAGGGCGTTTGAAATTCATAGCGCTCAAAGAAATTCTAGAAAACGTCTCGTGCATAATTGAGGACTGCCACCCACTGCGAAAAAAAATCCCCCCTAAATTCTTAATGTGTAACAGTAAACGAAAGCATTTGAACAAAGGACAACACGGTTTTAATTTTTAAGGTATTAAAATATCCAGTATTGAGGTACTCTCTTTTCCTTCCAATTTAAGGCCATTAAGGTTTTATCATATTTTTCCCCCAATTTTCATTTTATTTTCCCTTTTTGAATTTTGAGATCAATTTAAAAACTGCAAAACAAGTTGAAAACCTTTATGCCAATGAACCAGGCATTACAGCAAACTTGTTTGAGGGAAAGACATTTGTTGGCCTAGCGAATCTTACCCATCGATATATCCTCAATTGCTTTAATCAATTCCATAATTTCATTTTTGTACATATCTCACTTACGGGTTTTGCTTAAAGTTTTTCATTTTTTTCATTCACTCTAATGTTATTTTCAATGTTATTGTAACAACAACAAAACCCCCGTTAATTTAGAATAGCATATAAAGGGACTTATTTATTTATTTATATCCGAGCCCCGGGCCTATTAATAGATTCCCCATAAATGGTCAACAAGCCCCATGGAGCTCGAGTCGATTCCTCGAAATTCCCCCGTCCAACTCAACCCAAAGATCCGGCCCTTGTTCACGTATGTTATAATTTAATATCAATATTTCTCATAAACTGTTGAATGTTTCTCACTGCTTTTGACGTTGTAGATTTACATATCATCAAAGACTTACTGTCGTGCCCCCCCCCACCCCCGCCCTGGCCTCGTCTCAAAACATTTCAACAGCAACAGTCAACCCCCACCCCCTCCCCCGCAACGTGTATGTTGTTGCTCAACCAGATTACTGTCGTGCCCCCCCCCCACCCCCGCCCTGGCCTCGTCTCAAAACATTTCAACAGCAACAGTCAACCCCCACCCCCTCCCCCGCAACGTGTATGTTGTTGCTCAACCAGATCAAGCAGGATAAGATTTCTTTTTAGATCAACTGATTTGCATAGATCAAACACTGTACACACACCCAGGAGAACCATGTCATTTACAAAGTAATGTGGGGTTGCCAACAGTCAGTCAACAAATCTGACCTAAAATGACTTTGACATGTCCAGGAATGTCCGTAAGATCTTCAGCATATTCTAAGAAAATAAGATTTCGGACAGAACTTTTGTAAGGAAAGAAAAACACGGTGATTTTTTCTTACTTTTGTATAACGCGTGGGAATTCATGTTATGGAATAGGCTCAAGTAGCGAGTCAGAACAAAAATTATTAGGAAATCCTAGTCCATTGGAATATTTGAAAATGTTTGTTTTGCATTGTACTTTATTCTAGAACTTTGTCATAAAAACGTTGGCTTGTCAGTTAACTAAAATACAAAAAAAGGATGCAGATAATTGAGTTTCTGAGTTGCTTTCCTGATGCTTTGTGACGGCCTGTTACTTCTGGATGGTGTTTAATGCTTTATTCATTACACTTTCACTCCCACAACCTCACGTTTTAGAGCTTCCTTTACAAATATCGAGGCCCATGGTGTGCGACGTTCATGTCTTTGTTGAGTTTCTTTTACCAGCCCCCCACCCCCCTACCGTTTGCACAACTTCGTGGTTATGTGAGAACAAGCAGGGCTAAGCAAGCGATTCAATGAGGCGGCTGTTCTTTGAAGCGTGATGACAAGTTTCCCCAGTCAATGCAAATAACTATACCTACGTGTTCCGGTCGAGTAACTCGTAAGCTTGTTTGTGTGTAAGGCGCAGAGAAGGGAGAGTTAAGGGGTATAGGAGCCTTAATACACATTTATTGGACATGAGGACCAACGGTTCTAGACTTGTTGATCATAAATCCATCTCTGCATTTACATGATTTTTGTGCATTTGGTCCACAAATAAGCTGACTGGATGTTTAATTTAAATATTCCCTTTCATAAAGAGGAGAGTAGAGAGAAGAGATTTCCATTGTGTTAATGAAAACATATTTAAATAATAGTTATTTGTTTGATTAACTATACTTTAATACATTTTAATAATCATGATTAAAAGTAAAGAAACAACGAAATCGTTGAGGGTAAAACAACGTAATTAGAGGGGGAAAGAAGCGTAATGAGATTGTTGAAAGCAACGTAATTAAAACTTAATTAGAGGGGGGAAACAACGTAATTAGAGAGGGAAAACAACTTAATTGGAGGTGAAAAAAACTTAATTGAAGGGGGAACAACATAATTTGAGGGGGAAAACAACGTAGTTGAAGGAGAAAAAAAACGTAATCAGAGGAATAATCAACATAATCAGAAGAAAAAAAAACGTAATCGGAAGGGAGAAAAACGTTATCGGATGTAAAAGCTCTAAATGACTCGCATGCCAGATTTTTTACTTCCAGGATTTATAATTTGCCTGTACTTTTTCTCTCATTATTATTATTATTTTTTTTGAACTTATTTCATGTGCTTGTTGTTCTAACCTGTAAAGTGTATTTTGTATGTCTCAAAGATGTTGGTGATTATTTTGTTTTTCATTAGCACCTATTTTTGTGGTAAGCTGGCACTTCCCGGTATGAGCCGTGTTATCAAATAGGAAGACGTTATTTAAGACATACAAAGAGATTTTATGATTACATGAACTTTAATTATATTAATAATAATGAATACAGATAATAATCATCAAGTAAAGAGAAAAAAATATATACATTTTAAATAAGCCTACTAGTTTGAGTCATTCCCAATACAAAGAATGTTCTTGTATAATTGAGAAGGGTTCTTAAAATAAATTTTAAAAAAAGAGTATTTTCCTTCTTCTCTTTCTAAAGGAAATGTATTATCTGCTCAAGCAAACGTTGAAAAGGATGAATGTTGATACAACTTCCTCCTTTCCACCGCCCGCGAAAAAGGACGAAGACAAACGGAATGCGCCGAAGATCTCCGAGACCAGCTGAACCGCGGGTGAGCTCGGCACGCCTTGGCCAGCCACCGGCACGGGGCGGTCAGCACTTCCTGGGTCCGCTGGCATATGCTGTTGCTGAAGATGGTGTAGATCCACGGGTTGGTGCAGCTGTTCACGCTAGCCAGCAGCATGATGATTGAGAAAAATGGACCTGCGGTTAGGAAAAAAACAAAAATATTTTAAGGAGTTGTGTGGTATTTGTGTGACCAATTACATTTTAAAACGTAAATCGCTAAGTATGTAAGGGGGAGAAAATGGGAACATGTAAAATTTAATTTTAGGTATGTAGGGTTTGTGATCTAATGGCGGAGGTCTATTTATAGAACATCCGGGCTTTCAGTTTGACCAACGTCATTACTCTATTAATAAAACATCCGTGTATTCCGTTGGGCTAATCTCTCAACAAGCTGTCACTGTGAACCAGCGCAGTGGGTCTTAACCAAGACGAAAACGTGTTCTCAACTGCATTTTCCAAAAGATTTTTTCAAAACAAATGGTTACAGCTAAATATTTTGGGAAATACATTCGTTGAAGCTATGATTTACGAAAATATCGTCTAAAACTAACAAGTAACATTGCTTAAAGGCGATGTGACATTTTCCGGTGTTAAAATTCAATTGACCAAACCCTATTGGCTGACAATAAATTGATTAAGTGAGATTACCACTTTAAAAAAAAAAAAAAAAAAAAAAGTTGTGTACCCAAAACGCAAACGGTCAACAGCGAGAGCTATCACAATGACTTTCTTTACATTCGCCGAGAATTTGATTGTATACATGATTACCTATGTTAATTCAATTCTTAATCTGTTTTCCAAGTAAATAAATACCTCACATAAATGATCCTTGTAAAGATGCTGATTATATTTAAATACAAGTGCAGTGACTATTTTAAATTGTGGTCTTCACTTATGTGCAACAGTCGTCTGTTATGCAGCCCATAAGGGGTATAAATTGTGCGTCAAGTAAATGTTGTTTGATATTTTCACAAGAATGTGTAGATCAACAACTCTTTCATATTGATTGTTTTTTTTTTCCTTCCTTCTTTTTTTTGTTTTTTTGACTGATCACACCTTAAAATGATGCAGATCTAGGGGTTTTTTTTTTATTAAAAAATTTCAATTATCTTAAAATAAAAGAATTCTCCGCTATTATAATAAGAAAGCTAACTCAAAAATCCCTTACATTTTTTTTTCAAAGTCTAAATTGATTTATTATCTCCCGTGATTATGTTATCCCCCCTTTTCCCTAATGGTCGTGTTGGGGAACATTTCTTTTTCACCAAGAAAATAGCTGAACATGTCTTCGCTAAATATTTCATCACATTCACACTGTTTATTGAATCAAAGATTTTATGAATACATCAATTTATACAAACCCACTTAAATTTATAATAAAAGAAACGTGACATTTCGGGACCCGTGGAGGGGTGATTAGATCACATGTTACTTAACACATTTATGTGCATTCGTTATCACACAAATAGAAAGTTGAAATTAACAGTGACGTTTTTCAATGTAAGTGTTGATAGGTGTATGGTTACTGAAGATGATACTTGGCAGTGTCTAATTTTTAACAGTAAATTGTGTTTAAGATTAAGTTTTAACTAATTTTTAATTAAATAATTATGATAATAATTTAAGACGTAGGACGTACTTTAATTTAATTTTTTTTTTTGAAGGGGGGGGGTCCGAGATTTTGTTAGATTTTGACTGTGAGGAGGGAGGGGAGGGTAACAGTATCAAATAAAGCTTGACGTGTTTTATGAAGGGCCCATTAAGTAACAAAACTTGTGTGTCTTGTTTCATATCTTAAAGATCTCCTAAAGCCTTCTCCGCGTGGCTCCAAGCCTCGGCTACATCATTGATGATATTAACATGTGACGTATTTTAAACATAATAAAGAAAGACTTTAACAAAAATAGATCATTGTTTACCATCGTAAGGGGCGTTGTCGTCGTAAGCAGCCCACATTTGCCCCACGAAGAATGGAGCCCAGCACAGCACGTAGCAGATGACCACGGTCAGCGTCATTTTGATCGTTTTTATTTTCGCCCTAGAAATGCCCATGTTTCCCGGCGGCACCACGGCCTTGGCACGGTCATTTCCGGTGCCCGTGTGGTGCTTGTCGACGACGTCCTTGTGGGAACCAAAGACCGACTTGGCGATGGGCTTATAGTTTTTGCGGCTGTCTTTCTGATCTTTCGAGAACCTTTGGCCCAATGAGGCACCGTGTCGTGGCCTCGTTAAAGACCGGTCTCTGCCAGCCTTGTCTTTAGTCGAATCTGTAAACAACGATACCGAGCAATCGACCTCGTCTTTTCTGGTGTCGACTCCGCCCACGAGAAATTGATATCCGTCAGTGTCGGGCTTGTTTTCATTAAGTTGCCGTGCATAATTGGGGCTGTTCCCAGAATCGTCTGAAGAGGATTCTAGTGATGTTCCACCCGTGTTTGGCTTCTCCTTCCAATCGCCGCGTGTTGCTTTGCCGTGCGGTGTCAAATATTTATGCTTGCTGAAACTCGCCCGCTTCAGAAGGCAGGAGTCAAAACAAGTTATATCGGGATTCGGAGGTCTATTTCTTTCTTTTGTGATTCCCTCTTTTTTGTTTTTTGTATAAGGTGTGAGCTCAAACGGGCATGATGTTTCCACACCAGGGTCGCGGGGGTCAATTTTAACATCCGACTTGAGGCGGGAGCGTGTCTTTTCAGCAGACCTCAAATAACCTTTCTTCAGACGTGACGTTACGTCGACGTGTTGATCTGCCCTTTCCTCGTCTGTCAGTTCGCTTAGCCCCGGGCCCGCCTGTGACGTACGTCCCTCGTTCTTAACCTCGACCCCACAGCGGGGGTAAACGTGAGGGGAGGTGCGGGTCACGTTTGTGTCATTCGCCGCGTCCACGGGCGTCGTGGCAGTGACGTCACATCTCCCTGATCCGTTTCTGGCGTGGACATTGGAGCCCAGAGACTCCGAAACACTCGCGCGGCCCTCGGGGCTAAGCTGGGAGCCGGGGGATCTAGGCTTGGAATTATTTGCATAACTCCGCTGCGTTAAATTTAGGTTCCTCTGCAGCGGATCACCCGGGCACACGCAAAGTAATTGAGAGGAAGGAAGAATCTCAGAATACGTGTTAGAGGACACTTCTTTAGCATCGGGATCGAGAGCACCTGAAAGAAAACAAAACAGGAAAAACTATCATTTCTTAATTTGAATATTAAGCTTGAAATTAATTGTAAAGCTTTATTGGATTGGAATGATCGGTTTGAAAAAGGATGCAGTTAACATATACATACTATATATATATATATATATATATATATATATATATATATATATATATATATATATATATACACATATAAAGAGAAGAGGTTTTGGAATGAATAGGATAGTATTTANGTATGAGAAAAATAGCGATGGCTTTGTATGAGAAAAATAGCGATGGCTTTGTATGAGAAAAATAGCGATGGCTTTGTATGAGAAAAATAGCGATGGCTTTGTATGAGAAAAATAGCGATGGCTTTGTATGAGAAAAATAGCGATGGCTTTGTATGAGAAAAATAGCGATGGCTTTGTATGAGAAAAATAGCGATGGCTTTGTATGAGAAAAATAGCGATGGCTTTGTATGAGAAAAATAGCGATGGCTTTGTATGAGAAAAATAGCGATGGCTTTGTATGAGAAAAATAGCGATGGCTTTGTATGAGAAAAATAGCGATGGCTTTGTATGAGAAAAATAGCGATGGCTTTGTATGAGAAAAATAGCGATGGCTTTGTATGAGAAAAATAGCGATGGCTTTGTATGAGAAAAATAGCGATGGCTTTGTATGAGAAAAATAGCGATGGCTTTGTATGAGAAAAATAGCGATGGCTTTGTATGAGAAAAATAGCGATGGCTTTGTATGAGAAAAATAGCGATGGCTTTGTATGAGAAAAATAGCGATGGCTTTGTATGAGAAAAATAGCGATGGCTTTGTATGAGAAAAATAGCGATGGCTTTGTATGAGAAAAATAGCGATGGCTTTGTATGAGAAAAATAGCGATGGCTTTGTATGAGAAAAATAGCGATGGCTTTGTATGAGAAAAATAGCGATGGCTTTGTATGAGAAAAATAGCGATGGCTTTGTATGAGAAAAATAGCGATGGCTTTGTATGAGAAAAATAGCGATGGCTTTGTATGAGAAAAATAGCGATGGCTTTGTATGAGAAAAATAGCGATGGCTTTGTATGAGAAAAATAGCGATGGCTTTGTATGAGAAAAATAGCGATGGCTTTGTATGAGAAAAATAGCGATGGCTTTGTATGAGAAAAATAGCGATGGCTTTGTATGAGAAAAATAGCGATGGCTTTGTATGAGAAAAATAGCGATGGCTTTGTATGAGAAAAATAGCGATGGCTTTGTATGAGAAAAATAGCGATGGCTTTGGATGAGAAAAATAGCGATGGCTTTGGATGAGAAAAATAGCGATGGCTTTGGATGATAATGAAAACAACGATGACTTTGAATGAAGAAAAAACAACAACGATGACTCCTATTTTGAAAGCATCACTCACACCCCCACCCCCTTTTCCTCTCCCTTTTTTCTCCACTGACACATGTTGACATGCAAGCTCCTGGCTCCCACTACCGAGGCCATAAACGGAAACTACTCCAGACACCTAGCGAAAAGAACAACCGTCTGGTCATCATCCCATATTCTATAGACTGTCTCACTTAGACATGTCTCACCCTTTCTTGTGTCCCCCCCCCTCGTATCTAAATTAAAGTTCCCACTGAATTCCAATTAGAGGATGGGGGTCGGAAGGGAGGGGGTGGGGGTTTGGCTGAGAGCATCAGGGGTCCGACACCACGCACGTGCCAACTCGGCCATCAATTAGATTCTCTCACGTACGCGCGCCTCGGCCCACGCTCAAAGAGATGGGCCTCACTCGTGCGACTCAGCAGCGGTCAAGTGGTCAAGATGTGGAACTCTCGTGGTAACTAACACCGGGGGTTTCACCACGCCAAATAAACTTGATATAATAATAACGGGGAACGAGAAGAATATTGACACAGTGTGTGTTTGTTTTTTTTTTTTGGGGGGGGGGGGGGGTTGGGTTATGTCGCAGGGAAATTTCCAGGATAAGCGAAGGAAAAGGAGAAATGAAGAAAAATACTTGCGGAGAAAACCTAGATGTATATGATCTCATTTTCTGCCGCCTTTTCACGTCATTACATTATATTGTTCTGTTTCATTTAAAAAACAAAACAAAGAAAGAAACGTATTTTAATCCTGCTTACATTGTTCGTGTTGGTTTGTGTTCATCAAATACAAGGAAGATTTTTTGTTTCTTAGCTTTTTTTAGGTTAATTAATTTTTTTCTTCATTTTTTTTTTTTTTTTTATGTTTAAAACCAAAAAATTTAAAACTATTTTTATCTTTTATTATAATGAAATTAAAGTTGTTTTTTTTTTTTTTTTTTT
>CAXITT010000094.1:62928-75306 GCA_964033795.1 Lymnaea stagnalis | reverse complement strand
TCTCTCTCTCTCTCTCTCTCTCTCTCTCTCTCTCTCTCTCTCTCTCTCTCTCTCTCTCTCTCTCTCTCTCTCTCTCTCTCTCTCTCTCTCTCTCTCTCTGTCTCTCTCTCTCTCTCTCTCTCTCTCTGTCTCTCTCTCTCTCTCTCTGTCCTTCTTCAAATAAATAATGTGTCTTTGTTGTCAGGAGATCTTACTATTGCTAATGAGTAGTCGGTGAAAAAAAAATTGTTAACAACTTGACCTGTTCTTAACGGGACTTGAATATAATGGCGGCGGATTTTCCTGTCAAGATTTAATTTTATTTCTATTTTTTTTTTCAAAATATTGTTAACAATCTTTATAATCTTTTTTCCCTGTATTTTTCATCAACAAAATCGTTAACCAATGAATCAAAATCAATTGACTTCACTTTGTCCGCATTACTTGATAATAATGCAAACTTTTTTAACATGGTTGTGACAAAGTTGATCGCAAATGATTGTTTATTTTAATTTTGAAAATGATATCTCTTTAGAGCAGTTAGATATCATGAGACATATGAAAACTCTAAGAATTATCTCGGTATCAGGAAATGCAGCCTCCATTTGTTTTTCCTTAATAAGTTTGTACAAATCCAAATGGGACAATAAGGAGCTTGAGTATTGAAATGATCGTTAAAATAAAGATGTAGATCTTTGATCTCTGCATATAAATGTTCGTCAATCTCTTCTGCGGAGTCTTCCACCAGACGATCCACCCAATTCTTCAGTTCATCTTTATCGATTCTCGTGTCTGTTAAAAATCCAAATTCGTCCTTCTATTCCTGGTAGCATTGGGGCTCTTTCTCTAAAATTTGTAGTGAGATTATGGATGATTTTTTTTTTAGAAAACCTTTGTCTTAAACTCTTCATGTGGACTCAACTGATGTTCTTCTGAGCGACTTTCACCTGAAAGCACTTTTCTTTTACGGGCGTCTCTTTTCTAACAGTAATTTAGCATCTTGTTCTCTTAAATCGAATGTTTCAGTTAATCCAAGAAGATAATCACCAAGGGATGAATAAAGTTCAGAACATGTATCCAGAGTAATAGTTGCACTTTTCAATGATTAAGAAACAGCATTCATTCGTTGTAAGATTTGATCCCACATGATTGTTTGTAAGGCAAATTAAAACGTTTCCATGTTCGATAGTAAATTGCCAGCCTCAGCTCTTGCTTTCGTTTCAAAACTTTCATTCTCGTTGATTGTCAGCAATGATTCCATCAGTTTGTCGGTAGTTCTGCTGAATGGATTTGACCGAGTCCGCATGAGTGCTCCATCGAGTATTCGATAGTGATTTCAATGAACTACCTGCCAATTGTTCCAAAACATTCCATAGCTTTTTAGAAACAGAAAAAAAAATTGTAAAATTCTTTAAGAAAACTGAAAAAAATTGATTCCCTTGATGCAAAAATCCGCAGCAGCCCCTCCCACCAAGTTAAGAGAATGACCTGAACATGGCAAGAATTTTGCCAACTTATTGAGTTCCAAAATTCTAGTTTTCATGCCTTTATATTCTCCAGTCATATTGCTGGCGTTATCATAAGACTAACTTCTGCAGGTGCTGATTTCCAAGTTCAATCTTTCATCTAAAAAAAACCACGGTTACATTGATAAATTTTCCCCTGTGTGTTTATCGATGTGGATGTAGTTGACAAATCTTTCGATTGGCTCGTTAGAAGTTTGATCAATGTACCTCAAGATCACACATTGTTGATCTTTGTGGCTCACATCAAGTGTCGAGTCCACTGATAATCCATAGTACTTCGATTTTAGAACATCATCGCTGATTGATTGCAAAACTCTTCTTGCCATCAATACGATCGACTCCTCACATGTAGCCTTTGAGAGGTAGTTTGTTTTTCCAGAACCGCTGTCACCATAATTTGTTATGTGTTCGGCCAAAAAAAAAGAATCAAACTATGCAATCCACTCGAGCAGACCAATAAAATTCCCGTTGCTCTCGGCCCCATATTTTTCATTTGAACCTGTAAAAGCTAAGTTTCTTTCAATCAATGTACAAATTACAGCCGTAACTCTTCTTAGAACCACTCTTCAGTAGTTTTTCTCTTTGTGAATTTCGTTTAGAAGTTGATCCTTTAAAGCCTTGTTATTTTTTCTGTAAAAGTATGCTAAAGAAGCTTTTCTGTGGTTTGATGAGCTCTCATGGCCTTTATTGGATGCCACAGAATTTTTCAAATCTATAAATCCCGTTGAATCTAAAGGAAATTTTGAGGCTTCAAAAAGCTTGCAGACAAAACAGAACACACAACCCAATGCTGGTGAATATGTGAGCCCTTCTCTATTAAACGTTTCACTATTTAATTTTTCCTCACAAGTTTTTTTTTAGCAATATCGATCGCGATCTGGTTACGTAATTTTAGCGGATTGAAATTCATTATCTGCATTTTCCCATGTTGACGGACCGCTCTCTGTCCTAAATTGTATATCCGCACCTGAAAGGTTAGACCAAAGTCCTGGATCACTTTTTCTTTTCAATAGAAAATCTTTTTGAATAGCGTTCTCCTTATCGAGTTCTGATTGTTCGTTTAAAGTTTGAGCCACCTCGATTGAGTGGTCTAAAACATCCGATCAATTAGCTTCTTCACTTATGCCAGAGTTTGCAAGATTAGCTGAAGTTGATGAATTAGCGTGAGATTCTGTTTTCAATAGAAAACTATCGAGCTTTCGATGTCTCTTTATGTGTTCTTCTATTTCTGCTTTTTTTTTTTTTTTATTTTTTTTTTTTTTTATAATTTTTTTTTTTTATTGTTTCTTTTTTGTTTTTTTTTTTTTTTTTTTTTTTTTTTTTTTTTCTTTTTTTTTTTTTTTTTTAATTTCTTTTTTGCAGCTCCACTATCATAAGTCCTTAAGGAGGTTCTTCCCATTTCTGTTTGAAATTTTAAAAATATTTCTGAAAAGAACAAATTTAATTAATTTAATTGTTGCCATCGACGAGCACCGATTTCAGTGATAGACTGTAGACAATTACTCTTTAATGATTAAAATTAAGTAGCATGGCCTACATAGCTAAGCTAATCTGAACCAAAAAAAGATTTAAACAGAAAGTGACAGAAATGGAAGTGATTAGAAAAAAAAACAAAAGTTATGATTTTTAAATTTTTTTTTGCGCTATATCTTTCTAATGAAAATTTTTGCATTTTTCGAGAAATGAAAGTTAATATCATTAACTTCATTTTTCTTTTTTTTTTATTTTTTTAAATGAAATTTTTATCAATACAAATATTAAAATCGCTATGAAATAATTTCATTGCATTTCGATTGATAATCAAACATTTTTTTTTTTTGTATACTACTCCCAATTTTTGGGCCACTTATTTCGCGGGGCCCCTAGGCCACGGCCTAGTCGGCCTGCCTGTAAATCCGGCCCTATGATGTACTCGACTACATTGTAATATCTCATGTTCTGTGCATGTTTTGACGGAAGCCGAAACTCTAACTGACACGTGAGAGTCCTTGAATTACTCTGACTGACACGTGAGAGTCATTGAATTACTCTGAGCTGTTGGTGACATTTCCCAATGTCCCAACTCTCCATCGTCTCCTGATCTTTAACACAAAAAAGCAAGTCAAGAAATCAATATTTGAATAAAGCCATGTAGTAACAGTGGCCTGTACCTTGCATAATGATCGTATTTGCTTGAACCATTTATTATTAATAAAGGTATATTAAATACTAACATGATTTACTAGATTGACCCTTTAAAAAAAATGCAGTAATTATCCATAAGTTTGCTATTTTTTTTTAAATTGCAGTATTTAAACCACAGGAGTCGGTAGTGTGATGAAAATAAGTCAAGGGGGACTAACAAATAGAGCAACGGTTCCCAAACCGTGAGCCGCGGTCTCCTAACATTTGCGCCTCAAACTTAACATTTGAAGAGGGAATTATTTTTATATTTATTTTCACTTTTTCCAGTTCATTTCTTAGATTTAGCATTTGGGGAAACACCCGGGATGTAATTTTAAAAAAAATGCCGTGGCTCGTAAAAATTTGGGAACCTCTGAAGAAGAGGTAATGAAGGGCGATGACTTGTTGAGCGTGTGAGAAGACGTTAATTTAGAGACAAGACTGTACAACTCTGATGGGATCTGTCGCTAGTTTCTCTCTTAAAATAAAACTATTCTGTCTGTGATAATTTTAACTTTGAGAGAAATGCTTTTTTTTCCCCATTGTGTTTAGAGATCAGAGATCGACAAAGCTCCATTAAAAGGGGAATAATAAAGTCGGACGGATGCTTCCACGGCAGTTATTTATTTGGGCGACCAATCGATGGCGTATCTCACAAGGGAAGTATCTGGTCGTTGTTTACTCACCGCCATCAGGTTCTCACTTGGTACCGCTGGCGATGGAGGGGGGTGGGGGCTGAGTGGGGGTGAACCGCCCCTGGTTTCAACATTTTTTTTGTTCTTAAATATACAGGGGCGGAGTTTTGTTCATGGAAATGTATAAAAAAAAAATAACTTGACCCTCACCGGGCGGCATTAACCCTATATACGCCACTGCAGGCAACACTAATGGAAAAAAAAACCCACTCGTTCTCTTATATATTTAATAGAAATAGCCTTATAGCATAAACATTTTCTCGGCCTGTGTCCCGGCATCAGCTAGCAAAATTAGGTCTCAGATCTGTAGCAAACTCCACAAAAAAAAAAATTCAATATATTTAAAAATGTTATCTGAATGACTTGACCAATGGCTGTGAATATTTATTGTCAATTTAACAAAACAAAAAAAAAACCTGCTTCAATAATTTGCGGAGAACGGTTGGTGAGCGGACCACATCAAATTGTTTCATGGGAGAAATCTTGACATATTACCCGGTGCTCTATAAACAGGCTAAAAACAAACGATGTGTTTATCATAAGTTGTCCTAAATTCCCGGTGCACTTATCCTTATTGTTTGTATATTCATCTTAACATTGTGAGAATCTTAGAATATAAATCTCTTTTCTTCAATCCTCGCATTTTTTTTTTGAGAATCTTTGAAAACTCCCAATTCTGATTAACATACCTTACTGTTACAAGGGCTATAAACAAATGATTGTCGATCATAAGGCACCCTAAATGCCCGGTGCACTTTAAACAGCCTAAAATCAATGAGAGTGCCTTCCCCAAAGCATCAAAGAAATGATCATCAATAATTGAAAAAAGAAAAAGCGAATTAGCGCCACGACTTGTGCTTCATTTCTCAGAAGATTTACAGTACTGCTGTTGTCTTGGGGTAGTTTACGTCACGGGATAAACAGCCTTTATGGTCACACCAGTAGACGTTTATGATGCACATGTGTTTCTACGGATGGACAGAGAGAGAGAGAGAGAGCTTCGCAGTGATCTTGGAAAACATACGTTTTCATTGTCAAATAATTCGTTATTTATTGTTTTGTAAGAGCTGTAGTTTTGTCCAGCTTCAACATATCGTGTTCTACTGATTATAAAAAGATAACGTGTCTTTATAAAAGAAAAATTTTTTAAATGTAAAATCCTATCGGGAGCCAGGTTTCGTTTCAGTAATATCCCAATGGAATACAGACTTTAGTTAAAGCCGTGAGGATGCATGCGGATTTGAATATATATGATATCACCCCCCCCCCAAACAGAAATACTTTCGCTGCATTAGTACATGTAGAAAGGGCTTCCTATCATCTGCGAGACATCCTTAAATCAGGCATTGATCATTTTCTGATCAAAAAACAAAACAACAAAAACAAAGAAGAAGAAGCATAGTTCCAGGAGTGACATAGTATTGACCTATTAACTTTAATGTAAAGGTGTTAATTTTTGTTTTTTAAATAAATAATAATGTCAATTTGAGTACACCTATAGAACATATGTCCGCTGAAGCCAAACTTCATACAACCGATGGAAGAAAAAAAAAACCTGGCATTTTTAATAGCCAAAGCTTTTATCCCGAACCAAGCAATTTCCAAATTGATTTAAAGTAGGCCGTGTCGTCCATGATCCCCCCTTCAACTGGTGACAGAGAGGGCTGAAACTGTGCACTCTTAGAGCCATGGCAACGGTGAAAACAAAGATGGAGCGGATATTAATATCTGTATGGACAGTAGCGAGAACAGAAGACCTTCGATGCCTTCGCTAATGTGTGACCTAATAGTGCGTTTAAAGAGCGAGATATGAAAACCTCGAGACTATTGATTCTCTAGGTATGTAATGTGTGGCTGTGACTCTGTTTTCAATAAAATAGGCGAGCGAAATAAAATAAACACGACTTGGGATTCTTATGAAGTGCGTTACTTGAATGTATGTCTTGTCAAAATAACTTTAGTAGATATGAAGCTCTCGCATTGCCGCCGCCATGGTCTGGTGGGGTTATTTATAAATACACCAGAAGAACAGCTGTTCATTAACAAAGAGATGATGTGCTAATATTCCTATAAAACTACACAATGCAATACTTATGATCTATATGCTTTAAGCATTGTTCGTCACATATAAAATAATTCTAGAATTAAAGGTAAATATTTTAACCCCCAACTTCGCAAACGAACAAAGAAAATATAAAAGAAGAAATTTTTCGACTAATGCCCCGTGAGTTTGAATCTCACTGTATTTTGTAATAGTATAATAATATATGCACACCTAGGGATGTGGTCTGTGTAACAACTAGCTTTATTCTTTATCCTTCATTCTTTTCATACACCACATCATATGACAACTCCCTCCAGTTCTTCAACCAATATTCACGCATTTTAGTTTAAGACATTCATTTAGGAAAACAACTCAGCAAATTCAGTCAGTCAACATGACAACAGCACAGGATAATTAGGTCACTCTTGGTCACCAAGTTCAGTCAGTACACATGGTAACAATGCTGGTCAGTGAAATAGCCTCCCTTGCCGTCACATTAGATCTCATAGACACTTGACAAAGCTAAGCAAGGTGTGGAATTTCCAAATGTCCCATGAATATTTATCTTGGAGACTGACGCATTGTATTTGCTTATGAAAGAAGAGCTGCTCACTAATAAAAATCTTAATAATGTAGTCTTCGTAGCGGAACTGATAATGTCCCAACTTGCTTAAATGCAAATTGCTTTAGAATAAATTTAATTCCCCCCCCCCCCAAACTCATTCATTTGGGATATAGTGGAAATAACCTTGAAATGTGACGCGACCCTTTAATAGAATTCCTCATGTTGTGGCGACCCCACACCACCAAATTGTTTTCGTCATTACTTCATATCTATAGATTATAATTGTTTTCCGATGGTCTTAGGCGAATCCTGGGAAAGGGTCGTTCGACCCCCAAAAGGGGTCGTGACCCACAGGTTGAGAACCGCTGATGTAGGGAAGCAGGAAAGGGGACGAAAGACCCCGAAGAAGCATTTTGAAGGTGTGCAACGTTCCTGATTTTAAACGTTCAAAGCCAGGTCAAATGGACATCAAATAACACATTGACGGCCTCGGATTTAATATATATCTACACTTTCAGTTGAATTGCCCAATCACCATTTACAGACAGGACAATTTCAACTATGCTAAAACTTGACGTCTGTTCAAATAACAGGGAAGC
This sequence comes from Lymnaea stagnalis, assembly GCA_964033795.1. NCBI lineage: Eukaryota > Metazoa > Mollusca > Gastropoda > Lymnaeidae > Lymnaea > Lymnaea stagnalis. The sequence goes on along the minus strand of CAXITT010000094.1, from coordinate 67,735 downwards.
TTAACTTTGGCAAACAAGGGGAGACAACCAGAAGGAATAAAAAAAAAAAGGTTGGAAAAAAGGAAGGGGTACGGTGAAAGAGAGAGAGCTGCAAACCAATTATCTCATAACTCCAACAGCTCGGCGCATAATAATTTGGAGATAAGGACTCGCTTGAATTTGCCATTTCACGGCCGAGGGTCCCTAGCACACAGGGGATGATTTCCCTTGAGGAGCCGCCGTGATTAATGAAATATTTCCTGTGACGGATTTACAGGCGGTCATAGATTTCAGGTCAGAATGGCCGAGATAGTGGGTCTCAAAGTGAGATGTAGGGGGATTTAAATACAATAACGTGTTTTGAAAGTGGATATGGTTCAACAAGTGGCAACGTTAAAGTTGTTTGTTGGTAGAGAAGGGATGAGTGAAATTTTGATGTATAATAATTTAGTGACAAAAAGGAATCAATTTTGGGATCAGAAATAATAACATGTACGTATGAATGTCTGTAAAGCAGTGTTCAATAGACGCGCAAAATAATATTCCCAGGAGTCACCATGTTTCTATTAGCGTGTTTATATAATGTGCAATGTTTGTCCAGTAACATTAATGCGACGTCGTTTCTCGACGGGTGATTTCTAGTAAATCATAAAATGGCTTGAGATTAAATGATATATTTCATTATCGGATATAGTTAGATTGAAGATAATTTACTTCAAAGTATCTGCAGAACAAATAAGTGTTGGTTACTTTTGTTCTTATTGACTCGTGTTGTTTAAAAAAAAATTAAAATCACATATCTATCTGTTTAACACATTCCTTGACATTTTTTACTCACGTATCCTTTACATTTTTTATATTCATCTTAACAGTGTCAGAGTCTTTGACGATAAATTTCCTTTCTTTAAATCCACGCCTTTTCACTTGAGAATCTTGGAAAAGTCTCAATTCTGATAAAATCACTTACTGAGCAATTATAATTACTGACATTAAGAAAAGTCTTTACCGGCATATACTGATGTTTATTTATTTTTTTTTAAATTTGAAAAGTTTGCCTTATCTGTTGAGTGTGGAGGAATGCTCAGATTTCCACAAAATCAACAAAGGCTGCAAAAACAACAAATAAATAAAAATAATTTTTTAACAAATCAAGAAAAACTGAAAATAAAATAAAGTAATTTTTTTTTCTTGGGACACAAAGACGCACAAATTTCTTGTAATAACATAAATTTATTGAAAAAAAAAATGTCTTAAAATGATCAGAAACGAGTTGTTAACAAGCTCTTTCAAAAAAATATACTGAGATTATAACGTTTAAAAAAAAAAAAATGGAAAATTGTGGCTCTCTTAATCCGATTTTCATTAATATTTACAATTGCCAGGCCACAGTGCATTGGGTTCGGGCGCGTTTGCATGCATCTTATATTAGTAGATGTTAAATTTTTCGGGAGATAAACATTTAAAATCAAGAAAGAATAATACATCATGTTTTAAAAAAAAAAACAACAAAAACAAAAAAAAGCAACCAAAACGAAGTAAAACTCCAGAAAATTGATCCCATCGTACTTTTAAAAAAAAGGTAAAAAAAACAAACAAACAAACATTTAGTTTTCAAATTTTTCTCTAATTTGTTTCTTTAAAAAAAAACGCAATCAACAAATAAGGTCTGCATTTTTTTTGAAGGATGTCCTCCGGGAGTTGTCGTGCACACGTAATAGCATGTCCGCACATGAGAAACATTCAAATATAGTTTGTTGTCGCACCTCTCTTTACTTTCGATATTGTACACGGAAAAACGAACTTTATTCCTTTATCCTATTTGGCAGCTCACTCATATCCAACGGTTTTTGTAATGGGATGCTGTGGCTAGAAAAATTTCTGGCCATTGCCTCCGTAAAAGTAAATAGAGGACCACACCAGGGAAGGCTACGTAAAAGGGGTGGGGGAGGGGGGAACAAGATGTCTCTTACGCTGAGGTCTGGGGTAAGGGGGTGGGATGTTAAACGTGTGGGGGGTAGAGGCGTTGTGGGTTGAGTGAGTATGGGGGGAGGGTATGGGGGGGGCCTCTACTTGTATAACAAGATGTCTCTCGAGCGGAGATGTGAGGGAAGCATGGGGGTGGTTTGTTGGTGGGGGGGGGAGGGGGGGAATCGATAGGGTATGGGGGGGGCCTCTACTTGTATAACAAGATGTCTCTCGAGCGGAGATGTGAGGGAAGCATGGGGGTGGTTTGTTGGTGGGGGGGGGAGGGGGGGAATCGATTTGAGGAAAACGACAAATTGTTTCAGACAGCGTACTTGAATGAAAAGGAAAAACAAAAATGAAAGGAGAAATATCTGAAATTTTCTTCTAGAAAACTATTGCAAGTTGATAGAAAGAAAAGAAAGATTCAAAACCCTGGTGTTTAATGAAACGTGGCGGTCATCGGCTACGTGTCTTAAACGTGAGATTGAATTGGGGGCATGCGAGGCATGGCATGGCGGCGGAGTCAAGTTTTCAATGAATATCTGGCAGAGGTTCAGGTTTAGTCCGGCTGGTCATCATGTCATGATAAATGGGTTAGTGTCTTGGTTTATGAAACTACATACGAACCTTTCCTTCACACACGTTTTACATGATTGTAAATCACTTATCATAGAAGATTCTGAGAAAAAAATAATAAATATACAACAACAGAATATCTCTTAAGTATATATATGTATATATATATATATATATATATATATATATATATTGCTTGTGGTGTGACTGCTTCCGTTTCAGGGTGCCGCGCAAAATATAACTCCCTACAACTACGCTAAACGCTAAATGCTCGTTTGGTGCGTAACAGTGCGTAAATCGTCACAATTTGAATATGGAGTAATAAATAGTCGGTTTTTAAGTGGTTAGGACATCACAATATTAATATAAAAATACAATGACGTATCATTGGGGGGGGGGGGCTGTGAAGCTAAAATTGGGATTCTTAAATGTTCCTATTTTAAGTTCATGTTTTGTCAAGTAATTTAAGTTGGTGTGACGTTCACGCATAGCCGTCGCCAGTGTTTATTGAGCTCAAGCTGTAATATATAATACATTAGCTCTGCCCAAAATTTACATTTTTGTCCCGATTTAAGCTATAAATTTGAGTTATTTTCCGCCCCTCTTCATATCAAATTAATACTGTAAGGAAAAACGATAGGCAATCATGTCTATTCTGGGCCCCGTGAACGCACATTGCCTGGAACAAGCATTAAAACACGATAGGTACTAAGACGGATGTAATGTCTTGGCCAAGGGGAAACCAGGGATCCAGTAAAGGTATTGATTTCATATAGAATCGAAGCCGTCCTAGATTACGCCCCATTAGTGACGCCATTTTATTGGCTCATGACGTGAATCACGTGATTAGGACAGGGGAAAATACTCGCCCATTTTGCTTGGAAAAAAAACTAAATACACTTTTGTAGCGAACACTTTGCTATGAGCAGTTATTATTGGGGTAGGCATGAAATTCGGCATTTAAGGACAATTATTGGTTAAAATTTAAAAGAAGGCACAGATCTGATTACATGAATATTTAAATTTCCCGCCCCTATTAAAAAAAAAAAGGGCTTTGATATATATATCAATTTTAAAACTTTTTTGTTAAAACTAAAATAATAAAAGACCAAAATAATAAATGCCATATATTCTTTTTACTTGTTACTTTTTAAACGCACAATCAATGGCTTTTTAAATTAATTCAAAAATAGAGTTGAAAATGATAGATGCTGACGATTTTGATGCTTTAATTAAATAAGTTATTTTAGGCTACAAAACATCTAAGAATTTGATTTATCACTGTTGCTTAAAACCATGTTACATGGGTCACAATATTTCTTTTGAGCCCGTGAATATCCCGACACAAAGAATACCCATAAAATAAAATGATATTAATATTATTAATAAAAAAATATTAAAATCATACGATTGTAATAAACTATATTTTCAGAGTTCTACAAAATGTTTTTCTGATTTTTTTGTTCAAATTCTCTTTTACATGCCTGAAATGAAAAACTAAAAAAAAAAAAACCTAGATATTCTCTTATTGATTCTTTATTTACCTTGTTCTGTAAATTGTGTTGCTGCATGCGTCGAATTTCGTTTACGCCCACCATTTTCCCCTGGCCGGAAAAGTTCCACTTTGGGAGCCTTTATCAACACAGACGCGTCCTGGTTGATATTCGTTTTCTGCACTGCAACATTGTCAAATCCAATCTTGCAAAGGTCACGGGTCACCTGACTGCACCGATTAGCATCTACTGGCCCTGCACTTAAACTCTGCTTGTCGGACTTACGATGATTGGACCTTCTGGGGGAGCTCCTGCCACTGGCAATCTTTGAATCGCCATTTTGGTGGGTATTGGTCGGTGAGAACTTCCTGTAAAGTAAATGAAAGCGTGTCTTATAAATTTCATACATTAGTTATAGCCAACTAAAAAAAAAAAAAAAAAAAAAAAAAAAAAAAAGAAAAAAAAAAAATATTTGAGCTAATCAGACATGTCGAATATTCGTGTTTATTTTTTTTATAAATGTAAAATATTTCACTTAAATCCTTTCAGATAATTCAACAACTATGTATACCCCTCCCCCGACCCCTCAAGCTTGACATGACTAACTTTGCGCAACTATACTAGACATTAAGCTTGCATATTTTTGAATGTTCACCGTGCTTTATCAACCGTACAACCTAACATCAATGGTTATCACAGCATGTTCAGTGGAAAGATAGCTGCCCGCTATCTCCGTCGTAATGAACGTTTTAGATTATCAGCTCTTTAAGACCATCGGCAGGCGGGGGGGGGGG
>CAXITT010000094.1:42366-62795 GCA_964033795.1 Lymnaea stagnalis | reverse complement strand
AGTGGGTGAGAGAGTGGAGTGGGTAGGCTAGTGACAAGGCAGTGGGTGAGAGAGTGGAGTGGGTAGGCTAGCGACAAGGCAGTGGGTGAGAGAGTGGAGTGGGTAGGCTAGTGACAAGGCAGTGGGTGAGAGAGTGGAGTGGGTAGGCTAGTGACAAGGCAGTGGGTGAGAGAGTGGAGTGGGTAGGCTAGTGACAAGGTAGTGGGTGAGAGAGTGGAGTGGGTAGGCTAGTGACAAGGTAGTGGGTGAGAGAGCAAGAGTAGGCCGGGAACCAAAAATGTGTGTGTGTGTGTGTTGAGTAACTTACGTCATCATATTCTCCTCGAACTTGCCCGCCTTCCACACCACCCACGTGATCTTGCCGTACAGAATCCCCAAGACACAGGTAGGCACGACAAAGATGGAGGCTGTCATCCACGTGATGTAGGCCCTGAGTGTCCACTCGGGGTTGAACTGCGCCCAGCAGTCGTAAATGCTTACTCCGGGGACATCCTGGAGAAGGTTAAGGAAGGGAAAACATACGTGAAAACAAGGATAGGCCAACGGATGGATGAAAGATGTGATTGATTATTAGATGGGTGGATGAATCTAAGGATGAATGTATGGATAAATGAATGTGTGAATGGATGAAATAATTGATGGATGAAATATTGATCAAAGGTGGATGAATGGATGGATGAATTAATGGAGGATAAAGATATTTGATCAGATGGAACAATGAATGGATTGCCGGGTGAATGAATGAATGAATGGAGAAATTTATCAATAATGATATGATGGGCAAATGCCTAACGCGCGTGGGGATCACAAAAATTACCTAGCCTCCTAAGAAAGTTTTTTTGGTATAAAAAAACATACATTCTCTTTAAAGATTGTTCATTGTTTTGAAAATACAACATAAAATTTTATATGCTAATCTACCTCCCTTGTATACATTATGATTAATACTATAATAAAAAACATATATTTTTTTTTTTTAAATTCGTTTTATAGTTCAGTTTGAAAAGCACTAAAAAGTACAAAATAATTTAAAAGTGTACTTCGTTTGTGTAGTGCATTTTTAGACATTTAAAATTATTTTCTAATTTTGGGTGCGCTTCAAAATTGTCTCTTAAAAAAAAACTTTTCTTCTTTTTAAATTAAAAAATAAATAAATATTTTAAATCTTTTTTTCGAATTTTTAAAATTTGACTTTGTTTCCGTAAATTATGGACAAAATCCTAACTCTCTACTTTTAAAACTACCAATGCTCCCTCACTCACTTTCTTTCTGTCACATTTCTTTTGCCGACCACGGATACTACGTCCAAGCTTAGTGATATTTCTTATATTTCTTATTTTTACACCGTTTTTTTCTGTTGTTTTGTTCGCCGACGAAGGCTTTTTGCCGATACGTTCGTTGTTTTGTTGCGTTTCCTTTTTCAGGTTTTACCCTACTTTATTTGTATTCATTTTACATAAATACTTACGGAAGCATGTGTAAAGTGACTCGAAGATTTATACCGCTGTTCGTGTACCGTCCGTTGATACGAGTGGTATTGCCGTAAGGCCCTTTCCCCATGCTCAACCCTCTCACAAATCCTACAGTTTGGTCCATTGTTTTTTTTTTTGGTGTTTTTTTTTTGTTTTTTTTTTTTTTTTTTTTCTAAGTAAGCGGATGGGATTAAAAAAAGATCATTAAATCACATTATCTTCTTTCTTTCCCTTTCACCCCACCCCGTCCCTACAGTTTGGTCCATTGTTTTTTTTTTTGGTGTTTTTTTTTTGTTTTTTTTTTGTTTTCTTTTCTAAGTAAGCGGATGGGATTAAAAAAAGATCATTAAATCACATTATCTTCTTTCTTTCCCTATCACGCCACCCCGTCCCTGTCTAGCAAGAAAACCAGAGCTCCCATCTCGCCTTGTGTCAGCCTTACAGGTCAGCACGACGCAGACGCGACCAACATTAGCCAAAGGGGTCACGTGGGGACATCAATAAATTACGCTTGATATGCGGACCAGAAAACTTTTTTGAATTCGTGACTAGCAAGAAGTCTTTAGGAATAGGCTTCTCCAGCTCCATAGGGCAGCATTTCATTTATACGCCCGGGTGCCTTTTTTCCCCTCGGTACAGCTCTTACCATCCGTTGGTGGATGGTGGATGGATGGGGAGGTAGAATGGATGAATGGATACATAGATGTCAGTTTTTTATCATAATTTTTAAACAACAATTTTTTTTTCCTAGTTGAGATATTATTGAGAAGACTTTCAGTGCTGACACGACAGCACTCGTCGACCTAAGAACTGTCGCATGTTGTTAAGCGGGTTTAATGCCGTAGAAGTTTTCGTCTAGACCAGGGTGTCCTAACACTGGGGTGTCTTCAGCCCGGGGGAGTGCAATTTGGCGTTTGAAGGTTTATGGGGAAAAACGTGGTTAAAATGAAGAATGGATTTTTAAAAGTCACCATAACGATGCTTTATGTATTCAACAATTTCTTCAGTAACATTTTAGTTTGTGTAATACGTCACACTAACTAACTAATCAATATTCCAGTTTCTCACCTAATTAAAAAAACAAAATAACAAAAATAAATTCATTTTTACGTATGTAAGGGCGTTAAAAGTTCTTCTCAGCGATATACTTGTATTCTTCCTGATCATGTCATTTTGACAAAAAGGTCAAAGTCATTAGAGCAGAGATAATTTTTCTCGTCTCGTCAAGACTCAAGGCCATGTCGCACCACCCAGCCCACATCAGAGGAGGCCGGTGGTGGTGTCACGTGGTATCTCGTCCCCTTACAAGGTCCTCACCTCGCGCAGCCGGTAGGAGAAGATAAACACTTGGGGGAGGCTGAAGAAGAGGGAAGCCGCCCAGGCTACGACCGCCAGTGTGTGCGCGTGTCTGGCCGTCCACATCTGGGTGACGAAAGGGTGGCAGATGGCGTAGAACCTGAAAACACATGACAAGTACTCTTAGAGCCGACAAGCTACAAAAGACAACGGTCTGCCCTAGATACAGAGTCTCACATCGGGGGGGCGGGGGGGGGTGAACGGGGGACTATAGGAGAATCCAAAAAAAAAAAAAAAAATAGCCGGAGGAGTAGATTATAAGTAATCGATTACAACGGAGTTGTAATCGAATTTTATATTTTAAAAAAGATTTTCCAAAAGCCGAAAATTCTTAATTCTCTTAAAAATGAATGCGTACTCGTTTAGTATCGTAGAAGTTTATTTATATCAATAGTTGAGACTGGAATCGTTAGTTGAATTAACAGTGGTACTCATGTCCGATTTCTACGTCCAGAGAAATTGAACAGGAAAATAAGGAGAGGCTCCTGGGAATGCTCCAGATTTGGGATTTTGACCTTCACGTGACCTTCAGTTACCTTGCGCCTCGGAGCAAGTCAGGGCCGCGTACATTTGCCCTTATTGTGTGATTTTATTAGTAAAATTATGAACTATTCAATGTCCTTAGGTCATTTTGTTCTATAACCATTGTTAAGATGCGATTATTTAAAAAGAAACATCTATTTATCTAAAATTTTATTTAAAACTTTCCATAACATTCGTTAAAACAAATGTTGGTATTGTTAGTGATTGTCTATCTCAAAGTTGAAATCGTATTTTGGACCAACCACATCTAACCACATAAACATTGATTAATTTTTTATATTGGCGTAGTAAGGATTTTGGCCGATCGGGGCGGGTTGAACATTTTGCCGCCCCTTCAACGAAAACACTCTGTAGTTGACGGAATTTTCCTCCCTTTCCATATAAAGTTGAAAAAAAGCCCCCACCCCTGGATGGAAGGCCCACTATCACACCACCCTTTCTGCGTCATAGGTTTTTTGTTAGTTTTGCCATATGCATAAGATTAATTCATAGACCATATCAGAGGCCATAAAATAGTAGATTCGCCCAACAACGTCACGGCTTCTTTTCACCTTTATGGACGAAATGTCAATGAATAGTTTCATGAAGATCTGCCAGGGTAACCTTGGCCATATTATTATGAAACTTAACAGTTATTTTCTTAACTGGTCTATTAAAATTTGAATCAAATCTGCGTATTTTATTTTCTAGATGCATGCAGTCAACAAATCACGTTAGACTTTAATGGGGCGCTCTACTACCAGCATCTTTATTTTGGCGCATGTTACTCAAACTAACAGGGGGAAATTTGAAATAACAATACACGAGGGACTGCTTTCAAGCCGTGTAAAGTATTTATTTCATTTGAACAAGATTTGCTTAGGTTTGAGAGAAAAAAAAAAGACAGGACAATGAAGCAGACGTTTCGGCTCAATGCCTTCGTAAGCAGACGATATAACAAGCAACAGATAAATTTGAATTAACATATATTTCGACAATCTCAAGAAAGTCTTATAGCTCAATGTTCAGATCAGGAAGCGCTCTTGTTGTTAGCAAGAAATGAATATTGAGTTGTTAAAAACCAAAACGAGCGTACGGCAATATTTTCTAGTGTGCACTATTAAGTATTAGTAATGGAACACTTTGGTCCACTTAATATTGTGACTAGAAATTGCGCGAAATAAAGGATGACTACCAAGTAGGTATTTGATTGAGTCCATAATGGTGTTATGGTGCTGAGCATTTAATTTTTCTTATTATTATTAATTTCAGCCTTTACTCTCGCTGATGTATTAGTGTAAGGGGTTAGAGCAGAGACGGATACATCTTATTTGTCCCTGTGTTCACCTCAGTTGAAATGGGATGAGATACCGGATGGCCTCTTTTGTTCAGTAGCTCGAAGATTTTTCACTGAACTCAGCCTTCCTCTCGTCTCACTTATATAACAGAAATGGTATTTTCGGCAAACGATCACATAGATCACATTTCGAATGAGACAAGGGAAGCCCCCTTTGATGGTAAGTGTCCCCTGTGGGATGCCGATGTGTTTAGATTTCAGAACATGTGAGTGCTACAACAACGTCTTGAGCATGGTTTAGTCTCAACATGAGAGGGGGTCAGGTCGATGGCGACTGCGAAACAGAATGTCAAAAAAAAGATTTTATCCTGTCTGAAGTCAATTATAGGAGTGGATAAGGATGCATTGTTAGCGTCAGGAGTCTGGGTCAGCAATGATTATCTGACGATTCTCTGAGAAATCTTTTTGTCAAACACATTCCGGGCGTTTTAGGTAAAGATGAGCTTTATTCTTTTTGGTTTAAACGATATTTGTAAGCCTACTCACATGTGTTTGCCCTGATACTTTTGAGCTACAAACAAAAGGTTCTCTCGGGACGAGATCTGGAGCGGGAGAAGTACATCATTTAGTTTGTCTTATCTTAAAATCTTCATTTGACTAAATAAACAGATAAGACACACATACTCTGAGAACGACTTGTTTCGTTTTTGCGTCTAAAACAAGTTTCAAAGGTAATATAAATAAGTATACTCCATTTTGAAATGGTACTGTTAAAAAGGGGGAAACAAGTTCTAGGAATCATGTTTGGTATCTCACTCAAGCATCATAAGTGCCATTATGATGTGCGCAGATGTCTAGAAGTGTTAACTCGTGGCTCGGGAAACATCACACAATAGCTAGAAATATGTCTGTTGGGAAATAAGGCAATCTCTCGTTGCTTCGGATACGTGGTTCTCTGATGTTCGAATAACGATGTTTCCTTTTTTTTTTTTTTGGTTAACTGGTTCTCTGATATTTGAATAACGATTTATTCACTTTTATGAATGTTTCGGATAAGTGGTTCTTGGATACGTGGTTCTCTGATGTTCGAATAACGATGTTTCCTTTTTTTTTTTGGATAACTGGTTCTCTGATATTTGAATAACGATTTATTCCATTTTATGAATGTTTCGGATAAGTGGTTCTCTGATATTCGAATAACGATGTATACCGCCTTATAGCTGTTTTTGATAAATGGTTCTCTGATAGTCGAATAACGATTTATTCTCCCCTATGGTTGTTTTGGCATAGTTAAACAGACATTGGGCGAATAGGTATCTGTGACGTACTGTTGCCATTTAACAGAGCTGTAACAAAATACGCAGCAGTCCCCTGTACTCTCAAAGCCAGCCATCCGACTACACAATATTTGAGTAACTAGACAAATTGAGTTAAAACCGATATTCTAGAAGTCTTAATGCACTCCATCGTGGCTCAAACATGGACGGTTTTGTTGGTGATCAATTCAACCCAGCAAGTCAACACTTTTCCGATCTCCACGACATGAGATGGATACACAGTGTTAGTCTATGGTCACTGAGTGCAGGGGGCGGGGGATAACTGCGGTTTTTTTCCATGTCCAACGGGCAGAGAAGGGGGAGAATACAACCAGCAACAACCGTTTACTCTCGAGTGGATATTACAAGGGAGATAATGATGGAACCATGCTCGATCTTTGCCCCTTGAGAAGATTTGTCTATATTACTTTATGGTTTTGGGGTAGAAGATATTGGACAAACGGGAAAACTATCAAAGCAAAGAGATAACGAAGGGACAGAGACGTAGCGAGGAGACAAGTAATCCATAATGAAACAGACTGAGAGTCATGATGTAGTTACTATCCAACTACACATGGTATAACGAGTATGGCGGCGTTGTTATGATGCGCAAAGAAAAAAAAGTTATTAAATACTTACTATCTTCTGTCTAAATATTCAAATATAGTAACATTACAAACAGAGAATTTTGTCATGGTGTGAAAGGGACAGATTAAGTTCATATTTGCTCATTATCCGTTAAAATATTGAAAATTTTAATATTTAAAAAAAGAAGTCATCTACGTCTTTAAGTAGATATTGTTGAGACGGCTGGTACTAGGTTGGGACGGCTGGTACTAGGTTGGGACGGCTGGTACTAGGTTGGGACGGCTGGTACTAGGTTGGGACGGCTGGTACTAGGTTGGGACGGCTGGTACTAGGTTGGGACCATGATACATGGACGGGGCAAATGTTGTCGCTGGGGTAGAACTGAAATATATTAGGGAGGCCCTGTTTAGTAACTCGCCATGTGTACAAGGCCCTAGAAAAGCTGACCTCAGGGATCACAGAGAAACGTTCTGATCCATAAAAAGATTATCTGTGTTATAATGTTGTCTTTTTATATGTAACTCTGTGTATCCGACTTGTTAGCCTCTAACCTAAATAGTTTTTGTTTAAAAATGATTTTGGCTTCAAAGCAGATTTTAGCCTTTAAAATATTCTTAGTTGAAAAAGGGACTTGAAATAAAAATATAGAATAATTATAGTGTGAGATGGAACGCATACTTTATCACTAGTTCAAAAATATCTGAAAGGTCACGGCAAAATAATGTAGGAGACAGCGACCTACTTCAGGCGCTACCCTTGACACGCAGATTGACGTTGGAGAAGGAGCCAAAAAAAACAATATATGACTTTAATAACAGTGCATTTTGAGGTAGCATTATAGGCTTTTCTCAAGGCTGAATACATTAGAAAAGCCTCTTTCGGATTTATCGCCTAAAGATTCCCGATCCCTGAAATGAACTATATAATGTATTACTCTTTTGGTACAAACATATCGCGGGGTTTGAAAACATCGTTGCGAAAAAATAGTAAAAACATCAAAAAGTCGTTTTAATAAAGAGAGGGACTAATATTCAAATGTGGCTTTGTCTACATCAGTGGTTATAAAAAAACAAACAACAAAGAACAAAAACAAACACAACGACAAAAGTACTTTTATAATCATGTATAGGATTATGGTTGTGATAAACTAGGTTGTAGACGGATGCCAAGAGAGTCCCACGTGACGTTACTCCATCTCTGTACGGCGTTGTGCAAACATTGAGTGCATGCTGCTTCGTCCGACTGTCTGCACTGGAAGATTAAAACCATCTAATCTCGCCCATACGTCTAATAAAACAACCAAAAAAAAAAAAAAACCAGCCAATAAAAACAGATTGATTACAAGCATTGTCTGCTTTTATCGACGGGAAATGGCCAGAAATATCATGTTTCTGTTGTTTTTTTAAAAAGTATTTTCTCCACGTGACGTTACTCCATCTCTGTACGGCGTTGTGCAAACATTGAGTGCATGCTGCTTCGTCCGACTGTCTGCACTGGAAGATTAAAACCATCTAACCTCGCCCATACGTCTAATAAAACAACCAAAAAAAAAAAAACCAGCCAATAAAAACAGATTGATTACAAGCATTGTCTGCTTTTATCGACGGGAAATGGCCAGAAATATCATGTTTCTGTTGTTTTTTTAAAAAGTATTTTCTAGAATAATGGCTTAAATATAAATGGTCATTGAGACATTCGCATTGTTCTCCTTCTCCTTGTGTCTTGTCTTTCATTGCCTGCCCACACAGACGGCTAACGATTGAAAGATAAGATGCCTTAGGTTTCTGCGCAGACAACCGTTACTTTTGTAAGTTTGTTTAAAAGTATATTTATGGGGGTAGGGGTTTGAGGGGTGAGGTTGGGGGTGGTGTATACCATTTTCCTTTTAGTAAAATGTACAAACGCCAGTGTTTTAAAGTTGACTTAGGCATGCTAAACAACGATTAAAAAAAAAAAAGGTGTAAATCTCAACGTAGTCACCCTTTCCCCCAGGCTAACACAACTCCAATGGACTGATGCATTGGCTAATATCAAATAATGGCGTCAAGGAGTCAAGCCCACCAAAATGTGATACCTCTTAAATTTTTAATCATGCGTGTTAACGAGACAGAGATACAATTGATTCTTTAAAAAGGTTATTAGATTTTTTTCTTTTGGTATTGAAAAAATATATTTTTTTTACTGATTTACTTTCATTTCTAAAATAAAATATTAAAAATGAGAATAACTTGATATCTAAACTTAAGAACCAATTTATCATTAAAAAGTACGCCGTGTTAGTCATGATCATAACTATGCTGGCAGCAGTGGGATAAGGATTTGGAAAACACTTTTGAGATACAGCTTTACGCTAATTGTCACTTTCAGCAATGTCCCATCTCCCCAGCTACATAAGATAGCAAAATAAATGGCGACATGCAGGTAATTTTTTTGACTATAAACTTCGATACAAACCTTTTTTTTCCAAATGTATTTTACGACATAGAAACAGCCTGAAGTGACAAATTGTAACTTGTATACCTCACTTAGCCCCCCCCCCCCCCCGCCTTTCCCCCACCCCGAAATTGTTGGAGATGAATTAATTTATTGAAGTTTATAGCCAATATAAAAATCTCAACTTGTCAGAGATAAGACTAACCTGTCTACTGCAGTCGCGAGAAGGACGTAAGAAGAAGCATACATTGCGACAACCTGGACGTACTTCACCGAGACGCACAGGAAATGGCCGCCAATAAACCTGTATGGGCACAAAAAGTTGGGATGGGGGGGGGGGAGGACAGTTGAAGCCAGTACATTTAATAAAATATTTGTATTTTCTCACAGCGTATAAAGTAAACTGCATCTAAATTATTGTGACTGATCTCATTCAGTAATGAGGTTGTGATTTAAAAAGGAAAACTTTAAAAATATATATATATATTTTTAAGTTTATGTCGCATAAAATGTATCCACAATCACAATGTATGGTAGACAAGGCATTAGGTCTATTTACCACGATCCTCAATTTTAATGGTATACAAATTTAATCTCTTTAAAAGTTTACCATTTTTTAAATGTTCTTTTTTTTTTATTTTTACTTCTTCAAACATTCGAGATTCTAAAAAAAACATGGAAAAAAACAAAAACAAAAAAAAACAACAACAAGAAAACAAGAATTAAAATAATAATAATAATCTAAAGCTAAAAAAGGAAAAATACAATATTGTCCATGTCATTGTTTGTCATAAATCGTGGCAGAATGTGTTTCCGCAGGACGCTGGGCATCAGTAAATGTCAGGATTGTTGATACTCATGTCTATGATGGCACAGCTTCTGAATGTATAATTCATCAGCTCATGGTTATTCATGGTGAACAAACTGGTCATCTGATGTGTTGGGGGGGGGGGGGGGGGGGAAGGGTGCTGGTAACATAGCTTAATCCACACCAAGCCACCCCCTTCGTGTTTATTTAAAATAAAAAAAATGACAGCGAAATAGTAAACTCATCAAATATCCGACAGATATAGATAGGCCATTATTCCCATCAGAACTATTATTTTCTAATTCATTTGCCGCCCTCTAAAATACTACTTTTCAGCTAAGTGCTTTTTTGAAATTTATTTTGTTTTTTTTCCATTGTTTCCTCGCTGACGAAGGCTTCCTGTCGACACGTTCGTTGTTTTAATGCGTTCCAATGTTCAGGTTTGAACTTACTTTATTTTAATAATTTCTTTTTTCTTTATCATACACGTTTACTTTCATTTTAGAAGGAAGAATGTCTTGATTTACATTTGCATATATTGCGAAAAAGAATTTTTGTTTTTAAATATCTGTGTTATTGGTTTACATGTGTAAGTATTTGTAACCATACTATATTTCGTCTTGTAATAATTGTATTTCATTACTTTATTTGTGACTTTTTTCAAATGCAAGACGTTAAACGGTATTTACTAATTTTCTTCACACACGCCTTCATACATTTATAGAACTATTTTGGGGTGCTTTCGTTAGTTCAAGTTTTCGTTAGTTCAAAGTTCATAAAAATTTAATCATAAAAATTAACCATAAAATTCAATTTTGTCCCGTTTCTCGGGAATTGTGAAGAAAAATTGGAAGAAAGAAGATGCCAACTGTAGGATAGTAAATGGTCTTATGACGCGAGTTGAATCTTAAAGGAAAGAAACTGCCCAAAAACAGATATTTCTTCTACATATTTTTAAATAAAACTAAAAACAATCCAAAACCATTATTTAATACAAGGGCATGGTGTGATGTCAGTGTTTGAACTTCAGAGTCTGAATCGTTTTTGCCTGCTTTCTCAAACTCCAGAGGTCATACGTTTTAACGCCTCAAATAGTGTTGGGTGAAGTCCATCGTTTCTTTCTTTTTTTCCCTTGTATCATTTTTTAAATTTATGTTTAACAATTTCTTTATTTTACTATAATTATTATTAGATTTTTTCGAGCTGCCGCGACACGTCGACGGGTGGCACTGCTTGCTTCGCATCTTTGTTTGAGAGCCCTCCTGCTCGACCGGGTACGTGAGAGGTCTCAGCTAAAAGTAACTCATCCCTAGAGTGCCGTGTGACGCTGCCACGTGACGAGACAATGTATTCACCAATTACTTGTACTTTAGGAGACGGCCCGGGAAGATCTGAGCCGCTGTACAGCATGATTGTGTTCATAGTTACATTTCCTGATCCCCAAATCTCAGCCTACACCACTCCCGCCCCCACCCCCCCCCCCAAACCAAAAAACAAAAAAACAAAAAAAAAAACAACTAAAAAAACATACAAGCAATGAGATTAAGAAAACAGAATTAAAAAAAGAATATTAGTTTTATTGGTCTGAAACATCAGTTTTTTTTTGTTGTTTTTTTACCTGTGTCATTGAAAACTATTATTTTGCCAAATATTCCAAATCAAGTGGCAAGTTTTTGTTATTAATTAATCTAAATACTTTAATTATATTAGCAATTAAAATCTAAATGCTATAATAAGTAGCACAGTGTTTCCGTGCTAAACTCCACAATACACTTCAGCAAAAAGAACTCACTGTTTCGGAATTATTGCTATTCTCCCCTGGGATCAACATGTTGGCTGCGACTTTTGAAACAAGTTTTACTCATTTATTGCTGAAATGATTTAATGCTGTGAAAGTAATTGCATTTATTAAAAATAATAAGAAAATCTTTTCTATTTTTAATAGAAATTAGTGCAGAAAGAAACACAACAAGATCTAGTTCGAGTATTAGGACATCGACAATAAACAGGGCACTTGTTTGTTTTTTTTAACGCTGATTTTGAAACCAATGATGAATTATAATTTATGTATCAGGGTTGTGTTGTGTTGTTAAAGGAAATAATCTCAGAGGAAATAAGACTAAACTTAGACATTTAGCAAGTAATGCCAAGGAAGCTGGATGACAGTGCAAAGCCGGTAACATAAAGAGAAATAATTTTAAATTTTTCTTCTCTCCTCACACACCCCGATCCATACTTTTTTTTGTACAAAATACTTGCCCTTTGTGGCTTTAGAGTAAAGTAAAAATAATATTTTAAAAAAAAAGAAGAAAGAAAAAACTTAAAAAATACAATAATATGTTTCTAAAACGCTTCCCTTAGTTCAAACAACTTTTACAAATAGCTCGACAGCTGTTAATTTTTGCTTGATCTCACTCAAAAATTAATGATTTTGCCTTTTTTTTTAATCACGCCCCCAGAAGATGTTCTTACTGGCACAATAAGAGGATTAGGAAGGGGTAAGGAGTGCGAAAAGGGTGAGCCCGCCCAGGGAGCAGCACCATTTTTCTTGACATGAAGTGGGCGGCATCTCGATAACTGCATGAGTTTTTTTGGGGGTTGGATGGGATAGCGAAATTCTCGGCTTACCACGGGTGACTCTAACCCTAGCTTCCCCTGGGGGGGGGGGGCAATCCAAATAATGTAATAAGATGGTAGGGATGATTTTAATGAGAAACGTATTCGGATGTCTAAGGTATTACTTTGAATAAGTTAGAAAAAATAATTTAAAATAATTGCATAGAATGTATGTGATTTTGTTAAATTTAAAAAAAAAATAAATAGAAATTCATACATTTTAAAATAATAAAAATGTCTCAATACATTAGCTAGAAACGCTAAAGCAACTTTGGATAGGAGACGCTCTTCAATGGAAAAAAAATAAGATTTCGTTAAAAGAAACCAAAAAACAAATCGATAAAGGAATTTCAACCCTATAAACGTGTGTGGCTTAAATGGTTTATAAAAAAAGTGTGGGTCAGGAAAGAAGGGATTTGGAAGCGCCTCTATAGAAATGCAATTCACATCAACAAAGTCGCAAGAAAACTCTAAAGTCTCGGACCTTTTGGATGGCATCTGAGAACTTCCGGGAGTTCTTGGCTTTGATGAAGGCTGACGTCTGGGTTTTCCCCTAAATTTAAATGAGTCACCACGGACCCCCTTTTTTAACATCGCTGATTTTCTCAAATGAAAAAAAAAATATTTTTTTTTTTTAGTCACCACAATCCTGTGTGCCACATTTGATATTCAGCGTCTTAAATATTTCACCCGACAGACAGCGACGGAGCTCTGACGGAATACTAAGTCGAGATCATGGTCATAAAAACTAAAAGGGTGCATCGATCTTTGATTTTAACATGAGCCTCTAAAAGAAAGGAAGTGTTCAATTTTGTAATAGAATTCTAGAGCGCAATATATTCAGACAGAGAGGGCCAATGGCTGGGTGGGGGGGGGGCTTATTTATTACTATTATATCCTTAGATATGATCATTAAAGATAACGATGAAATACTATGTACTTCACAAAGACATGGGGCGTCAAAATAAAAATTTTATAGGTCCACCCCGGGCGGCAGTTTTATCTGTATATTTAGAAGATGCTTAGCATGGCTCAGGGAGCCGCTTTCCATCGCCAGGGCGCTGCACGGTGATACATTAAAATCTTGAATGGCGATACTTTTCGTTATCTTTGCATTTGAAATCATTCATCCTGATGTGCGGCATAATTTCACAACTTTTAATTTCAACTGGTTGTCAAATTAATGGTTTTAGGATAATTTCAGTCTATTCCTCCGATGTCAACTAATAATTGGCTTTAGGATAATTTCCAAGTAATTGTCCGCTGTCAACTCAATGGTTTTCGGATAATTTGCAAGTAAATGTCCGCTGTCAACGAAATGGTTTTAGGATAATTTCGAAGTAATGTCTGCTGTCAAATAAATGGTTTTAGGATAATTTCCAAGTAAATGTACGCTGTCAAATAAATGGTTTTAGGATAATTTCCAAGTAAATGTCCGCTTCAAACTAAATGGTTTTAGGATAATTTCCAAGTAAATGTCCGCTGTCAACTAAATGGTTTTAGGATAATTTCATAATAAATGTCAGCTGTCAACTAAATGGTTTTGGGATAATTTCCAAGTAAATGTCCGCCGTCAACTAAATGGTTTTAGGATAATTTCCAACTAAAACTTCTTGACTAGGGTTCACACATAAGATTAAAATTTTGGCTGTATAATACATCATACAACCTCTACATAATCAATATTTTTTAAATTTTTTTTTTTTTTTGCTTACGATGAAAATCTCCTCAGTCTTCAAAGTTTCGGAAATAAGATCATTAACTCTGTTTCCAAGGGCACAGTTGGAGTCTCAACAGCTATTTGAAGAGTGTCTGGAGCGCTCACTGAGTTACATGTCTAGCGTTTCCATAGCATCCACGGTCCATCTATTGTCAATGTTAATGTTACTCGGTGCGTCAGATAAGTACTAGCCTTTTCAATTTCGGGAAAAGAGTAGACAGCATTGTGCCAGTACTATGAAGCTGGAAAAGCACGCTTTTTTGAGGGGGGTGGGTGGGGGGGTTGTAGGAAGGCGGTAGAAAGTGGGTATTTGTGCTGAAAGTCTTCAATTAATTATTTTCT
This sequence comes from Lymnaea stagnalis, assembly GCA_964033795.1. Taxonomy (NCBI): domain Eukaryota; kingdom Metazoa; phylum Mollusca; class Gastropoda; family Lymnaeidae; genus Lymnaea; species Lymnaea stagnalis. The sequence goes on along the minus strand of CAXITT010000094.1, from coordinate 48,325 downwards.
AATGTCTAGGTCACATCTATTTTCCCATTTCAAATGTTAGTTTTAAAAATTTAGATTTTTTACACAAAAAAACAACAAAAAAACAATGTGATAGTTCATTTGGATGAAAGGAAATTTAAATTCAAAGCGGCTTACACATTTTAGCTTGAATAAAAATATTAATTTATCTTTGAAACTTTGAATAGGTATTGAGTTTGCTATCCTATATTACAGTATGTGATGACAGAGGCCTAGTGTTATACCCCGATGAAAAGAAAAAAACAATCCCTTACACAATCTTTAAACGCTTGGGTCTTTGTATGTAAAGTTATTCTTATACATTTACCTAAGAGTTCAAAATTGTATTTTTGTTTAAAAAGAGAACTATCTTTGCGTATATCAACAATTTTATATAGTTCTTAGATGTTACGAATTTTAAAACGTGGAATTCTGAATTGGCAAATTACGAGATAAAAAAACTCTTATATAAAAAGTGACCTGGACTCAAAAAATACAACTTTGGAGTACAATGTTTCAATATAACAACAAACATGTTTTGTGGAAATTAAGGAACACAAATTTAAAAGAGGAAAGAAATTTGCTGCTCATTTGGATTCACTCAGTAAGAAACCTAAACATAAGATAATTACCTGCAGGAGCGTAGGAAGCGTAGGGTGGAGGGGGTGGGGGTGGTTCGCCCTGCGTGTGCGTTTTTCTTTATATATCGTTGCGGCTTTAGGCAAAATGCAGAGTTGTATTTTGTGGAGAGGTGTCATGAATCTTGAACCTCCCCAGGTGGCACTTGTCCCTAGCCCCTTTACTGGTTAGCTGGTTCCTTGGCTAAAATGCTTAAGCGGACAGTGATGTCACATTGGGAAATGGCGTTGGTGGGCCGTCGAACGTGAGCTCTTAATGCTCCATGGGCCATTCGCCGGGTTTCCCCGCCACCAGACTGTGCGGCGGCACGCCGCGAAACTGCCCCCCCCCCCACATGGCCTAGAAGAGTCCGGTCGACCGAAAACGCTGCGTTTAAAGCGTTCGCAGTCCACTCTCCATAGAGTCTTGGTGGGTTAGCTTCCACCACGGAGGAAAGGTGTTGCGTTTCCACCCCCACCACCCACGGAGTCCTTTGGTCGGGACGGAAAGCAGGGACAAAGCGGTCCCCTAGGAGCAGCTGTCTCACGACTGCGTAGCTAAAATCACTGGCTTGGGTTCTAACCACTACCCACACATCATATCCATCAAAGGCATTAAGTAATCATGTTACGACGATACTTCTCCCGAAGCGTTAGGAGTCATGTTTTTTTTTTTTTTGCTTTCGGAGCACAGTACCTCCCTTTTAGTCCGTCAGGACACGAAGAAGAAAACCCCATACGAACGTGCCATAGTTTCCATGGAGACGCTCTCACTTGCGCAGAACGGAGCAGACCGTGACAGAAGACACGGCTTCATAAAAACAAATAATAATAAAGCAATAATTTTTGTTAACAATTCTTTACTTTACATTAAGGAGCAATTTAAGAATTTAGATTTAAAAAGACATGTAAGCTTTTTAGTATAATTTAAAATCACATTGACGGTCACGCCCCACTGCCCTCACCTCTAGACACGACTCAGAAAAGACTTAATAAAATTCTGATCTATTTACTTACGTGTGGGTTATATCCCAGGCGAGCTGGGGCAGCACGTTGAAGAAGGCCACAAACAAATCAGCCAACGAAAGGTGGAGAATCATCAAATGCATGCGGGACAACCTCTTCCGTCTTGTGGCAAGGGAGAGAATTACACACGAATTTCCAACAATGGCTAGAAACAAGATGGTGGCGCTGACCGTCATCTCCAGCACGGCCACTGTCTCGTCCCTCTCAAGATATGTCGTGTTGGACATTATGTACGCTGTGGTGGTGTTGCTGTCTGTGTTGAGAGCTGTACTGCCCGAGCTTATGAAATAGGAAATAGTGGAATTCTCGTAGAGAAAGGTAGACCGTTTTACAGATTTTCCATCGTGAAACATATTTCTTTCCATCGTTTGAGCCATGTTTTCAGACTTAAAATCCATTTGTTTCTGAATGTATGTAAAAAAAAAGGTTTCATATGTCATTATTTAAAATTAAATTGATAATTTTATATCAATGAGTAGTACCATTTCCCAACCAACAACATATACAAGAAAACCGAAAACAGAAAAAAAAATTAGGGTATCATTTTTTTTTTTATATTGTTGGTCAGTCGAAATCATCTATGCTCAACTAAATAATCATATATGCTTAGTGTAAACTTGGCTGTGCGTGCGCTGATGAGACAAATTCTGGCACGAAATTTTCTGGTGTAGTAAGAACTGGAGTTTGACGGGAAATCGCAATGTGCTGAGTTTACCCGGGATTTTTTTGGGCATGTGTTTTGTGTTCTGAAACCGCTGTTTTGTTTATTTAATGTGCTATGGAGCCTTCGTGTACAGAGGAAGGCCGAGATGCTCGGGAAGGCCCAGATGCTCGGTCTTTTGCCGTTACTTCCCATGTACTTTTTTTTCCTCTATCGCACGCTTTTAGTGAGCTAGAAGGCGGTCTAAAAAAAATGTTTTTTTTTTGACCGCCAGAAAACCACCCGACGTGCTCAAGCTCACCACAGACCATTCTTTTAAGAAAGCGGTCTTCTGACATTCGCCCAGCGTGTCCCCCCGCCCCCCCCCCTAGGACTACATTAAGGTGGTCAATATGCTGGGGAGACCTGACCTATTTCTTTTGATCAAAAACTTTGTTTCAAAAAACAGTTTGTTTCTTTTGCAATAATTTCACCCAAAGCCAGACGCACACACACACATGCTTTCCCCCCCCCCCAGTTTTATTTGATTATAAATGTTTTCTTTTCTTTAGGTGTTGAGAAGTCATTCAAGTGGACAGGTTAATTAAAACCTAGAAGGGAAGGATTAAAAAAAAATAAATAACCTAAAATATAACAAGTGAGAATAATTTGTAGGAAATACCCCCTCCCCCCAAAAAACAAACAAAACAAACAACAACGTAGAAGCTGGCGTTCCATCGTTATAGCCTCAAACAACAGTTTCCCCGTGAGAACTGAATAAAATAAGCCGTCTACAATGTTGTATTGAAAGATTTAAAGTATATTTTGAGTGAATAACGTAAAATAGACTACATTCCCATTGGTTGGGTGCTCGAATTTTTAAATCTTACAGGAAAAAAGAATAATTTAGAAACAGTCTTACTTGTTATTCTTTGTGAAAAAAGAGATTTTATTGGAAAAGAAAATTATTCGTCTTTATAATGTGCGGAAGGAACGAAAATCCTAATTACGAAACATTTTTTTTAATTCGGTTAACTCCGAGAACATTTGGTATTATAAAACAACTGTAACTTTCTCAGCTAATATTAAGTAATGTGTAAAAAATTCTTATAATTTCAGGAAACGTAGGTCAACCTCAGGCAACCATCGACTTTAATAACCTTTTACTGGCAGAATGGCAATAATTGCACGGAACTCCAGCCATGGATGAAATTAACTCTCACAGTCAGGTTATCTTTTCTGGGTTTTTTTATTTAACAAGCTGGGGGCAACCAAGTCAATTGACATTCTTACGTTAAGCATGCATTGGAACGACGTATGGTTTGTTTGAAAATACTTTTCATTGGTCTCTCTCTCTCTCACACACACACATACATACACACACACATGCATATATATATATATATATATATATATATATATATATATATATATATATATATATATTCTCTCTCTCTCTCACACACACACATACATACACACACACATATATATATATATATATATATATATATATATATATATATATATATATATATATATACATATAGATAACTTATACAATTAAGAAATATTTTTATATTTCGTCCCACGCTGTTATGTATATTAATGATAGGCGTTCTATGATTTTAACATCTACAAACTGTATCAGATGGTGTAGTTGTTTGTTTGTGTTTTCCCCCCTTGTTAAACATGCAATAGTTGAAACTTTAACGTTATTCGTCTCATTCTGAACAGCTGATAATGTCTGTGTCAGACACACACAATAAAATGCAGACTCCTATGAATTAATTCGACGACTATTTAAAGTGTATCTTGCACCCGGCGTGATACTTACAAGAGAGGCCTACTTAAGTTTGCTAAATTTATCAAATTATTATAGGCTTATTGTTCCCCGAAACTTTCTCCTCAATAAATATGGGATGCACTTCAGAAACTTAGTTAACAAAAAAATTAGGAACCAAGCAAAGATTCCTATATATATTTTGTATTTATGCTTTGTTCTTACTTTATAACTGTAACGAATCTGATACATTTTTTCATTTCGTAAAATTTTCACACTTTTTGCAAAGACAGACATGCTCTGATTTCAACTGAAAATTCTTACCTTTAAAAGTAGTTTGAAATTTCCTTAATAGAAATTGAACTCTACCAGCTACACCCTGTAAAATTCATAATCGTGTAGAGAAAGAAAAAAAAAACAGAAAAAAAAAAACACCAGCCGTCGATGTTCGTCATCGCACATGAGAGAGGCGTGTGAGTTGACTGCCAAACCAGTCTAAGGGTGTCGCTGGCTGCTTGCTCACTGGCAGAATTGGAATGTTAATTCCTTCCGGTGGTTATCCAGGGCCGGCCTTAGGCCACCGCAACCTCTGCGGCCACAGTTGGCCCCGCACTTTATTTTCAAATACAAAATCTTAAGTGTCACTTATAATCCTTATCCCTACCCAGACTGGGCCCCGCGCAATCCGTTTCGCATAGGGCCCTGCAATGGTTAGGGCCGGCCCTGTGGTTATACAAAAAGGACTGGGAAATGATATTTTTTGAACTCAGAGAAATAAATACGAAATAAGTGAACACTTTATCTAAATATACACTCAAAAAATATTTTGAAATAAAAAAAATTAATTATTTTGTTGTTAAATGCAATAATCATGCAATAATTATTTCAATATTTTAATGGTCGTACCGGCACGTAACACGCAGGGGCAGAACACACGACTTTGGAAATGGGGAACCCCAAACCACTTTCCTCATTTCCTCAGTGTGGTTTTATTGAGGTAGATGTGAAATGTACAGACATGTTATGTAATGTGTTAAGATGTTTATATTCTTTTTTGTTTAAGTCTATAGCTTAAAACTTTTCCCCAAATATGCTTTTATCAAGCACTCGATACCTATATCTTAAAATATTTTTTTTTAATATATATAAATCAAAATCTAATAAATAAAAAAAAATATTTTAATAACTGAGTAGGATACCATCTCATTTCTGTGAAGTAATAAAACAATAATTTAAATCAATAAATATTTTTCTCTTTTCCCATTGTAATTTGTTATACGAGGAAGAAAAAAATGAAACTGAAGTAGCCAGCTATTTTGAAACGATATTTTACTATTTTGGAAGTTTCGTGGAAACCGTGGCAGCTGTACTATTTTATATTTGCAGATTTGAGGGGAGGTAATTACTCATACATTTGCTACTCTTTTCTTTTTTATTTTAAGGTGTAGCGTCCCTTGTGTCGGAACACTGTAAACCAGGGGTCTCAAACTCAAATTAGCCGGGGGCCACATGAGGTAGAGTGTGAGTGAAACTGGGCCGCAGTGAGTAATCCACACAAAAAAAGTGATTGAAATCTCAAGTACAGCTGTTACAACCTGCTCAAACTTTATTCATAACAAATAAAACATTGAGGGTTCTAAAGAACTAGTCTTCACTTTCTTTCTTCTTCTACTTGTTGCCAGGGACGTGGAGGCGCTTCTTATTACACAGCTGTGTGGCGCTGGGCTTGAGTGAGGAAGCAACTGAGACCCTCAGTATAGCTTGAAGATGCTCATCAGTAAGTTTGGCTCTGACCTGTTAAAGTTCTTAGTGGAAAAGAGCTTTTCCCACAGACAGGTACTCCCCAAAAGGCACATGATCTGCTTGAACAACCTTGATATGTCAGGGAAGGTGGGG
>CAXITT010000094.1:29388-42280 GCA_964033795.1 Lymnaea stagnalis | reverse complement strand
GGGGGGGGGGGACATATTCAACATTGAAGGCAAAAGGGTCAACAAAAATGTAAAAAGTGGCTGTGTGTGTGTGTTTTGAAGTCTGTAAACCTGTGATCAAATTCTTCCTGTAGCTTTTCAATGCCATCAGTACACTAACTACTGAATGATGTGCCCAAGGCCACGTTGGGAAATGGCAGAAGTTTTTTCTCGGAAAGCTGGGAATTCCATTACACAAGTTTGTGCAGAATGCCCTGATATTGTCATAGGCAACACTGACAAGCTGCCCTGGCCTTGTAACTTCTTGTTGAGTAAATTAGCTCCTGTGTAATCTCAACACAAAAAAAAAGCCAAGTCCATAAGCGTTTGTGATCACTTAGTACAGGAACAACCACCTCACCCTTCTCCATGAAGTCTTTATTTCTGCTGTCAACTCAAAAAAACCTTCTCAAGATGTTTCCTCTACTAAGCCAACGTGACTCGGTGAAGTAGATAACATCCTCATATGCTGACTCTATTTCCTCTCAAAATGCACGGAAATGCCATTGCTTAAGGCCCCTGGATCTGATATGGTTGATGCATTTCACAGCGTCAGACATCACACTGTCAAACTTCAGGCATTTGCTGCAAAGGACCTGCTGATGGATAATGCAGTTTAGTGCAATTGCCTCTTCCACACCCTTCTCTTCCAGTTTTCTTTGAACATGTGCCACGAATCCATTTATTTTCCGGTGATTGATGGCACTCAGTTGGTTGTTATTCCTGCAAAAAATTTTGCAAGGTAAACCAGCATCCACAAGGGCATCACACAGCTGGCGGAATATCTCCTGAGCAGTGGTCTGCCCTTGCATTGGAATCACTTTGAGATTATCATTAACACGACGAAAATAATATATTGTGAGCTGTGCAGCGTCAGTAACATCTTAGTTCGCATCAAGGGCGACTTAGTATGCCTGGGAATGTTTACCTTTCTCGCAAAATTAATCATAAATGTCACCTGACAGCTCAGACTAAACTTGCAGCTTGAAACAAGCCATTTTTGATGAGCTCGCCTTATTTGAATGAAATTCCTGCTTCAGCGATCATCTCGCTCATCAAGTAATTAGCTTCAACTGCTGCATCACTTTCTAAGTCTACTTTCTTTAAAAGATCATTGCTGCCTGAGACATGTTTTAAGTTTAGCAACCGGGCCTCTCTCTCATCTCCCCGGTATTTTGCATACTCCCTGGCATGTGTGGTTAAATAATGACGCCCAATGTTGTACTCGTTGTGCACCACAACTTTCTCAGTGCATATAAGGGCACGTCAGAATGCCCCATGTGCAACAAAGCAATAGTGCGTAGACCACTTGTCCTAAAATTAACTGCGCTCATCGCCCAACCTTTCTCTTCACAGCAGGTTTTGAGGAAGACATGACTGGGGTCGGGTGACACACATATTTATTTGCAATGTTTGATAAAATATATTTTCCCTCCATTCGGTAACACTTCCAAAACATGTTGCAAGAGACAAAGCTGACAGGCTCGGAACTTCCATCGCTCGTCCCTGGTACACACTGGCGGCAATTTTAATAGGAATTGTTTGATACTGTGTCACATTGTTACGATTTACACAGGTATGGTTGGGTATTACCCACTGACTTTTTAATTTTTATGCATATATATAAAATATTCGAATCGTGTTTTCTCAAAACCGAAGCTATTTTTATAAACATAATAAAAATCAGAATTATACTAGTCGCGGAGGGTCACATTATAGATATAAGAATGTGGACAACGCGCGGGCCGCATTAATACTCAACGTTGCTGTCAGGTGGCGGGCCGCAAAATATCGTCGCGTGGGGCCGCGAGTTTGAGACCCCTGCTGTAAACCAATTGCATTCTGTGACATTTCACTGCAGTCAAATTCGACGATATTTTAATGAAGTTAAACTGCTTCGATCTGAGTTGGTTTCTGAAATCTCCCACCCTATTTGTGTGTATGTTTTCCTTGTTTTAGTAAATTAATTAAATTTAGACTTTTACATAGTTCATCATTCTCATAACACAAATTTAGGCTTAGGGAAATTCATGCTCACAAGTATCCTTGATTTTCATTTCTGATTGTAAGGATCCGAACACATTAATTTAAATATATTTTCTACCTCATATTGTTTATATTTATGTGTTAATTTGTAAAAGAAATGAAAGCAACAATCCGGAACAATTATCCGGGTGGCGAATGACTACAAGAGCATAAATAGAAATTTAAAGTGCGAAATGTCAAGAACTTTATTTGTAAGAGCGAAAGGCGATATTTAAGCGCCATGATCAGTATTATATTGATTCATCCGTTGGCCAGGTACGCACTGCGAGTTTTTTGTGTGTTTTGTTTTGTTTTTTGTTGGGGTTGTTGTTGTTGTTGTTTTTTTTGTTGGAGGAGGTTGATATTAGAGATTATGCGTAGGGTGGTGGTGGTCTGCGGAAAGTATGCACATTTAATAATAATCCTGAAGAACTATTTGTAGAAACAAATGTTATTGCAAAATTAAACAAACTTTGAATGCTACATCAATTTACTTACATCCCACCCTCTTCATCACATATACGTAAGATCTGCCCGTTCGGGGTGAATTCTTTCTCTCGGGCCGAGGACTGAAAGATAGGCTATACAAATCCGTCTGTTTCCCAATCTCTAATAAAGTTAACTGTCACCTACTCTTATATATCTCTAATAAAGTTAACTGTCACCTACTCTGATATATCTCTAATAAAGTTAACTGTCACCTACTCTGATATATCTCTAATAAAGTTAACTGTCACCTACTCTGATATATCTCTATTAAAGTTAACTGTCACCTACTCTGATATATCTCTAATAAATTTGACGTCCTCTGTGAATTTATTTGTTTGAAATTGGTGGAGAAAAAATATAATTGAGAGACATAAAATTTTGATGAGATTTTGACATTTTTATTTTGAGTTATCTCAAACATTTAACCTTGAACACGTACCTCACCCCACAGAAGCCGGGTATAGACTGATCAGAGCAAAACGCTCACTGAACACTGATTTCACCACTGACATTCTCATAAACAATTACACCAGAAACAATAGCAAATGCTTCAAAGTGCCTCAGTGCAACACAGTGCAGTATCAACAATCTTTCTTCCCTCGCACAATAATAGCATGGAACCACCTGAACGATGCCACTGTGAACTCGACATCGGTCGAAAGCTTCAAGGCTGCCCTGACATCTGCTAGGAGCTGTTAGAATAGCAACATCATACCCCCCAACCGTTGCACAGATGCCAGTACATAGATGCAGCAACGAACACTACCAGAACCAGAATGGTGAAACACGTTTACTCAATAGCTCAATTATTAGGAAATAATTCCTTTTAATCATCATTGATAACTGTGAAATTGAAGAAATTTCTAATTGAATGCATTACATTGAAATAATTGCCGGGACTTGTAATTGACTTTAAAAAATGTGTGTTTGTTTTGGGTGGGGTGGGGTGGGGGCAGTAAGTTAAAGTTAATTTGTACTTACTGCCTGATTTGAGTGTACAAGGACGATATAAAAATTCAAACTGATACCACTATATCTAGCTTAAATATTGTTATAACTCTGTTATCGCTATTGCAGTGTATCGAGTTGTATCGTTGGTGTCAGTATAATTGTGACGCTGACTTATGTTATCCGAAAGTCGCCTGTGGCCACACAGTTCGAAGAAATAGATCTGATCATAAGACCGTGGTCCACATACGTCTCAAACACACACAATGAGAAATAGTTAAGGGCCTAAGCTCTTGATCAGTGGTTCTCAACCTTCCTAATGCCGTGACCCTTTCACACAATTCCTCATGTTGGGGGTGACCCTCAACCCCAAAATTATTTTCATTCATACTTCCTAAATATGTGTTTTCCGATGGTTTTAGGTGACCCCTGTGTAAGAGTCTTCCGCCCCCCCTTCCGCCCCCCCAAGTAGGTCATGATCCACAGTTTGAGAACCGATTGCCCTTGATGAACCCTGCGAATGTTGCGAAAGCACCACCCCACCCATCCCAACACTTTCTCCAACCGTTTCCAAGTTGACCGTGAAGTTGACATCGAACATGCTTGAGTCCCCTACCATGTGCTTTTTTGGTGTTGCTTTCTTTTTTTTTTTTTTTGAGCCCTCGAAGCTAATCGACCTTTTTCTGACAATGTCAGTGACATCAACTGCAGAAAAAACGATTTTTTAAAGTTGCATGGAGGTTTATTTATTTATTTTGTGTGTGTGTGTGTAAGTTCTCAGAAATAGATGTGGTGTCAAAAGACTCATGGATCTGATTTTAATTGCTTGACTCCAAGAAGTTTCCAAAAATAAATGTGAGCATTTATGAAGGGCTGTCCATTGCATTATGAAAGAAAGGTATAACGTAAATATGTAATTTAATATATTTATTTTTTTGTACTGCACCTATAGGTACCCGGGTACATATAGCCACAAAGGCTATTCGGACCCGGAGTGGCTCCAAATATATTAAATGGCTTCGGAGCCGGGTGTGTTAACAATAATAGTATGAGAATTTTTTTTAAAAAGTGTTTTTACTCCTTATTTCATAGATTCGTAGTTTTATTGTTTTTGGTTGTGTTTTTTTTTTCTTATCGCAGGTAGTTGCTTTTTCTTTCTAATTTTATTTTTTTTTTTAAGCCACTTTCGTAGATCAATTTTTTTCTTTAAATAGAGTAATCAAGATGATTTAGATACATTTATTGTTTTCATTTGAATTTTAGAAAAGTAATAATATTAATTTAATTATTAATGGACCACGTTATAGAATTTCACCAACAACAGAGAGCGACCAATGTCCAAGTGTTGGTTGATGTGTTACGTGTCCTAATAATGAGCAGATCTGGGAAATGTTACGAGCGGACCAGGGATTATGTTGCGATATGTTAACTAGAGAGTTGTGCCACCCACTACCAGTCACTACCACTAAGTTAAAAAAAAAAAATAATTCTTCAGCTCGCCGAAAATGCCACCCCTAATTATAATTTTTTTTTTTAAAGTGCCCTGGGCGAATGCACCCCCTGATATTGAGGTCCTTTGCGAGTACCACCTTTACATGGCTGTGCATGGATCCAGTGGGCTAGAAAGAAATATCAGACAAAGTAGAAAGATTTATAAAATAAAAAAAATAACATATTTAAATCTAAATATATCCTATTGGGCAACTTTTATAACGTATCTTTGAAGACAGAAGAGTTCTCCTTGTTTTCCCAAAATGGCGTCGTAAATGACAAAATAATCATGAAATGTACATTTTTTTTTAAAATCTTGTACTATTTTGTGAAATGGTTATTGTATTCGAACAAAAAGACGCAATTTTAAGCCTTTAGTTCCATCAGGTAAAGAGGAAGTTTTAATTTTATATCGCTAGAAATAATTATTCACGCTTAAATATCATTGCCTTAATTTAACTCCTTACATTGCCTTACATTCCTTGAATTTTGCATGTTTTTCATGAGATTTCTAGTGACCTTAAAAAAGAGTCAATAACTTTTAGAATCCTTGTCTAAAATTCATGATTGTAACGGACAATGTTTTCACATGAAAACAGAGAGGTAGCATGAGTGAACAGTGAATGGTGTTGACCATGTTTTGTCCACGAGGACAATGAATTGTATTTTGAGAGGACAATGTGAGCTCCACGTTTTTGGAGAGTAAAATTATGTTTTTGTCAGAGTGGTTGTTTTCCACGCTTTGCTGGTAATAAAAGTATGAGTTGACTGAGATAGTCAGAGCTGAGCGCAGAGCAGTAGAGAACAGTAGAGCTAGGAGAGCTGTGTGATTAGACGGTTGAGCTGAGTTATAGTAGTGTGAGGACGTGTCTTTCTGAATGATGGAATAATACTATATATATATGTGAAATTACATTCATGCAAGGATTATCATTAATATTATCAGTATAAAGTGTGTTCAATATAGTGTGAGGACGTGTCTTTCTGAATGATGGAATAATACTATATATATATGTGAAATTACATTCATGCAAGGATTATCATTAATATTATCAGTATAAAGTGTGTTCAATAAAGTACTGTGAGTTTTAACCAGAATTGAGTATTCTACTTTACGTGCCTGGATAATAAGTGAAAGAATGAAGAAGACTTAGTCGGCATCCTGAAGTTTTAACATAAGTAACCATACTACTGACATAAGAAATAACATCCCACGCCATGTCAGAGTAGATGTGTTACAATGATGTTATATATATTATTGTGGGGAAATGCATGAGGTTTCTAAAAATATTTGTTTTCAAACACATAGTGTCAATACTTAGAAGTTGTGAGAAAAAAATGCAATTTTTTTTTCAATGAAAATGTGTAAAAAAAAAAAATTGGTGATCACATGCAAAGAAGGAAAAAAACAAACCACATAAAATTATTTAATAAAATCTGTTTATTTAGAAAGCAAATTCATTTTCCTATATCATATTCTTGATTTAGAACATTTCATGAGAATTTGACCAAAATATAAATTATTTTGTAAAATGTGTCAAAAAGGGGAATAATTTTTTTAAAATAAAAATCACCGCCCCCCACCAAGTATTCACAAAAATTACTGGTTATTATTATTTTACCTTTTAAAGATTACTTCAAGATTTTAAAAAATAATAGAGATTTTAAACTTCATGGTACTGTTAGTCAGAAAGTTTCTTGTTTTTTTAACAAAGATAAATTTACCATGCGCTATATTTGATTTATAATTTTATTTTCTTAGCATTCCTAATTTATAGCACTAGCACACTGACAATTGCTTTTAAAATCTATGCAATCAGGAATTATTGCATTTAGATTGTATTTGGTGTTATTTACATTTGCAGCACTTGGAACTGCATCACTTTCAGTAAATCATCAAATGCTAAAATAATTTCCTCGTTGAAGTCAGTTGAGAATAAAATGTCAGGTAGCTTCAGTTCATCTATATAATAGTTTTCTTTTGAACAATCCTGAAGAGATTATAGCTGGCATTATCAACAAAATGGAAAAGGGGATTAGTCCAGTGCTGTTCTCTTTACTTAGAATGATATATTCATTTATCAACTGGTCAACACCACACAGGTCACAGGAATGAATTGTATGATTTCAAAATCTGATTTGACAATATTTGGTTTTTCTCCCCAATAATTGCCTAGAAAGACACCATCAGTTTTGGTTTTGTTCACAAAAGAAAATCCATTTGCTGTCATATTATTTGAAATAAGTGAGGCTTGTCTAATTTTCTCTCCACTGAACATAGTATAAATTATTATCCATCACATCATATCACATTGCTTTGGTTTTTATCTTTATTTACTTCTGATAAAGTCTGACAAGTTCACTTTGCATAGTTTGTCCTCATTGTCTGTTTCAATATTATCAACTTTGAAGAATGTCTTATTTGAATAAATCTGTTTTGGGGAATACAGCATGAGCCCACAATTCATGGTAGTAGTGAAACATTGTTGCGGTTGACGAGTATTTTTGTACACTGAGGACTTGTACAGTTGACATGCACATTAGTAGTCCTAGAAATGTGTAAAAGTGATATGTTGTTGAGATATCAACAAACCACAGTTGATGGATGGTTTAGAAGGTCCCATGGTAGTTGAATAGGTGTATTTTACAAATGTTTCAACCAAATTCAGTGTGAAACATATCTTGAAAATCCTTAGACTTTAGGATGCAGATTGTATCCATGTTATGATGACATTTCTTCCCACACATGTCAGCCTGTCTTTCTGGCTGGGGGAAACTTAGGAGTGGGAACCAGTGGGTCATCATCTCGAACCTCATACAAGCCTAGCCTGTGAATGTAAAAGAAGAACTAATATTATAGACCTATATGATGCAACTATTAGAGATGCAATGAATATAAAATATATACTTACTTAAATTTCCAGTTTTTAATACTTCAAATACTGTCTAAAAATCATTATGACTAAAAAAATTAGTGTCAGATAATTAATTTTTTATAACACACATCGATGTCAAATTTCATGGTCTTTAGGATAAAATATATCATAATAATTAGTGCCGACTGCATTGTTTACATTCCCTAGCAACAGTTTCTAAGCATAACGTCTTCTAAAATTATTTATGTAATAAAATATTCGCAAATTATACAATGATTTTATCTGCGTAGATTCATTTTAAAATGGGTAGTAAATACTTCAATTATGATTAAAAATACAATTTAAACCAATAAAATAAAAATAAAAGTAAAAAATCTATAAAAAATATAGAATGACGAAACACTCGATTACTAACCTTCTAGTTTTAGTGACTATAATGGGCTATAAAGGCAGATTCTCATCAAAATCTGAATCAAAGTCACTAGATTCAGGTTCCCAACTATCTTGCCCAGATGTTTCAGATAAAATTTGATCAATATTTTCGTCTGTAGTATTCATTATTTAAAATTTTGGGCTGCCGAGTCGACTAGCGTCTTGCCCAAATTTTCCCAAAATTGGGATAACGCTTCGGCATGTCATGTGAACCTCGAACTCGCTAAAAAACATCAATTATTATTTAAAATCTTTAAATATTATATTTTTATATATTTTTCTTCCAAATGTACGATAAAATAGGTATAGAACACTTAAAAAATATAAAAGACAATATTTTATTAGCGAAAATAACCAACGTATATAGTTGTACGCTCTCTATATAAGAGGAATGAAAAGACTTAAGTAAGGCATGATAATATAAGACTAATAAAAAAAAGGGTAATAATTAGGGACCTCGGTATCGACCGGAAATACCCAAAAAACGGGTATCGTATTTTCGTTGTCATTATGGCGACCTCTACTTTTTAATTTACCGAGGGTATCGTTTTTTCGCGTATTATAATCAATTTTGAGCATGATAATTTAATTTTACTACCGCCAATTAATTAAAGCCGACATCTTTGAAAATTGAAGTTAAAAATTGGTCAACTTCACTAAATAATAACTTTTATAATTTATAGGTTCATTTACAACATATCCAAAATTCATGAGGTAGACCATGGGTGGGTTTCAAAAACAAATTTCAAAGATGTCATTTTTTTTTAGGCTTAGGCAATGTAATTAGTCATCATGGCCACCGTGCTTGTCTGCTTATTTCCAATTATCGATAGGGGCCGTGGGGTAATTAATAATTCATTAAGTTGGCTATCCAGAGTGTAAATGGGAAATGTAACTAATAATAAATCATTTTATATAAAGAAAAAAAAATTGTATAACATAAATAATTATTATTGGCTTATTGAATAACAGTGATTTTAATTTTTTGGTTGGTTCCCATGGACCTGGGTGACACTGATATGGGATTGATAAGCTCTTGTCTTTGACTTAGATAGGCTTAGTAAAAGAATTATAATAGTAATTATACTATTATAAATGATTTAAGGAGTGGGATAAATAGCTTTTATAATAATCATTTATATTAGTTTATATATTTATAGATAAATATTTATTTATATATATAATGAACATAGGCTATAGGCCATTTATACATATAGTATATTACAAAGTATACTATATCAGGGTTAAGGCCAAGTCCCAACCCAACTACTTTGTACTATTATAATAAATTATATTTAATGATATTTTAGGATATGTAATAAAATTTTAATGAATATTGTGATTCTTACTTAAGGCATAAACTAAGTAAAAAATTTAAAAATATTCACTTACCTTTGGTATTGAAGTATCCTATATTTAATCACAATATTCCACAAGAGAATTATTATATAATCCTCAGTTTCTCAAAGAAAAAAACACACTTTCTGGCACAATAATCCAAGAATTACTTTAGATATTACTAAAGAACAATCATAAAAGCTTGTACTTACCTCAAACAAATGACTATAACTTATTTTATTTTCTATTTACCTCTAAAGTCAAAGTTGATTCTAACAATACATGTTGATTTGTAAAACAAGATGACAAACTTAAAATGAATGACATACTGATTTTTTGTCATACTCATATAGGAATAATATATAATATACATATGTAGAAAATGGTAAAATAAAAAGTGTAATCATCAATTTTAACTAAATGAAACAAATAATCCATTTATTGTTTGTTTATACTTATAAATGTAAACAATTCCACAGAAGATTTGAAAAATTAATATCTAAAGAATATTGTTATTATAAGTTTTGGGAACTTTAAAAAAAATTATTTAACATATTTAATTAATTATCGTAATTTCAAATAAGTGACGAGTCAGCATATTTTTATATATTTTTAATAGGAAAATAATAAAGATTTTCTTTTTAATTTTTGCGGAATATTAACAAAATCTAATTTATATTTTGTGGCTTTATTTAAAACTCATATTTAACTATGTACCATGTACCCTGTAAATATTATATTTTTGTCTCATTTTATAATAGTTATAGGCGTTTAAAAAAACGCTAAATGAGGGTCACAAATGTGGAGGAAAACCCCATAGTAAAAAATTGATTTTGAGGTTCCTACTAAAAAATTCATAACTTTTGAACCACTTGAGCTAGAAAGTTGATCTTGATGTTTTTGTAATCTATTCTCCAGGCCTTATACAGCTGTAGTATTTTTATATTTTAAAAATGTTTTGAAATTTTCATCAAAGTGCCTAGTAATAATAAATAAGGCAGGGATTCTTACCACATATCAGATGTTTTTATATTGTTGCTTTATTTTACTTTTAACTTTTACTTTACTTTTCCTAATTTAGTCGTGCTAGAAGGCTGGCACATAATTCACTAAAGCAGCAATTGTGAAAACGGAGAAAACTAGAGAAGATTTTTAAAATAAAATAAATTATCCAACTAGTCTGCACTGGGAAGTTGGATTTGGACATATTTTTTAATATCTAGTTAGTCGCATTTGAAATATTGAAATATATTTTTAGAACCCACTAAGCAGCTCTATCCCTTAAACAATATATCCCATCAATGACTTGCTGTAGTTATCGAGTGTCGAAAGAGTCAAAACGATTGCAAAAAAAAACATTTTGAAATCAAAGCCAGTAAGTCCTTTAAAGAAGCACTGAGTAAAAGTACATCCTTGACATCTTTTTGTCAAATATTAAATTCAAAATCACTTTTCCAAAATCAAGTAGCTTGCATAGAAGATATGTTTAATAAAATAAAAAAGAGCACATTTCTGAGTGCAGCTTTAAAGATAATTTGTGCCATAGGAATAATTATTTTATTGTCATACCAGATATTTTCATTAATATCTTTATTATTTTCTTTTATTCATATCAGATATAAAATGTGGCAGAGATATAGCAACAGCTATGATTTTTAGAAATGTCTGCAATGACTATGAAGAATTTAGCCATTAGGATGCCCAGCTTGACATTCAGTATTGCTACTGATGGTAGTAAAGACTCGGACAAAAAGCAGTACTCTCCAGTGGTCACCATTGAAGGATAGGGTGGCCTTGTAAATTCTCATCTCCTAGCTTTGCCGGTGTACAAAGTGTCCTCGGCCACAGGACAGAATATATTTAAGATCATGGCAGATGAATTGAATTCACAGGGCATTTCATGGGTAAACTGCATTGCATTTGGCTGTGACGATGTCAATGTGATGACTGGCCAATACAATGGGTAAAGTTGAGGAGGTACTGGTTGACGTTTGTTATTTCTTCAAGAAAAGTGTGAAGAGACAGAGTGAATTGAAGAACCTGCAAGTGATGTATGGTGCAGAACAGATGAAAAGTATCAAGCATGTCTGCACCAGATGGCTTAGTATTGCAAGATGCCTAAAATGATTGTTTGAAAACTGGGACCACTTTATGCACTTTATTTATGCAGACAAATATACAAATTCCAAATCAAATAAGAAACCACATGATGGGCAGACAACTGCTGTGTTGGAAGGACATTGCACAACTTACTCTGTGAAGCAGGTTGATGCCATTTATGACTTTTTGCGGTCACTAACAAATCAACTTAACTGCTATTTCTTGTCTTACACACTGAAAGTTTATGATTAGGTGAGATGAATTTTTATATTTCATAAGTCTTGAAGCTGAATAATTTTACTCACATTTCATTAGACCAGCAATATTTTCTTACAATTCATTTTATTTTGTGCAAAGTTGTCTGTAGTGGACATTAGTAATTTTGTATTGTTTACCTTACCATACTGTTGTACTTAATAGTATTTTAATGACACATGGTTATTTTTACAGGAACTTGTCCAACTGCAGGCAGAAGAAGCCATGATCCCTGCAGCCTAATTGGTGACTTGTACAGCAGATTTCTCTTGCCAACAGCAGTTAATGGTATTGACCAGGTGAGCTTGTGTAGATTGATTATGTTAATGTATGCATTTATTTTGTAGTTAGTTGGACAAATTTAATACATTTCTTTAGTTTTAGATTATCATCTAAATGGTTTATCATAATACTTAAAGTACTAGTTTATAATTTTTTTGTTTTTCAGTTCCAATGCAAGCTAAGAAGCAGTCAGAAAGATGATACTGATCTGATTGTTGGATCTCAGACAAAGACCATGCTGCAAAACAAAGAAAAGTACAGCCCCAGAGACAATGGGGTTGTGGAGTTCTAGTTCTATGCTTCTGTTGGAAAATATTTTGAGATGGTGCTTGACTACCTTCTAAAAAAAACTTCCCTAAGGGATCCTGTACTTCAGAATGCTTCTGTAGTTGATCCAAAAAGGAGAATAGAGGTTAAACAACACCAGCTAGAATACTTCCTTAACAGATTCCCCATTCTGATCCCCAGAGGGACTGATGTTGACACCATCTATGAAGAGTTTGATAGGCATCAGCAGAGGAACATTGAGGATTGTGTTGAGGATGGGGTAAGAGTTGACAGGATTTGGCAAACAATTAGCCAAAAGCACCCAGCCCTTAAGAATCTTGCACCTGTAGTGAAAGGGATCCTCACCATAT
>CAXITT010000094.1:12646-25899 GCA_964033795.1 Lymnaea stagnalis | reverse complement strand
TAGCTTTATCAGTTGGTGCAATGAAAATTTTCTTCAGTTAAGTGTCTCAAAACTGAAAGAAATGGTTGTCCATTTCCAAAGGGGGAATCACCCAATTACAGATCTCACAATAAATAATCACAGTATTGAGGAAGTAGAGACATAAAAGTATCTAGGTATCACCATTAATAATAAGCTAACAGGGCATGGCTTGGACCCTAACAAAAACAGCAGAAAACCTATTAAACACATGGGAGAGAAAATTTCTCTGGGAAATATATGACGAAGGATGAATATGGATGGAGAATACGTACCAACCAGAAATTGTACAGTCTATATCAGGATCCCACGCTAGTAGCAGAATTAAAAAAGGGCAGGCTACGCTGGGCAGGATACTTATAGAGAATGCCAAAAGACAGAAGAGTGAAGCTGGTACATCACCAAACCCCAGAGGAAAACGGCTCAAAGGCGGACCTAGGCTTAAATGGTTGGATGATGTGGAAAAAGATCTACAGCAGCTGGGAATCCAAGCATGGAAAAGAAAAGCATTAGTTAAGTCTGAGCGGAAAGAAGTAGTGAGGCAGGCCAAAGCCCTACATGGGCCATAGCGCCACAAGGATGGATGGATGACATGGCATGAACACAGCCAAATTTTTTATTAAAAAATCAACCAAAGACTTTTCTATCTTTAAAAAAATGTACTATTTCAGTGTAAACAAACAAGTTATTAACTTATTATATAATGGAACAATTGGAAGCCCTCTAAACTTCCGTCCCATTACACTGCAGGTCTATCTGCTCCATCTACAAATTTGCAGGTGCAGTTTCCACATCTATGACAAATAGGTTAGAAACAGCTTGAAATGACTTTTCTGTGCTTCAAAGTCACTAAAGTGCAGTGCGAACTCCGCGCAAAGTAAGTTTTTCAGCAAAGTGTGCATTGGGAAACACTATAGCTTGACTTGGTTCAATATTGCTTGGCAACAAGAAAAGTGAGACAAGTTGCATGTGTGTCTCCCACAATCACAGCTTAACTTGAAATGCCTTCACTGCATCATGCATATCAGTGATCAAGTGGTCCCGTCTCTGGAGCTGTAGGTTCAAGTCACTGAGATGAGTGGTTATGTCAGACAGAAATGCCAACTCACATTTCCACTTTTTATTTTTAACGCGAAAAACTGTTGAGTCTTTCCCAATGCTGCCCATGAATTGAGAGATTTGATCAATCAGCTGGAAAAATCTACTAAGAACTTTATCAGACTTAGCCACCGCACCTCTGTATGATAAGGCATGTCGCCAAACTCTTGAGTCTATTTCCAGCAAAAAAATATTGAAATTACCTGTGATTTAAACTTTAGGCTCTGATAAAGTTGACGGTTTGTGTAACAGTGCTCATTACACCTTCCATGTTGAGGACTTTACCACACAGCCAGCCTTGGTGTATGATGCAGTGATATGCTATCAATCTACCAGTAAATTTATCCTGCATTTTTAACCACATCCTTCCAACTAACTAGTCCACTTTTTTCACTGCACATTGCCAGTGCTCCCTCCATCTGTTGTAAGTCCAACAAGTTTGTCCCAAGGCAAGTTCATGTCGGTTAAACTTTGACATTTTTCGTCAAACATTTCTTTTCCTGTCATTTCTCATGCATTCCATGTCCAATATTTCTTCTGTAACATTGAAACTGGAGACAACTCCATGGATGAAGATAGTGAGCTGTGCAGTCAGTCATGTCATTACTTCCATTGACAGTAAGTGAGAATGCAACAAAGCCTTTGTCTTTTTCGATCAGCTGTGTTTTCACATTAGTGGCCATCTCACAAGCCCGATCAGCTGTGTTTTCACATTAGTGGCCATCTCACAAGCCCGATCAGCTGTGTTTTCACATTAGTGGCCATCTCACAAGCCCGATCAGACGTCACACACTTTCATCATGCAGCACTTCAAAAACTCTCCTTCGGTAAATGGTTGGCCTGATTTTGCAAGCTCCTTCGCCACAATAAAACTTGCTTTCACAGCAGCTTCAGTATGTGATTTTGCTTTGGTGAAAAACATTCCTCTTCAATTCTTCTACCTTCTGTTGCTTCTACTCTGCATTCAGGCTTTTTAACTCTTTCGATGCGGAACAACGCATAAGGTACCGCGTTCATCCGCCATTCTCAAAAGCACCAACTAACGCGCTGTGCATTGTTTCAATTTGATGTTTGTTTCTTTGCTATTTCTCAGTTAAACTTTTTAAAAGCTATTTTTAAATAATACTTTTACAAAGAAGAGTGGTACTTTATTGTTAATAAGCGAAACCAAGGTTTATTTGTTGTCATTTGGAGCACTATTTTAATGAATTTCTTCGCTTTTTTTTCTACTGTTGCTATGGCTACTCTAGGCCCTAGTAGGTGAGTAAGTTTCCTAGACGACTAACGGCTCAAAAAGCTTTGGAATTGTTTTATACTATTTCTTTTGACATCGAAGAAGATTTAGATTAAGATCCATCTCAAGATTCCGATAGTAGTAGTTTTAGAGGATTTTAGTTATAGAAATGAAGGTGAGGTATGCGTACATCATAGGGTTTGGGGAAAAAATGGTTATTTTCTGTAATTGATTTTATTTAAACTGAAAAAATAGCTTACAAACATATAGTCCTTTCAGTTATATTTCATTTGATACCAAGTTTAGTCTTATAAACCAAAGACTAATATTTTAAATATTTTTTAATAAACCCAACCTCTCACTCTTTTTCGCTCTTCAAAAAAAATGTACATTTTTAAAATAAAAATATGCCACATCGAAAGAGTTAACTTGTCTTGATGTTTAGTCTCTTGGGGCCCTATCAGATTATATTCCTTGATCACAGCCACATTATCTCCACAAAGTAGGTACAGATTGATACACGTTAGTCATAGCAGGAAAGGGTGATGTAATATCCGGGCTCTACCCTACTTTCATTTCTTAGGCGCCTATCCAAAATGACCAACTGAATGTTGATAGGCTACTGTAACAACGAACATCCACTCACTACACAACTTTTACTGTCGCTTATTTTGATAGAAAAAGCGAAAACGCTCTCAGGTAGCCTATCGTTGGACAAGGCAGATTATTAGGGAATATGATTTGCACTTCATAATGCAGGGCCATAAAAAAATATTTGAGCCTAAAATTCTCTCTCATGCCTGATATAATTGTACGCTGGTCAAGACCTCTCAGGCCTGATATAATTGTACGCTGGGCCTTATGTGGCCCACTGGCCTTAAGTTTGACACATATGATATAGGAGTACTTTTTTTCTTTAAATTTACTAATGCTTCTTTTGTTATAATGGTTTTTTTTTCAGATGCATAACTTTGTTGTAGACATTGCAGTCTTTGTTACATGTAACAATAACCAACACATATTTTCATCTTCAATGAGTCTTGCAGCTAAAGTGAAGAAGATAAAGTACATGAAACAGTTGAAGTAAATGAATAAAAATACTATTGTAAAGGGACGGTAAATAATATTATTTTAATATTTTGTTTTTCACTTCCAGGTTAATGCATTCTTCATAAGTTACTTGACGGTGAAATCCAAGATGTTTCAGTAAATCTATATCACAGATTCTTGGTTGACAGCTGATTGTGCACCATATCTTGGCTGGCAGCTGAATATACACAATATCTTGGCTGACACCTCAATGTACACCACACCATCTTGGCTGATGTCTGAATGTACACCACACCGTCTTGGCTGACACCGGAATGTTCACCACACCATCTTGGCTGACGCCGGAATGTACACAACACCATCTTGGCTGAATGCTGAATGTACACACATCACCGTGACTGAGATCTGAATGTACACCACACCATCTTGGCTGACATCTGAATGTACACCATATCATCTTGGCTGACAGCTGAATGTATACCACACCATCTTGGCTGACATCTGAATATACACCACACCATCTTAGATGACACCTGAATGTCTCAACCCAAGTAAACAAATTTACCAAATTATTAATAAAATAAATTTCTGCTAACACACAACTAAAATTTTTAGACTTTTCAATCAACCTGTTCATTGTTTCAATTACTCAAACTTTAACCTTAATGGTTTTAAACCTATACTATTTTTCATTTGTAATTCAAATAAATGTCACCTTGTTGCTGTATGAATGTGCTGCTCCACAAAAACTAATAATATAGACTTTTTATTGCCCTAACCTGTCTTGGCATGAAGACTGAATGATAAAATGTGTTACCTTGACCAGTTGGTTCAAATAGACTTATGAGCTGAATGATTTACCCTAATGCTCAGTTCAGACCAAATTTTTGTTCATACATTTGATGTAATTTTTGTATGAAGCCATGTCATAACTTTAAAATAACTATTTGATCATATTTTGATGGCGTGCACATTTTTTAAAATCTGTATGATTATGCACCCTCCCAAATCACGTGAACAAACACTAAGAAGAATTTCATCAATCTAGGTCACTAGGTCGTGTTTACATTGACTAAGCTAAGTTATCAAAACAACAGCAGCCTCCAAATAATAATTATGTACTTAATTTAGAAAAAGATCTAATAGAGACATTAGACAATAAATGGTCGAATGGCAAGATGTAATTGAAAGGTATTTATAAATTAAATAGGCTTATTATTTGTACAGCATATATACTATAACCCTGTAACTGTAACACTAATGACTACTTTGTACTTCCAATTGGATCAATGAGAAATTTTATCAGCTCGAGCTCCTGGCAAAGAAAATGTTGCTCCTGAGCTCTGTAACCCTGATTACAAATAACAATTAGAAATTTAATTCTCCTAACCCGACCCCACTTTTTGTTTTTAGGTGCTATCATAGCAAATGGATGCCCCCTTAATTAAATTAAAGAGTTCAACTTTTTAAATTATTAAACTTACTTATTACTATAGGCGCAGTATAGGTTAGTTATTATATTGTTGTTCTGTGGCGACCCCTTAGGTCCAATTTTTAATAATTTCCACAGAAAATGTAAAATCTTATTATATTATTGTTTGAGTCAAGTTATAGAAATTTTTTTTTTTGGTAGAATGTAGAAAAATGAAAAACTTGACTTTTAGATATAATTAATATTTAAATAAGGACCCTTAAAATGAGATAGAATCATAATAAAAAGCTTACATTTCTCAAAAATAATGTTACATTGTACAAGTATAGTAAAGCTCTCCTGAACATTAACAATATAATTTTTAAATTGATTTAATGGGAATTTTAGGTGCCATTTATGAGATATCGGTAGTTAAAAAGAGAATTAGCAGTACCAGTACTCTTCTTCTTGGTCTGATCAACTGCCATTGGGAAATGGGCCATTAACTATTTCTTTCCATTACTTCCATTCTCTAGATATCTTCTCCAGCTCTTCACAATTTTTATAACCCGGTATATTTTTGTTGACATCCCTTTACCAAGTTTAGGGAAATCATTCCTGATTTATGTATATAAATGAACTGAACACTCGTTTGTAGTACACTGCATTATATTTTAAAAATTATATCGAGTACAATTATGTATACCTTTTATACTGGTACTCTAATTTAAACTATAAAAGATAATATTTTAGGGAGTGGTAATCTCCTTTTTAAAAAAACACCTGATTTAAAATATACAAAATTAAGTCCAATCACAAATACAAGTTCAATCACAGATTTCATAAGAACTCAGAAACAAAATTGTATAAATTTTCTTAAAAAATAAGCAGTGCTGAATGAAGTTATCAATAAGCACTACCATTAGTTGCAGTATTTGTATATTTGAAAATAGGATGTCACAATCATCTTTGACAATGAAAATCTTGTAGTTTCATTGTGTCTCAAGTTAGGGGATTGTAAATGTGTCTCTAGTGTTTAATAATTTCTGGGAAAAAAAAATACATTTTCTTTATTATTCATAAAAATATATAAAATACATATATTATAAAGTTATGATCACACTCATTTTAAAGTATAAACATTTATTTTTTCCAGTTATTAAATGTAATGTTTATAACACAAATCACTAGAGACACATCACTAGAGAAAGGACTAGCAAACTAATCACTAGCAAAACTTCACTAGGCAAAGGACTAACAAACAAATTACTAGCGACACATAACTAGACAAGTGACTAACAAACTAATCACTAATTACTCAAGACTAGTCAATTGACTATTTATCAAATAACTAGTGATACCATTGTAAAAGATACTAACAAACAAATACTAGACAAGTGACTAAGACTGGAAAGCTTAACAATAACTTCATATTTATTACAACTCTAATAAAGAATGTTCTAAAAACTATAACAATAGTTTTTAATGAATAGATAAGAGGTTGCTTTGACTGAATGAATGATTTAACCAAAGTGCATGAGTTGTAAATTTGAATTTTTTGTTGATTCTGATTCATGAAGATTTTTTACCTACAGCAAGTAATTAGGTGTGGTGAATTTAAAAAAATAAAAGTAGGTTGGGGAGGGATGTCCCATTAAAGCCTTTAAATACTTATACAAATATTCTATCTTCAAAAAGTTTGTTATTTATGACCATTTAATACAATTTTCAAAGAGCGAATAAAAAAGTCTCGCTAAATCATGAAATTTTTTTTACACCAAAAACAGTTTTTAGTGATTAAAAGTTTATGTTCACAATGTGCTTTCGATTCACCAAGATGATCCATTAGGGAAAAAGAAATCCAAGTGTTGGGGGATAAAGAACCGAGGGGAGCATGACATAATAAGTATAACTCTAGAATTATCAATTTTATCATTATCGGAATGTTTAAATGAAACATGATAAATTTGAACTTTCTATGAGGGCTCTATTGAATGATAGCCTGCAAGGCAATGTTGAGAACACAATATGTTCCCAAATCAAAGGCTAGTAATTGTTATTAATGCTAACAATTATAAAGTAACTGACCTTACTAGTAAGGTATAAGCTAACTTGAAATTTTAAAAATAATTTAACAATAATAGGATATAAATATCTGTTACCAGTACAAAAATATCATATCAGTTTATAAATGTAAAAAATAAAAGCTATTTTTAATATTTTCTTGATAAATTATTTACAAAAAAAATAAAACATGCTTTAAAATCAAATTTACAACAAAAATTAAAAAAATATTGAAGTAATAATATTGTACAGGATATCCTAGAAGAATTCTATTTATAAGTATAAAGTCATATACTTCTATTAAAATGTAAATTAAAAAGTACTTTAAGCAATTAAAAAATGTAACATTATTTACAGAAAAGTAACACTTGCACAAATAAAATTAAATTTAGTATAAATGAATTGTTAATTTACTGAATACTAGTAAAATAAATGTCTGAAATAGAGATGTTTTTTCTCCCTCGATTTTGCAAAATTGTGGTCAAAGGGAAGCAACCATTAAAATATATATATTTTTTAAAGACGTCAGCGATAACTTCCCATTAATTATAATTTTATTTTTACGATTCAAGAAAGTTAACTCTTGTTACCTTGGTGAAAGATCGTATTAACTTGGTTACTGTTCCTAATTCTGTTATGAAAGTATGGGAACTAACTGCTGTCACCTTGATGAACAGAATAATTTTTGAGTGGCCTCTAATTGATTTTTCTTTTATACTAAAAGTTTACATTAAAATCAACATTATTTTATTTGCTTTCCTTAGGATAAAGAACTCTTTTGTTATGGCTGTGGTAGTGTTTCTTTGCTGCATTCATGTACTCGCATCTTCGCAAAGGTAGGGGGTATGATGTTGCTATTCTCACAGCTCCTAGCTGATGCCGTGGTTTGAATTACTTTTCCTAAATTAAAGATAAAGAATAAAGAAGGATAACTTTGTCAGTAATTTTCAAGATACAAAACAAACATTAGTTTTGTTCTGTACTAAGTTAAAATGCGTGAGGAGGGGGGTACTGTTTGAAGTCAAATTATGTATTATAGTATTTATAGGGATAGGTGTAAGTTAATTAAGATTAATTAAATTAAAATCAAGCTATTTAATTTAGTTTTCTACAGAATTTTATGTAAAAATAATACTATTCCTAATCCTTTCCACAGCAATTGGGTGTTTTCAACTGGGTGTGTGTAAAACACCAGGAGACAGACTGTGATTGCCGATATCTTGAGTCTCCTTTTAATAACCCTTCTCATACTCGCTGTAATCCACAAGATAGTTGGAATGAACATCTCGGCCTTGGTGGATGCAACTGTATAAAGTTAGTAAGTTTAAAGTATAAAGCATGAGAAAGTGACTAATTTTTTTTTTGGGTGGGGGGGTTGGGGGGGGGGTTGTAATATTTTTTTTCTACAGTCCCAAGCATAATTTGGTAAAAGGAAAATACATTTAAACTGGCTTATGAACATTTTTGTTTGAATGTTCTTTGTTGATTATTTGAGTCTGTGTAGTCCATAAAATTAATTTTTAAATTTTGAAAATAAATAAATATTCTGAATCCATTTGGGTACCGGTACTAACAATAATAACATTAACATGTATTCAACGTAACAAACCATTTCAAAGTAGAACAGTCACATGTACGCATGGAAATGGAAATGTGCAACGTCAATATTGGCTGTCTGTAATTGGCTGCAGTGGATGCCAAGTAACAATTTTGAAAAACACAACCAAAGGCCATCTTTTACTTTTAGTTTTTTGTATTCACAGAGAGCACCTTAGCCATTTGGTCTATGGCATATATGCCTCCTTTGATTTTGTTGTTATCTCTGGTTTCTTGCATTCAGTTTCACTTTCCGTATCTGGACGATTGTGTATTGTGTTCAGGAGCAAGCCTCAAGCCTTTAGACCCCTAGTGCATGATTTCCTCATCAACACCAGTAACAGAAACATTGCAAATCCCATCGACATGCATAGGAGCCAAAATGATCAATAAATTGATCGTGGGCCCTTAAGATATAGAAGAAGAAGAATACAATTTTTGCCTTGAGCTGTTTTTTTTCTTCCTGTCTGAACAAAAACACTGATTTTTTTAGGAGCAGACATTATTATTGGGTAGGAACATCTTGCTCCGTTTCACTGTTCCAACTATAGGGTGAGTCTGTTCTCTGCCATTGGTTTTGCAAGTTGTAATGAAATAATAGGCTGTTCTGAAATTGTGGCTTCTTCCAATGAAGTTCCTTGTGAGAGAAATCACAATCTCTGGGGATATTCCAATATTTCTCTTTGCTGGCAGGGCATTTACATTTTATTTGAAGAGATATGGGCAGCTCTTAAGATGATAGTTCGAAGACGATTCACAGACTAAGAAGATTTTTATTCCATATTTTTCGGGCTTGCATGGCATATATTGAATAAATCTGCACTGACCTCTGCAACCAACCAGTTGTCCACCTACTGTGATGTTCTCTCCAGGAACATAATACCTCGCCAAATTACTCAGAAATGCTACTCATACATCTCTTATGGGATCAAAGATGTCACGGGCCAGAAAGGATTGATCTAGTCGTATCCTTGTTATCAAAGCAAATATGAATCAGAAGTTTGCTGAATCTCTTCATTGAAAATGCTGCCCTAAAAAGAGGATTTCCATCAACATGGCTAAATAAAAATTCCACTGAAATGCTTTTCAGATAAAGAGCGCCAGTGTGTAGTAGACTTTTATTTAGATCTCATCATTTATTTTACATTTGTCTCCTTTTATTTTCTCACCTTCTCTGTTGGTGCAGTCAACTATTGTTTGTGTCATGTTATCATTAATATACAGAAAAATTGCTTCAGTGGGAGAAAATACGCGATCTTTGAAGGGAGTTCGGTTTCAAGTCAATTAAATCATGCCACATATTAAAAAAAAAATAACATAAAGAGAGCCATTTACTGTGATATAAGACTATGGGGGTAACCCATTCACTTGCCAGGAATTACCAGAAACACTTTTTCCCATTATTATATGTTCGGGTGTGCTATACCCAGTCACTAGGGACAGGGTACACTATATGTTATTTGGGAAAGTGTTAAATGATATTTCACCACTTTAGTTTATCTTAAACTACAAATGCAATTTTTGTTTAGTTTGATTTGCATTAGAAAATTTTGAGAAGAAATAATACCAATTACCAAACCACTGGTAATAGTAATTATTAAATTATCACAAGTAACTATTACAAGACAAAAATTAGTAGACTCAAAATATGGAGGAAAAAGACTAACTACTTGTAGTACTAACAACTAATTTAATTTTTTAAAGTAGTTATTTACTGATACTGTAGTCTATTCTAACTTATTAACATTAAGTTCATTGTAGTTATTAGGAAATAACATTAAATGAATAATTACTTGATACATTGCCACTCAAAAAAGCTGGTCTGCATGACTGGGTTGAATAGATTCTTGACTTAATACTAAAGTGATAACAACAATTACTGTCGAAAAATAGTAGGCCTAGAGATCACAATCTTAATTTTATGAGAATATTAAATTAAATTTTTTGTTCAGTACTTCACTTAAAAAATTTCAAGGGCAGTTGAAAGGATTTTCTTTTGACAGTCTTACTAACATATAAAATTTGTAACACTAATGTCACCGAAGAATTAAAAAGTTATAGACAATTATAAATAATAATAACATAAATCATTAAAAATATATCATAAATTGCTAAAGTTTTTAAATCAAACATAAATATTCAGGCCATACAAAAATAGGGGAATAAGTTAAGTGGGAAATATTGTTTAAGGTACATTGAGAGGTACAGTAGTCATGATAAATATTCTTTTGGGTACCGGTACCGTACATTGAGAGCTCCGGTAATGATGAGAAATATTTTTTTGGGTACGTGGAGAGGTACAGTAGTCATGGGAAAATGCAAGACACTGAACTTATTAGTTTTAGAAACATTGACCATTTTTGTGATGGAGAAATGATTTCATAGGACTAGCTTTATACCTTGCCATCTCAAATATATCTGACTTGATTTACATAAGATAAACAAAACTTAGGACTTAGTATATAAAAATATATGGAAATATAGGTCAAAATGCCTTCTTCATTAACATCAGAATGTAAATATTTAATACCGGTATAAGGAAATGAGCTAAACCAAGTATGCGAAAATCTGAATAAAAGGATGCAACAAAAAACGAAACGTGTTGACAAGAATACTCCTTCAGTAAACAAACTACAATAAATAAAATATATAATAAAAATAAACATTTAGCTTCAATGTGGTATCCTAGAGGACAGCAAGCGGACTGTAAAATAAATCCTTTATCATTCATTTTTGAAGTTTTTTGTTTTGTTTAGTAAGCCCTGGAATCTATAAAACAAAGCTTCAAAATTTGGTTGCCCAAGAGATTGTTGAGGCCATGGGCTTACGTCTAGTTAGCCTATAATCTGACCCTTTCAAAAATACAGAATACACAATATAAAACTAGACAAGCAAGTTTATAATTTCTCTATTTACAGATTGTTTCTGTCAACACATTGGATGATTTCCTTGTTTCTATCAACACACTGGATGATTTCCCTGTTTCTATCAACACATTGGATGATTTCCTCCAAGATGTGATCTGATAGGAAACAATTTCTCTTGATTTCATGGTTCATTGACCCAGGTACTGAATATCTATTAAGTAAATGTATTTCCAGTTTTTAGTTAGTTTTATTTTACATGAGATTTAGTAAGTTTTTTTTATTGCTCCCAAATGATACTCAGTTTGAAAGAGTGAGAAATAAAGACAAAAATATGCCATAATATATTGGAAACTTAAAAAATATAGATAGTAAAATATTTTTGATATTATTCTCAATTTTAATTTTGGTCATCAGAAATGAGATGCATCCACAATTGGGTACAACTGAGATACTACATCCATAATTGGGTACACCTAAGATTCATCTATGATTGTGTAACACTGAGATACTTCATCCATGATTGGGTACAACTGAGGTACTACAACCATGATTTGGTACCATACAACTGAGACTGAGATGCATTCATGACGGTGTACCACTAAGTGTGAGTAAGATGATACGTCCATAATTGCCTACCACTGAGATACTTCATCCATGATTAGGGTACAATTGGTATACATCCATGACTGGCTACAACTGAGATACTAAATCCATGATTGGGGTAAAAATGATATACATCCATGATTGGGGTAAAATTGATATACATCCATGATTGGAGTACCACTGAGATATTACATCCATGATTTGGTACAGCTGAGATTCATCTGATTGTGTAACACTGAGATACTGCATCCATGATTGGGTTCCGTACAACTGAGATACATCCATGATTGTGTAACACTGAGATAATACATCCATGTTGGGTACAACAGAGATACATCCATGATTGGGTATAACAGAGATACATCCATGATTGGGTTCAAATGAGATACATCCATGATAGGGTAACACAAAGATTTCTTTCCTCTGTATCACTAACAGAGACATTCCTAAATAGGTAAGTCTTTATCTTTTATTAAGTTAAGACTCCTTGACTTCCAAAATTTCAACATTGGACAACAGATAGTGTTTCCTTCCTGAACATTTGACCACCAGTGGTGCCAACAACATTAACATTTGACCACCAGCAGTGCCAACAACTTGAACTATTACTTTCATTGTTGTTAGTTATTGTATGGATGGTTTTACTTAACTGAATAAAGTGCCAAACCCTTCAAGATGTTAAATAAATGTGTGTATGAACTTGTGAACCAATATCTAAATTTGTTCATGTTTTTTTTAAATTTTATTGAAAATTTATAATTGAGTTCTTAAATGTTATAATTTGAATATAACTTTTTATGTATTTGAAATTTGATTTTGTAGCAGACCTGTTTACTTTTACTATTATGGCATACTATGTATGATTTTGAGGTGTAAAAATGATATAGACTGTATGTATATTTTTTTTACCATAAATATAAGGTGTTTAACAATTTTGTGATGATAAGTGTGCGATTTAAGAGTTTGAGGGTAAACAGGTCTGTTGTAGATCTATGTTGTCTAGTATTAGTAAAGGATGTATACAGTGTTGGTCATCAAATGTACCCGGTGTTAGATGGTGTAGTTTTAAAGGGGCATTTACACTGCAGATTTGTTACATGGATTCTCAACTTTCTGTGACTACAAGCTGCTCACTTTCAAGCTGCGCTCTATGTACTATATCAGATGCTGACTGGCATATTTCATTTCACTGGTCCAGTACAGTTTCTGCTGGCAAGTTACATAAACAGTCCCATCATATTTTGTTCAGTGCTCAACAAATCTTGTTTAAAAGGCAAGAATCCTAGTAACTATTCGGTAGTGTGAACGTACT
>CAXITT010000093.1:1627997-1654819 GCA_964033795.1 Lymnaea stagnalis | reverse complement strand
AAAAAAAAAAAAAAAAAAAAAAAAAAAAAAAAAAAAAAAAAAAAAAAAAGAAAAGAAAAAAAAAAAAAAAAAAAAAAAAAAAAAAAAAAAAATAAAAAAAAAAAGGGGGGGGGGGATTAAAAATTCATAGAAATGAATTCAAGTTTAATCACGACAGTAGAAATGGCATTGACAGTTGACGGACAACGACAACGTGTTCTGACAAAAACGTAATTCACCGGTTTATGTGATTTGACAATTCAATTAAGTTTTAAAATAGCAAGGAGACTATTGTTGGCAAGGCACTGCGTCAATCTACCATTTAACGTTGAGAAACGCATTCCTGTACTTAAACAGCTCCTTAACAATGGCGAGACAACCTGGAGGTTAGGTGAAACCGGGATTCAAGTGGCGGGCATCTTATGTCATCACTACAAGTGAACAATGACAGAAATTACTCGTAGGCGAGTCCAGTGCAAACCCTTGTGGGAAATGCAGGGCTTTGGTGCAACTTAAAATCGACGCATCAAGAAATACGGTAGATTGAGTTAAAAGTTAAACACAATATTGGGTCAAAATTTAAACGCAATACTGAGTTAAAAAGTTGAACACACTATTGAGTCAAAAGTCAAACACAATACCGAGTTTAACGTTAAACCAAATATTTAGTTAAAAGTTAAACACGAGTTGCTTGCCATTTTATTTTAATGCCAGTTACAGGCGAACGTTGCTGAGAGTAGTGTTTTTGAGTGTAGCGTCTCATTGGTGTTTTGCCTGCAGGGTGTAAGGGTGTCGTGCGTGTAGCGTCTCAGTGGTGTTTTGCCCACAGGGTGTAAGGGTGTCGTGAGTGTAGCGTCTCAGTGGTGTTTTGCCCTCAGGGTGTAAGGGTGTCGTGAGTGTAGCGTCTCAGTGGTGTTTTGCCCGCAGGGTTTAAGGGTGTCGTGAGTGTAGCGTCTCAGTGGTGTTTTGCCCGCAGGGTTTAAGGGTGTCGTGAGTGTAGCGTCTCAGTGGTGTTTTGCCTGCAGGGTGTAAGGGTGTCGTGAGTGTAGCGTCTCAGTGGTGTTTTGCCCGCAGGGTGTAAGGGTGTCGTGAGTGTAGCGTCTCAGTGGTGTTTTGCCCGCAGGGTGTAAGGGTGTCGTGAGTGTAGCGTCTCAGTGGTGTTTTGCCTGCAGGGTGTAAGGGTGTAGCAAGAAAATGAACTGTAACAAAATTCAAGCGTTTTTTTTTTAATGTTTAAAAACAACTTCTGGAAATGAATTAAGAAAATTTATAGACCAACAGATGTTTAGTTGCGTAATGCATTTTAAGAAATTTTAAATTATTTTTCTTTATTTTTCACATGCGGTCTAACTCGTCCTTGATAGATGATCTGTTGGTTTTTTTTTAATGTTTATTTTAAATATATTTTTTTCCAACTCATTTTCGGAAGGAAGTTGCTAGTGCAGCTGGTGAAAATGTTGTCAATGGAATAAGACTTTCAAACCGTCATTTGTGCGTGACTTCACTCAGGATGTGGAAACATTAAATTAAGTTGATGGTCATGGCAAAAATAACTATCTTGAGCAATTTTCGGACAGTTCATTCAATTATGGTATTATTTTTGTTAAAACCTTAGACCTAAACTTTAAACGTAAATCAATCATTCCTAAAAATATATATTTTTTTTTTAAAAAAGGTCATTAGATTATCATTATTCTTATTCAAAACATTTTTTATTGTCCAGCAAAATAAGTCCGAATTTCGAATCCCAACAATTGTCATTCCATTGCACCCATCTACCCTGAACAGTCGTGAGTGACACAAAATATGACAAGGATGTAACAGTTCAACAGGTGTTGTGTGTTTTGTTCTTTGTTAAAATATTCTATGCTCCCATGTGATCGTTTGAACCGACACTACTCCAGGATCGATTGTAGAACCAACGGGGATCAATATTACAATTTTTTTTAATTAAAGTTGAAACAAGTAAGTTAAAGCTTCAATTGATTTTTCTCTTTTATTTTTCAGTTTAACACAGAAAACATTGACCGAAAGAGGGCATCACAAATTATTTCAAGACATCTGGAAACAAGACATCAGGACAGAAGACATAAGGACACAAGACATCGGGGCACAGGACATCGGGGCACAACACCTGGATGCAAAACATCTAGACACAAGACATTGACTGGATTCAGCAAGTAGGAGGACACATAGGATTTAAAAAACAACACAGAAACAAGAGCAATGACAAGGGAGTAATGTGACGCTGATACAACTATATGTTAACCCTAAATTATTTCAGCCTTAGAAAGTAAACAACTGAAAATGTTGCCCGTGCTGTGTATCGTTTGCTGAAAAGCCGTTTAAGATGGATGCGGATCTGCACGAATGCAATGCTGTTGACACTCAGCCTTGGGAGAACACCCCCCGCTTTCCATTTGGCACCAGACAAAAGATTTCGGGGGAGCTCTCTTTGACCGACTAGGTTGTAACATATAATTAAGCCCCTCACACCATGTTCGGGAGGAACATCAGGAGGATGAACTCTCGGCGTGCCTTTGACGTCATGTTTGTGGCCCTAGTCTTGACCACTCTGAGTTATCTCTCTGTTGAGATACATTACATAAAATATCGCCGATATGAACCAGTGGGTCTCCAGGAGCACATTCCTATAGGCGACTCGCTGGTTAGCATGTCACCTGAGGTCACCACCCGTAGTTTGTCGACCGATGTGGACCGAAAGAAATCTATCTTTCGCACTTCGGGTGGATCTGATATATTTTCTGCCATGACCATTTCAAATGAGACAGACTCCACAGTGACAAAAACTATCTCCGAAACTGGAATAGCAAAACCCTCTTCAACGCCCCTGGGTCTCAATTCCTCCATCACTTCTGACGCCCCTCAATCTAAGTCCGGCTACTTCTTTTATTCAACCGAAGACCTATTTAAAAACCTAACCAAACCCTCGGGTGGGACCACCTTGTTCACCTACATTCCAGAGGACGAGTACCTTAAATCCAACTGGAACAACTACACGTCTTCTCCTGCAGTGAAGACCTATTTTAACTACCCCTTGCTCATAACTGGGGAGGACATCTGTTTAAGGGACGTCCCTTTTCTCCTGATCTTCATACCTTCGGTCGTGGATAACAGAGAACGTAGGGACGCGATTCGAAGAACATGGCTAAGAGCTGCAGAGACCAATTCCTGGCCTCAGGCGCATGTCAGAAAAAAGATCAAACACATATTTTTATTTGGTTTGAAGGTAGATAGAAAAAAGGAAGACCTCCAGATTTTGAAAAACGAATCTATTCTCTACAATGACATTGTTGTAGCAGATTTTGAAGATTCTTATAGAAACTTGACTATTAAAATACTCGTGGGACTAAAATGGGTGCTTAAGTTTTGCAACATGGCGGAATTCGCTTTAAAAGTCGACCAAGATACCTTTATAAACGTTCCACTCATGGTCGAGTATTTACTTCATGTTCGATGGAAGCTAGTTACGGATAATTTCGTCGTGGGTTTGAGGCACGGTTACGACAAACCGGAAGTGGTCAGAAGCGGTAATTGGGGGGTCGCGGAAGAGGAATACCCTTTACCCTTCTACCCCAGGTACCTCTACGGGCACACCTACGCTGTCAGCAGGGGCGGCGTCGGCGTCATCGTTTCCGCCGCGGAGCGCGTGAGACTCATCGCCCCCGAGGACGCCTTCATCACGGGGATTCTCACGAAGCTGTCGGGCGTCCCCCGGCTCGACGCGCCCTGTTTCACGATGTGCTGCAGGAAGATCTACGCGTGTGAAGTGGTATGGAATCGGAACGTCGCCGTGACGGCTGTCGACAGTGTCACGTTAATGGAACAGCTCTGGGGCAGCGTTGTCACACATACATGTAATGATACAAAGCCTTTCAACTGATACCCACCCACCCCCCTTTTTTCCACCCCACCCCCATTTTAAGTTTATGGGGCACATATAATATTTAATGAATTTAGAAACTTTAAAAAAAAGTCTCTAATATTATAATTAATCTTGGTCATAATTACCCCCCCCTCCCCACTAAGGAAAAAAAAGCACCAGATAGAAATTTTCTTTACCACGAATCTAATGTTATTTTTGACGCAATCTGTGGCTCTCTAGTTGTGCTTGGATACGATTGATTGAGTAAAGGTGTTGACAATTTATTAGATTCTACACAATACAACGTAGTACATCTTCAGTGATATGGCTTCAGTTTGACAATATATATATATTAGCGTTTTAGAAAAACAGTAAGATCTGTTAGAAAGCAAAAATTACAAAGATAATTTAAATATAAATAATCTAGGGCATCTTCTAGGACAGATCCACTGGAAAAGAATTAGATTCGAAGTTATAGGATCATAAAGAAAATTAGTCGTCGCCAATAATGGCGAAAGAAAGGTTGCGGCCAAAAGAGGTGGTCACCCCGAGGTGGGGTGGGGGGAGGGGGTTGGTGGGGCTCTGTTTTCTTTATATTCAAAGGTTCTATATTCGGAAATGATTTCTTATGGCATAAATCTTGATCCGCCTGGGAAGCACTAACACTAGCAACGCCACTGTCGAGAAATGTTCTAAGAAATTATTTAATTATTATTATTTTTTTTTAAACGGCTTCATCTGAGGTACAGATTAGCAAGCATAACTAGACGTCTTTAGCTACCGTAGTCAAAATAGAGCACAAAGATGTGTCTTGAGTCTCTTTTTAAAAAAAAAAAAAAATATTTGTAACAGATCTCTTTTCATGCCAACCATAAAAAAGACATTTATACAATTGAAGTGTGATTCATTAGTTCAACACAAAGATTTTAGGTTTTTACACAAAAGATGTCTTTGTAAGCCGTATTTGTGTTTGCTCAGTTCATTTATTTTTTTTTAAACGGCTTCATCTGAGGTACAGATTAGCAAGCATAACTAGACGTCTTTAGCTACCGTAGTCAAAATAGAGCACAAAGATGTGTCTTGAGTCTCTTTTTTAAAAAAAAAAAAAAATATTTGTAACAGATCTCTTTTCATGCCAACCATAAAAAAGACATTTATACAATTGAAGTGTGATTCATTAGTTCAACACAAAGATCTTAGGATTTCACACAAAAGATGTCTTTGTAAGCCGTATCTGTGTTTGCTCAGTTCATTTAAACACTTTTGCAAAGATTCGTGTATGACTTTCGCTATTCAACTCTTTTTACAACTTGGGAAAAAGAGAGGAATTTTTTTTGTTTCTTTGCCCGAGTCACTTGATCATTTGATAAAGTAAAATTGAAAGTTCGGAAAAGGAAATTAAAAGGAAAAGTATTCTCATGACAAGATTGATTGATTGATTGATTGATTGAATACTTATATAGCGCTAAGTATCCATGCTATTTTAGCATGGCTCACTGCGCTCTCAGTGATGGCATCCGGGGCGTCGCAGGGGTTGTCGGAATGATTCATTGTGTCGATGTTTTGCTGCCTGTAGGGTACGTCATCTCCGGGTTTGAGTTTCCTTCTCTTAGATCATAAGATTAGGAAAAAGACAATGAAATGACAAGTATCCTCACCATATGGTCATAATGATAAAAAATACTGGGAACTGATAACTTGATTTTTAAATTTTGTTATTAAATGTTATATTAATGTTTTTTTTAAACGCACGTTTAACGTCTGTCACATTTCAAAAAGCAAGCTTCCACCTTCCTCCCCCCCCTCGTATTCCCCCTCCCCACTAATTCTAGATTTATGATGGTATGAATATCGCCAACTATTCGAAATACTGTACGAATAGCACAACAATTAATAATTGTATAATTGTTAATAATTGTATTTATAACATATCTCAGATTCTATGAACATCAACAATTCTCCACGTTCTGTACGAATAGCATTACCCACTGCCATAATTGTATTTATAGCATTCCTCAGATTCAATGAGTATCGACATCTGCCCCACTTACTGTACAAATGGCACAAGCCAATGCCACAATTATGTTTACAGCATATCTCAGATGCAATTAAAATCGACATCTGCTCCACTTACTATACGAATGGCACAAGCCAATGCCATAATTATGTTTACAGCATATCTCAGATGCAATGAAAATTGACATCTGCTCCACTTACTGTACGAATGGCACAAACCAATGCCATAATTATGTTTACAGCATATCTCAGATGCAATGAATATCGACATCTGCTCCACGTACTGTACGAATGGCACAAGCCAGTGCCATAATTATGTTTACAGCATATCTCAGATGCATTGAATATTGACATCTGCTCCACTTACTGTACGAATGGCACAAGCCAATACCATAATTATGTTTACAGCATATCTCAGATGCAATGAATATCAACATCTGCTCCACGTAAAGTACGGATAGCATCAACCAATTGTATAAAGTTATTAATAGCACGATAATTTGAGATTTAAATGAAGTCATCTTTTACTCTAATGGTGGAATGGACGGTACTATTTTCTAATGATTGAATGTGATGTACACTTTTTCTAATGATTGAATGTGCTGTAAACTTTTTCTATAGATTGAAGAACGCAACCAAATCCTAATCATTGTACAGATAGCTCAAATGGATTAATAAACCGAGGGATAAAAACCAACTGGTCAGAAAATAGTAACAGTTAACCAGTGAAGTTATTGGACAACAAAAGATCATTTATTTGAATAATGTTATTAAATTATCATGAAATGCTCGCATGAAATGTATTGGAAATAATTAAATATTCAAATTATTGTACGGATTGCTTTATAAGAAATGTGTGTGCCAAGCTTAATTAAAAGCGCTAATATAACATTGCGTTTACCAAATTTTAATATTTTTTGTACATTGTCTTTGGTTCGAGAAGGAAATAATCAAATGATTGAACGGAGAGAAGGTTTCTAAGGGGAGAAAATCAAAATTATACTTTTTAAAGTCTTTAAACGGAAAATGTAGACTTATTTCCCTTTCCTTTGAATCATTATCACTCCACCATTTAGCAAAATTTTGTAATGCGTTCTCGGTTCCTTCCCGTTTATCTTATAATGTATCCCCTATTTATGTCGGCCATCTGTTTATCAATCAGCCAGCTGAAAGGTCTTGAGTAGGTTTTGCCAAACTGCGGGCACTGGCACACAAAATGCTATGCCAGGTGGCTTTTCACACAAAAACAGAAGGTCCTTGAATTTTAAGCCCTGGTATTAATCAATATAGAATATTTTTTTTGTTATTTCCTCATCAAGACTTTGATATAAAGTAATGTTCATAAGTGGTTCAGAGACTTTGGGTCACGAGACCCTCGGCGGTAGCCTGACAATATACCACGGTTGACTCTAGAATTTCCAAAATTGTTTTTTCTTATGTGTCTAAATATGTATTTCTATCTGATTGACACCTTTACGAAGAACTTACCATTTACAGTGACCGGGATAGTTTCTTATTGTCACAAAATCACAGCACTACGGTTTCTTATTGTCACAAAATCACAGCACTACGGTTTCTTATTGTCACAAAATCACAGCACTACGGTTTCTTTTTTTTTTTTTTTTAAGTTTTTCCCGGGAATATGTTTGAAAGGAATTAGGAAGACGGAAAATTGAACAACGGAAGTTTGGTCGAACAGAACTTTGGTCGAATGGAAGTTTAGTCCAATGGAAATATTATCGACGGGAAAATTGGAAGAACTGAATTTGGGTCAGTTTTTTTTTTTTTTTTTTGATAATGTTAAACCTTAAAGGTGCCGGGGACATATGGAAATGGAAATATTTTTTCAAATATTAGTTTGTTCGAACGAATTGTTTTCGATTGTTCTTGTGTGTGTGTAACTGAATTTGGGTCAGTTTTTTTTTTTTTTTGATAATGTTAAACCTTAAAGGTGCCGGGGACATATGGAAATGGAAATATTTTTTCAAATATTAGTTTGTTCGAACGAATTGTTTTCGATTGTTCTTGTGTGTGTGTATGTGTGTGTGTGTGTGTGTGTGTTTGGTGCATTTGTAAATAAATTTTAAGTTTAAGTCTTGCGAGTGAGATATGTGGAGATCTGTTCGAAAGCAAGTGTATACGAAAGGACTTTTGTTCAAACTAAAAAGATACTAAACAGTAGTGTTACGCACTGGCTTATAATATAAGAAATTAATCTCTTATTTTAATTTTATTTGCTCGTTGTAAACAGTGCCTAACAAAGGACGATACCATAGAGTCAACAATATTAAAGATACAACACCCAAAACAGTTGCTAGCCACAATTAGTAAGATTTATCATGTCTTAAGATAATTACAAAAGAAAATAAAATAAAATGACAATCTTCAACTTACAGTATGGTAGATCTTGCACCGGTACACAGTTAACACAGTTCGTATAATGTGCCAATGAATAATGATTGAATGCGAAATAAACACATATATAAGAACACAAAGAATAATACGTCTCGTGAGTTAATAAAACTTATCTTAATCTCCGTCCTTCCTTCTGTGCCTGTCAATCCCTTATATAGGTCGAGTAAGCCCTGCCTTCCAGAAAAGACTAATGACGTGTTGTTTACATTTCTCGGGTTATCGAGCACATTCAAGAAAATACCAGGAAGACAGTCTAACATGATTAATTGGTCAACACGGTTGTAAACAAGCAACATCAAACGAATAGGCCACGCCCACAACAGACGTTACTGTCTGCTAGGATTCTAATTTAGGTCAAGTAAAATTGAAGCGGGGTGGAATGTATGCTACATAACACCTCCCCTCTTAAAAGAAAAAAAAATTTTTTTTTTCAAAAACGGAATTCTTTTTCCATTAAAAATTGAAGAAAGTACATTTCTTACTTTCAAAACATTAGACAAAAAGCTTCTTAACAGCTTATAAATGCCAAACAGTAGTGTTACGCACTGGCTTCTAATATGAGAAATTAATTTCCTATTTTAATTTTATTGACTCGTTGTAAACATTGCCTAACAAAGGACGATACAATTGTTTATCCTAGCAGACGTGACTGTCTGCTAGGATTCTAATTTAGGTCAAGTAAAATTCAAGCACGGGGAATGTATGCTACATAACAGAAGTGTTATTGAGGTTTTCATGTATTAAGTAAAAAAATTAAATACTAAAACTAACAAGTTGTTTTTTTAATGTATACTTTCGGTGAGTTTTTTTAACATTATGACATTTTTATTAAAATTCCTATATTATCTCATAACTTCATTTGAATTTAAGGGGAAAACACTGAGCTCCAATAAAAAGAAAGTTTTAATTTTTCTTGGTAATTAGTGGCATCAAACCTATGGGTAGTCCTTAAATGATAGATGTCAAATAGTCAAATGGCATTTTTGTCTAGGAGTAGCTTTGTTACAAGCACAAAAAATAAAGCAAAGCTAGTAGTTGGTGGCTAAAGGTACCTGAAAGAAAAGCAGCGTAAGAACAAAATCTGTTTAAAAAAACAAAAGATTTAGAAAAGTTCGTGCCCATTTCGAACTCCTAACAACAATGCCACAACTAAACAAATCAAAGAACACAATCATGCAGCTGATATTGCTGTAAATAAACAAAGCAAAGAACACAATCATGAGGCTGATAGTGCTGTAACTAAACAAAGCAAAGAACAAAATCATGCAGCCAACAGTGCTATAAATTAACAAAGCAAGGAACAAAACAATGCATCTGAGAGTGCTATAACTAAACAAGTAAAGAACACAATTGTTACGCACTGGCTTCTCTTGTGAGAAATTAATCTCTTGTTTTAAGTTATGGCTCGTTACACAGTGCATAACAAAGAACGATACCATAGAGAAATACAATAATAAAGATACGACACGCAAAAATAGTTGCCAATTACAATTAATAAGATTTAATTTAGTAATAATACAATTACAAAACAAAAGAAATGTAATTACAAATCATCAACTTACAGTATGGTAGATCTTGTACCGGTACACAGTTAACACAGTTAGTACAATGTGCCAATGAATAATGATGAATGATCAATGCGAATAAACACAAATAAGTACACAAAGAATAATACACGTCTCGTGAAGTTAAAAAATATATATCAATCTCCCTCTCCTCTCTGTGTCTGTCAATCATTTATATATGTGGGTCTACCGACGTGTCTAGAAACGCCCTTACTTTTCTAATACAATCGAGAACCTTCGACAAAATACTAGTAGATCTACTAACCATGTTTAGTTGGAATCCGGTAGTAAACAAGATACATCAAACGAATAGGCCACGCCCATCTTTGAATGTAGCATGTGCTAGGGCTCAAGCAAAGTTCACGCACGGGGAAAAAAGTGTCATACATAACACAATCAGGAGGCTAATAATGCTATAACTAAACAAAGCAAAGAACACAATCATGGGGCTGATAGTGCTATAAGTAAAAAAGTAAAGAACACAATCATGAGGCTGATAGTGATATTACTAAACAAAGCAAAGAACACAATCATGAGGCTGATAGGGCTATAACTAAACAAATGAAGAACACAATCATGAGGCTGATAATGCTATAACTAAACAAATAAAGAACAAAATGATGAGGTTGTCAATGCTATAACTAAACAAGTAAAGAACACAATCATGAGGATCTGGATCACATACTCGGAACCACTGCTGTATCTTTTGAAGGCAGCCACGGTTGTGTCTAAAAGACTAGATACATTTATACCGAATCTCTAAGCAACATTCAGCAACTATACAAGGCGTGGAAGAACAAATTAATCATGCTGCAGCAACAGTCATTGAATTTTTTTCTAGCATTACAATAAAACATAAAGCGATTATACTGTTGTAACCAAACGCATCAAATCTTCTAATGTCAAAACACTTTCTAGATAATTAACAATTGTTTCAGGCGAAGCTCTTCCAACATCTGGACAACATAGTGGACAAGCTGCAGATTAGCCCCTATTAGCCGGGAGCTATATTGTTGAGGGTCCTTTTATTTGAAGCCATATTTACGGGGGCCCTTTTGTCTGGAGCCATTTTGTCGAGGGTAGGGTGGGACTAATTGACCCTTGACCCGGGGGGGGGGGGAGCTTATTGGTAGTGCCTTTTTGTTGGGGCCGTTTTGTCGTGACACGGTTCTCCCAGGCAAATATCCGCTGGGTATTTTAAAATATATTAAGGGGTTTGGAATATATTTTTAGAACCTTCAAAGCAGCTCCATCCCATGCTACTTTTTGATACGACAATTTTTTTAACTATCACATAACACATGTGCAGAGTTTTGTAACTGATGAACACAGAAAACCTGTGTTTGAGAGCCAATGACCAGACGGCCACAATGCTATGTGCAAACAAGTTAATTGATAATTGTATAAGCTGAACCTGATATAGCTGTCAAACTGTATGTCTTTTCTCTATCTAAAAAAAAAAAAAATAACATCAATGATTTGCCTCAATTGTTTCGAAATCAGACTTAAAGTTCCAAATGAATGAAGGGGATTGTACAATGTATCAGCCTTAAAAATAGCTACCGCGATAGTTCTACTCAAAGGCATAGGTTACAATGGACGCTTCTTTTAGTTCTACACGAAGGCATAGGTTACAATGGACGCTTCTTTTAGTTCTACACGAAGGCGTAGGTTACAATGGACGCTTCTTTTAGTTCTACACGAAGGCATAGGTTACAATGAACGCTTCTTTTAGTTCTACACGAAGGCATATGTTACAATGAACGCTTCTTTTAGTTCTACACTAAGGCATAGGTTACAATGGACGCTTCTTTTAGTTCTACACTAAGGCATAGGTTACAATGGACGCTTCTTTTAGTTCTACACTAAGGCATATGTTACAATGGACGCTTCTTTTAGTTCTACACTAAGGCATAGGTTACAATGGACGCTTCTTTTAGTTCTACACTAAGGCATAGGTTACAATGGACGCTTCTTTTAGTTCTACACTAAGGCATAGGTTACAATGGACGCTTCTTTTAGTTCTACACTAAGGCATAGGTTACAATGGACGCTTCTTTTAGTTCTACACTAAGGCATAGGTTACAATGGACGCTTCTTTTAGTTC
The DNA here is from genome assembly GCA_964033795.1 of Lymnaea stagnalis. Classification (NCBI taxonomy): domain Eukaryota; kingdom Metazoa; phylum Mollusca; class Gastropoda; family Lymnaeidae; genus Lymnaea; species Lymnaea stagnalis. Next base: position 1,642,851 of record CAXITT010000093.1, on the reverse strand, counting down.
TACACTAAGGCATAGGTTACAATGGACGCTTCTTTTAGTTCTACACTAAGGCATAGGTTACAATGGACGCTTCTTTTAGTTCTACACTAAGGCATAGGTTACAATGGACGCTTCTTTTAGTTCTACACTAAGGCATAGGTTACAATGGACGCTTCTTTTAGTTCTACACTAAGGCATAGGTTACAATGGACGCTTCTTTTAGTTCTACACTAAGGCATAGGTTACAATGGACGCTTCTTTTAGTTCTACACTAAGGCATAGGTTACAATGGACGCTTCTTTTAGTTCTACACTAAGGCATAGGTTACAATGGACGCTTCTTTTAGTTCTACACTAAGGCATAGGTTACAATGGACGCTTCTTTTAGTTCTACACTAAGGCATAGGTTACAATGGACGCTTCTTTTAGTTCTACACTAAGGCATAGGTTACAATGGACGCTTCTTTTAGTTCTACACTAAGGCATAGGTTACAATGGACGCTTCTTTTAGTTCTACACTAAGGCATAGGTTACAATGGACGCTTCTTTTAGTTCTACACTAAGGCATAGGTTACAATGAACGCTTCTTTTAGTTCTACACGAAGGCATATATTACAATGAACGCTTCTTTTAGTTCTACACTAAGGCATAGGTTACAATGAACGCTTCTTTTAGTTCTACACGAAGGCTTAGGTTACAATGAACGCTTCTTTTAGTTCTACACTAAGGTATAGGTTACAATGAACGCTTCTTTTAGTTCTACACTAAGGCATATGTTACAATGAACGCTTCTTTTAGTTCTACACTAAGGCATATGTTACAATGAACGCTTCTTTTAGTTCTACACTAAGGCATATGTTACAATGAACGCTTCTTTTAGTTCTACACGAAGACATAGGTTACAATGAACGCTTCTTTTGTTTCTACACGAAGACATAGGTTAAAATGAACGCTTCTTTTAGTTCTACACAAAGGCATAGGTTAAAATGAACGCTTCTTTTAGTTCTACACTAAGGCATAGGTTACAATGGACGCTTCTTTTAGTTCTACACTAAGGCATAGGTTACAATGGACGCTTCTTTTAGTTCTACACGAAGACATAGGTTAAAATGAACGCTTCTTTTAGTTCTACACTAAGGCATAGGTTACAATGAACGCTTCTTTTAGTTCTACACGAAGACATAGGTTACAATGAACGCTTCTTTTGTTTCTACACGAAGACATAGGTTAAAATGAACGCTTCTTTTAGTTCTACACTAAGGCATAGGTTAAAATGAACGCTTCTTTTAGTTCTACACTAAGGCATAGGTTACAATGGACGCTTCTTTTAGTTCTACACTAAGGCATAGGTTACAATGGACGCTTCTTTTAGTTCTACACGAAGACATAGGTTACAATGAACGCTTCTTTTAGTTCTACACTAAGGCATAGGTTACAATGAACGCTTCTTTTAGTTCTACACTAAGGCATAGGTTACAATGAACGCTTTTTTTAGTTCTACTCTAAGGCAAAGGTTACAATGGACGCTTCTTTTAGTTCTACACTAAGGCATAGGTTACAATGGATGCTTCTTTTAGTTCTACACTAAGGCATAGGTTACAATGAACGCTTCTTTTAGTTCTACATGAAGGCATAGGTTACAATGAACGCTTCTTTTAGTTCTACACTAAGGCATAGGTTACAATGGACGCTTCTTTTAGTTCTACACTAAGGCATAGGTTACAATGGACGCTTCTTTTAGTTCTACACTAAGGCATAGGTTACAATGGACGCTTCTTTTAGTTCTACACGAAGACATAGGTTACAATGAACGCTTCTTTTAGTTCTACACTAAGGCATAGGTTACAATGAACGCTTCTTTTAGTTCTACACAAAGGCATAGGTTAAAATGAACGCTTCTTTTAGTTCTACACTAAGGCATATCATAGGTTACAATGAACGCTTCTTTTAGTTCTACACTAAGGCATAGGTTACAATGAACGCTTCTTTTAGTTCTACACAAAGGCATAGGTTAAAATGAACGCTTCTTTTAGTTCTACACTAAGGCATAGGTTACAATGAACGCTTCTTTTAGTTCTACACAAAGGCATAGGTTAAAATGAACGCTTCTTTTAGTTCTACACAAAGGCATAGGTTACAATGAACGCTTCTTTTAGTTCTACACTAAGGCATAGGTTACAATGAACGCTTCTTTTAGTTCTACACAAAGGCATAGGTTAAAATGAACGCTTCTTTTAGTTCTACACAAAGGCATAGGTTACAATGAACGCTTCTTTTGGTTCTACGTGAAGGCATAGGTTACAATGAACGCTTCTTTTAGTTCAACATGAAGGCATAGGTTACAATGAACGCTTCTTTTAGTGCTATCGTGTATGGCTTGACTTATATATTGTATGGTTAGGCTTATATCATATATGGCTTGAATAATTAAACCTGCTATTGTTTTATCATGTCTAAGTTACACAAAACATACGAATAGAAACAATATCTTAAAGACGGAGCTGTCCCGTAACCGCTGGAGCGCCCGAACCCCCTCCCCCAATGGTCCTTTTTCGAAACTACTCTTCCTGCATTCGAAGTTATTAATTTTTATTTTCATACACATAAAAAAATATGGGCCCCTTAAATATCCGAGACCTTCATGTAGCCGCATTGGTTGTGGGGCGCACGCGACGGCTCTTCTTCTTGGAGAAATAAGGTTCGAATCTGACCAGCGCTTGCGTCAACCAGTTGATAAAAATCAGTGTTTCTTTCAGACATTTTACCCCGGGGGAGGGGGGATTTCATAGTTTTGGAATGCAGAGTCTATGGCCAGGGGCCAGGGGCCAGAGGCGTAGCTATATAATGCTATTTCAACTGTTTGGTAGAAAGGTTTATAAATTTTTATGGGTTATGAAAAGAGTCATTGTCATTAATCGTTTATGAACGGCATTATATAAATCGTTTATGAACGGCATTATAATGTTAAGAAAACGTGAGCTGTTTGCAAATAAACATTATAAAGTTGTTGATGTTTGATTTTATCTGATGGAAATTGTATATAAATAAAGTATTTATTTTTTTCTAAATTCGTTTGATTGAAATGTTTATTTGGAATTCCAAAATACCATAACTTTTTCAGGTAAATTTCAAAATTGCTTTTTAGATGTACTTTAAAACTTTTTTTTTTTTTAAACCAAATTGACAAACTGTATTTTAAATTTAACAAATTAGGAATAATAATTATGTCTAAAACGAGTACGAAATCGAAATGCTTGTTAACAAAAATCTTTTTTTTTTTAGCTGATATATTTTTCTTCTCGAAATATATATATATATATATATTTAAAATTAGTGCGAATAGGTGGGACATATAAATAAAGGCAATTTTCTTTCAACCTCTCTTATTCAGGAAACTTTGTTACAAAAGTAGAAAATAATGTAAAGAAAACACAAACGCTTGCGATATAACAATTGATGAAACGTGACCCTTTGTGTGCGCCCGTTAAATTCTTTTAAAAGAAAAAAAAGTATCTTACTTTTTTTAAGTTTCCATTTTATGTAACTCAACATGCATGGAATCTATTAAATTGATATTTATCCTAATAACAATATTTTTAACTCATGCAATTATACAATTTATAATTAACATTTATCCCAACTTTAAAATGTTTGCTTTTATGATGAACTATACTTTGAAAATAGAGTGTGCATGTCTATGGGCGCCCGCAGAAAACTTTCTGTTTGGGGGCAAAAGAAATCAATTAACTTTAAAGGGGGGGGGGGGCAAGCAATTTTTAGTAATGTTTTAATATAGTTTTAATTTACTGTAGCGTATTTGTATGGTGAACGAACGGACAGGACATCAGCTTAGTTACTTTCTCTTTATTTTCTCTTTATTTTAATAAATTTTTTGTCTATNCAAGTGCCCCACCTTGCCACTACCTGCGGACGCCCATGTGCATGACGGACACTTAGCAAGAACTGTTATTCAACTTGTAGACGTTTATATTGATGTAAAGTGAATGTAATACAGTGTGATTCGTCGTTAAACTTGTGAAGTAGCAAAAAAAAAAAAAATGATTAAAAAATATCGAAATATGCTAGCAACAGGAAGTAAGACTTCGGCATAAAATCTGGAGGTTTCAGTGCGATATTTATAATGAAATATTGTATGCCTTAAATATACGGATCATCAAATATATCGAGCGTAGAGCTGTTCAATTGATTCCAATAATTGTAATCGGTTAAAGGCACCAAATACAGTTATTTTTAAAACTGTTATAAAATGAAGATGTAATAGTTTTTTTTTTAATTTTTAAAATATACACTCGTTATATTGTTGTACACATTTTGCTCGTGGGTGGCAACCCTCCCCCCCCCCCAAAACCCCTCGAGATATGGCTGAAAGAAACCCTGATTATAATCATAACTGAATGGTCATAACCACTTAGCTTTTTTAAATATCCAAAATGTCGTGAATATTGACTCTCTATTGCAATGATATTAGCAAAACGAAGCAGCTGAGCAACTTTGAGAAACGCTAAAGATCGCTTGCTGTGTTTGCTTACCGGCACAAGGTGTAGGATACAGTGAGCCACGTAATGTGTGTACACATTGAGCAGCCCCCGCGTTGCAGAGTTATAATTGAGCTATTTGTTTACTTTAAAAAAAACACACTTTGTTTTCTCATAGTTAAATCACATTGGGTGAGATTTTTTTACAACAGTCGATATCACTGCATCTGAGTGGAATAAGGTGAATCAACTCACCTGACTTTGATTAGAATTAAATGTTTACATGACCCACCAGTGGAGGATTTTATAAAAAAATATCTTTCTCTCTCTCACACTCTCTATGATATTGGGAAAGTTTCATGGGTTAAGTCCTAGAAAAATGCGCGGGAACTCACCTGATTCGACCACGTACCACACCCTCTTCCCTACGTCTACCCTGCCCCCTCATGCCCTATCTAATAAATATGTATTTATTTCTAGCAAAAAAAAAGTGCAAGGGAGCCATTACCATACCTTCCAGCTGAACTCGAGAACTGGCGAGTTGATTGTGATTGGTGTAAGTGTACTCTGATAAGGCATCCAACGATGGCATCGATTTCTAATTTCAGGATAAGTTTCCAAACATTGGCCATGGTATCACTGCCTGTTAAAGGATAGCTAACATTGGCAACTGTATCAATGTTTGTGAAAGTATTGCAAACATTGACCACGATATCAATGCTTTTGAAAGTATAGCAAACATTTGCCACGATATCAAAGCTTGTGAAAGTATAGCAAACATTTGCCACGACATCAAAGCTTGTGAAAGTATAGCAAACATTTGCCACGACATCAAAGCTTGTGAAAGTATAGCAAACATTTGCCACGACATCAAAGCTTGTGAAAGTATAGCAAACATTTGCCATGGCATCAAAGCTTGTGAAAGTATAGCAAACATTTGCCACGATATCAAAGCTTGTGAAAGTATAGCAAACATTGTCAACGATATGTGTGCTTGTGGAAGTATGGCAAACACTGGCCATGGTAACAATGCTTGTTAAAGGAGGGCAACCATTGGCAACTGTATCAATGATTGTAAAAATATAGCAAACCTTCGCCACGATATCAAAGCTTGTGAAAGTCTTGAAAACATATGCCACAGTATCAATGCTTGTGAAAGGATTGCAAACATTTGCCACGGTATCAATGCTTGTGAGAGGATAGCAAACATTGGCAATGGTGTAAATTATTGGAATAGGTTTGGTTCGTATCAAAACACTTAGTTTCCTCTAGTCGAGACCTTTCGAATATTTCTGGCAACTTTGTCTAGCGACTCTGTAAAACTGTCACACTGAGCACTAAAAACCATGAACACCAAATACTTGAACACCAACTCTTCAGGAAATAATACTGTTCATCTTTTTTTCTGCTTATCAGTGTTTAAACTTTCAATTATAAAAGGCAATTTCTTTTCTCATAAAATCATGAAAACTTTGACATTACTAATTGTGTGTAAAAATTGTTCATTATAAATCTATGTGGGATCGAAGCCAGTTTTAGTGCCACAGGGGCGGAGCCACAATTTTTGACGAAAATGCCAGCCCTCAATGAAAAGGAAATAATGCCGCCCCTTCCTAAGTCACAGCCCAGTCAACCGAAAACCGTTTGTTTGATTGCTCCGTTGGTCAAACCCTCCCCTTAGTACTGACACACCCAATGATATTGTTGATATATATTTTTTTTTTTTTAAAGTAAAATACCGTCTTCGTAATGTTACCTCTTCGTGGTTCGATAAGTTCAACATATCCATCGATTTCAAAATATTTTTTTTTTTTAATTTATAATCTAAGCGAAAGATATGAAAAAGATAATATTGTTGTCAGAAGGCTTGACCCCAATTCTATTTTAATCTTTCTATGCGAAGTTAGATTATAGGATAAATTAAAATCAACCATGTCTCTGCGAAGATAATTTTAGAGAGCAAAAAAACATACACAAATTTATTCTAAAATCCATCTAGTTGTTTTGTAAGTGAACAGTTGCGATCGCGTTGTTTCATTTTAGACTGCTATTCAAGATACTCGCTTGATGAAATAACTTTTAAGTTCTTGCTTTAAAATTTAAATTTCTCATTGAAAATAACCGAGGTTGCCTTTAGCTGTAAAACTCAGGGCGTAATAATGTTATATTAATCATGCTTAAGAAATTAGTTTATTTTCTTTAGATTTACTTCTATAACCATTTTTTTTAAATTTAAAATTGGTAATTTATCATAAAATATAGGAGAGAGTGGGGGAGAAATGGACTGTTAGGAGACTTGAGACACCTTTGTATTTTGAAATCTAATGGTCCAACTACTTTTGGAACATGATGAAAAAAAAATTTGACTGATAAACCATCTCAAATAACTATGTGCGTGTCCTGTTTTCACAAATTTGCATTTTTTCTAAATAGCGTAAACAAGTTTTACCAAGAAAACATTGCTTTCTTTGTTGTCCCCTCGGACGTCCATATTTACTTGGTTTTGCATATTGCAGGGTAGTCTGTATATAAATATATATGAAATTAGCATTTTTCTATAATTATCATAATTATTTCATTAAAGTATTTCTTGATATTATTTTTTACACATTTATTGTATTTTTCGCACTTGAAGGGAACAATAGAACATCGTTTGTCCATATCATCCCCTCCATTGATGGGTTCTTTCCCATTATTATTAATCAGAAAAATGTTGATTTAGTATACGATTAAAATATGTTCAGCATGCAGAGGATTGAGATAAATGCAGTGTTACGCCCCTTATGGTGTTGAATGAATTTAAGCAGGCTCTTGATCTAGAAGATTTTCAAAAAGGGGGCTAACACAGGTAGATTTTTAGACAAACCACTGGCTAAAATAAAGACAATCAGTGCTCTTTATAAATGTACTTTATTACCGAGAATGAATATATGAAGATACAGAAAATCTACAAATAAAGACATGAATAAAGGTCTAACATTAACAATACCTACTTCTCACAATAACATAAAGTCCAAAAGCACAGGCGGAGATACTCAATCAGCAGTTCCAGTCGGTCTTTGGTGACGGTAGAGAGTACTCTGAGTCTGAGTTCCTTCTGAAGACCAAAATGATGAACAGAGCCTATCCTATCATGGGAGATATCCAGATATCAGAACAAGGTGTGTTTGCCCTCCTCAATACCATTAACCCTTACAAAGCATGTGGTCCTGACAACATTAAACCACGAGTGCTCAAAGAATTAGCCAAAGAAATCGCTCCTGCACTGACAATCCTCTTCCAATCGTCACTATGCACAGGAAATGTTCCAGCAGACTGGAGAACAGCGCATGTCACTCCAATTTACAAGAAAGGGGAGCATTCCGACCCTGCCAACTATCGTCCGATATCCCTCACCAGCGTGGTCTGCAAACTGTTGGAGCACATAATCGTAAGCTCTGTCATGAAGCATCTTGAAAGCCAAAATATACTCAATGACTGTCAACATGGCTTCCGAGTCAATAGGTCATGTGAGACCCAGCTTCTCGAATTTGTAGAAGACTTGATGACCAATCTGGAGAACCACAAGCAGACTGACGTGCTAGTAATGGACTTCGCAAAAGCATTTGACCGGGTGAATCATAGTTTGCTTCTACACAAACTCCAGATATATGGGATTCAAGGCACCACTAAAACATGGATCTCTAGCTTCCTCAGCCACCGACGCCAAGCAGTAGTGGTGGGCGGTACAAGCTCCTCCTTTGTCAATGTGAAGTCAGGGGTCCCCCAGGGATCAGTCCTGGGCCCCTGTTTGTTCCTAGCATACATTAATGACCTACCGGAGAAACTGACATCACAGGCAAGACTGTTTGCAGATGACACAGCAGTGTATAGGACGATCGCCAACAGATCTGACCAGGACCAGCTACAACAGGATCTCAATCTGTTAGCTGAGTGGGAGATGAGCTGGGACATGGAATTTCACCCTGCCAAGTGCCAGACACTATCAATCTCTAGAAGTTGTACTCCTCTACACTACCAATACAAACTGCACGGCCATATTCTTGAGCAAGTTTCCTCCGTAAAGTACCTGGGTGTTACCATTCAAAGAGAGGTCCGCTGGGACGAGCATATTAACAATGTATGTAACCAAGCAAACCAAGCCTTGGGGTTCTTAAGGCGAAATCTAAAGATTGGCAACTCCTGTGTGAAAGAAAGAGCATATAAAGCCTTTATCCGTCCGATTTTAGATTATGCATCTTCAGTCTGGGACCCATTTACCCAGAAGAGCATTGACAGGTTGGAGGCGGTCCAGCGACGAGCAGCACGCTTTGTCCTAAACCGCTACAGGAATACCTCTAGTGTTGGCAGCATGCTAGAAACACTAGGCTGGTCACCATTGGAGAAACGACGACGACAATCCAGGCTCTCCATGATGTACAAGATAAATAATGGGCTGGTCCACTGTTCCAGTATTAAACAGAAACTCGTCCCTCTCCCCCATAGACAGCGACGAGGCCATGACAGGCAATTCAGGCTCATACCAGCAAGAAGCCAGTATAGGAGCTGCTCATTCCTGCCCAAGACAATCAGGGACTGGAACCATCTTTCAAAAGGAACAGTTGAGGCGACAACACTAGACACATTTGTGTCTATTGCCTCAAGCCTTCAAACCCCTAGTGCATAATTTCCTCATCACCACCAGTAACAGAAACATTGGAAATCCCATCTACATGCATAGGAGCCAAAATGATCAATAAATTGATCGTGGGCCCTTAAGATATAGAAGAAGAAGAAGAAGTCTACTAAAACAAGTCTAGGTTCCTGTAAACAAATATGAAATTGAATAACTGCCTTGACTTTGACTATTAATACTGTTAACTATTTAAGGGTCCTATTTAGTACTTAGTAAGTGCCAAGAAATACCAATCACGCATCGATGCGCTCGTCTTGTCCTTAAAGGGCCTCTTCTAACTGTGCTGGGATACAACCAATATTTATACAGTTTCACTTCACGTGGCTTAAATGTAAGTCGAATGTTCGCTGTAGACGCTGGTCTGTCCCATTTTTTTTATTCTAACGACGTGTGACTCTTTCTGAACTGTGGTATGCAGACAAGGCTAGGTTAGTGGGATAAATAAACAAAATTACACTACCATGTAACTGCAGTGTGCATAGAATCTGTTCATTTATTTTTTCCAAGTACAGTCCGGCCCCCGAAATATTCTGATGGAAACAGATCCGGCCAATTCTTTCAAACGTTTGAGGACCCCTGCTCTAAACGACGGTCTCCGTTTATTTTTCTGCGATTCTCAGAGGATGAAATAAAACCCCTAAAAATAAAGATTTTTGCTCAGCTCCCTCCGCGTTATAGTCTAGTGTGTTGTAGATAAGGTTACCAGATTTCCTGGATGCCAAGTACGGACACAAAGTAATGTACAAGTCTATTTATCAGCTGAATATAGCCCCCACATCCGTGCGGTCTTAATGAACCCAGTGCGTTTGGTTTGAGACAAAGAGACCTAAACAACTCGACACATGAAGGCCATGGGTAGAATCCTACTCATCCAGTGTTATTTTTTTTTTTTTGCCGTTTTTTTTTCGCCTTCTTTTTTTTTAAATGTTACTTTATAACATAGGCTATTTATATGTTTCCCAGACATTTCATAATGGCCCAATATAAAAATGTTACGTGACAAAAATACAAAAAAGAGAAAAAATTCACAAGAGTTATCTATCAAATATTGGAACATCGACATTATTTAGAGGGGATGGGTTTTAAAGGAACAAAAAAAGTTGGGACACAGATTAGTGTCACGATTATCAAGATCTGTGCAGCTTTAGCAATTATTTATGCTTAAGGTTGTTTGTTTTTTCTTTCGTCTTTTAATTTCTAGATATTTGTTTAATTTTATTTTATTTAGAATTGGGAGTAGGTAATCTGATTTTAGATATGTAATGTTTGTTATTTTTTTTATTTTTTTAAAAAGCGCGTGGAGAGGAAAGAGTAAGTCATTTTAAATGTTCGGGTCATTGGTGAAGGCATGTACGACACAATCGAACTCCACTTCAAATATATTTCTTTTGAAAATCCTTGCCCTTATCCCCATCCATCATTTTTTTTTTTTTAAACCCTACTGATATCACGCTGATATCACGTGCCACACCAGGACATGCACCAGTCTGTAGGATAAAAATGATTTAGGGACATTACAATGTAGCCCCCAATGCACTAAGATCCAAAATAATTTATTTTGATTACCTTAGACATAGTCACGATAGGCATTAACAAAAACACCGAAAAAAGTAAAAAGAAATAAATCTTTGCGTGAACCCCCCATTCCCTCTCTATTTCTCTCTCTCTCTCTCTCTCTTTCTCTCTCTCTCTCTCTCTCTCTCTCTATATATATATATATATATATATATATATATATATATATATATATATATATATATATATATATATATATATGTGTGTGTGTGTTATATACAGAGAAAGAGAGAGAGAGAGACACAGAGAGAGAGAGAGAGAGAGAGAGAGAGAGTCCCCCCATTCTCTCTCTATATCTCTCTCTCTCTCTCTCTCTCTCTCTCTCTCTCTCTCTCTCTCTCTATATATATATATATATATATATATACATATATATATATATATATATATATACATATAAATATATATATATATATGTGTGTGTGTGTTGTACTCAGCGAAAGAGAGAGAGAGAGACACAGAGAGAGAGAGTGAGAGAGAGAGAGAGAGCGATAGGGAATGAGACAGACTGAGAGGGGAACATACAGAATATGTAGTTTTATGTGACCTTTTCCTTTCAATAGCCGGCTCGTTTTAAACGGTCACTAAAATGTGCACGAGTTGACAGGTCACTTTTCTGTTGTAGACCCAACATCCCCAAACTAAATTTTGAATTAAAAAAATTATATTAATTATACGTTTGTTTTGAAAAGACGATTAAAGGAGATAGACATATTGCAAATTCCTGGTTAAATCTTGGGGATTCCCCCCCCCCCACTGGTTACATCCATAATCGAAGGCCTAGATTCTGATATCTTGTTTTGCGGACTTCAAGATTAAGTCAGGATTCAAAGTGTTGTAAGGACTGTTGTGAGAGCCATTCATTTTTATTGATTATTTTTGTATTTATTTTTTTTTTTACTTTTTGTGGGCTGGGGGAACATATTTAAAAAAGATACATAATATAACATCCAATTTTTCTATGTCGGATACGTTTAGGAGACTTTTGTAACTTATCAATAAATTAAGATCATAATGTGTTACAACCATCGTTTAGCCGCTTGTGTCTATCTCAACGTTTCAAAATAAAACATAGCATCGTCATTCTCAATTATCCGTCTTCATATTTTTAGAATGTTTAAAGCTTTAGTGTTATCTCTTTGGAGAGGTCGTCAGCAGATGGGCATGTCTGTTTGTTGATAGAGAATATTTATGGCTTTTCTATGGTTCCTTCAGTAGCATCGAAGATGTTTTTTTTTTTTTTTTAAATATACTTTTTTTGGTACGTCATCTCGCGACAACGTATAGAATAGCCCATAATTGATACAGTGAAAAGTTCTTCATTGCTGTGGTAAGGCATTAGAGCCACAAATACTACAACACCTGTGTGTTCAGTGTGAGGCTTCCATCAGCAGCGCGGTATATGTGAGGGTAAGCGCTTTACGGCAATAGGTTGAACGTCGTTGTTTAAACAAATGGTCTATCAGATTTTTTTTTAAATTTAAAAGTAAACTGATGATACCATTTAACAGTTTACTTTTTCCACTGCCAAAAATTACTCCACAACTGTTGTTGTGAAGTTTTGAGAATTATCATAACGGATCACTATAAATCTTTATTTAGATCTTTTAAAGAATTCAATAAATTTATACTGTAACAGCAGGTGTAGAAATATATGTAATATGTAATAAATAGAAAAGGGCTTCAATAAAAAAAAAAATTCCAGTCAACCTACAATCTTGACAACGTTGAAGCTGATACCGTCAAGAAAATTTAAAAATTCTTTAGAAAAATCCTTCCGTTAAAATTACATTTTCCATAATCCTAGAAAAACCTTAAATATTGATACCAAAGAAACTGATATGACCACAACACCCAAACTATATTATTTTTTTTCTTTTAAATTTGTAAACATTTCTTAGGGGGCCTCTGGTCAATAGTGGAAAAGGGGCGACGGAGACTCATACGTGATTGTTGTGTTGGTTTCTACATTATTTTATCTTGAAATGGTAAAAACAAAACCTTGTTATTGCCTTCCATTTTTTTTTTTTTTTTGTTTTACTTGCCAGCTCTAAAAAAGACCAAGAAATAAAAGAAAGATGACTTACATTTTGAAGATTTATGGGTGTCAACTTTTAAGGACCATTTTTTTTTTTTTTTAAGCATAAAAATAAATTTTGAAATTTGTTTCCCGAGTGATGGATATGCAACTGTAACTTTTATAATTGGTTACTGTCCATCCCTTTGGGTGTTAAAGCCCCTGCAGAGGTTTGCCATATGCCTCATCACTTCCTTCCACTAAGATCTTCATGATGCTTTTTTTTTATGATCATGCTTGTATTCCCAGCTGCTGTGGATCTCTTTTCTCAGCACCCATCCATCTAAGCCGAGGTTTGCCTTTGAGCCGTTTTCCTTTGGGGTTTTGGTGATGGACCCTCTTCACTCCACTGTCATGTGCCATTCTTTCTGTCCTGACAATTATTTCTGCTACTAGCGTGGGATCCTGATATAATCCATACAATTCCTGGTTGGTTCGTATTCTCCTTCCACATTCTTTCTTTCTTGGTACGTATATTTTCCGGAGAACTTGTCTCACGCATGTGTTTAATATGTTTAGCGCTTTTTTTGTTAGGGTCCAAGTTTCACTTGGGTATGTTACAACTGGTCTGATTAAATTTATATAAAGTTTTCTGTGTTGTTGTTTTTTTTATAAACTTCTTCTTTAATTTTGAGTAATTTGTGAATACTAAAATAAGCTCTATTGACGGTCACTATTATTTCCTAAATTGCTGTTAATAATTAAATTATTTAATTAAATCAGTTACAATATCTAGGATCCTTAATAACTTTTTCCAAAGTGTTGTTTATCCTTTTAATGGTTTCGTCTGTTTGTTCTTCTCTTAACATAGTCATCTATTTTCTTTTTGATTGTTAATTTCCAGCCCTACTTGGAATGATGCCTCTACTAATTCAATAATAGCTTCGATTTGTCTTTTGATGTTTCAAGCGCCTTTTTATAGTTCACACAGAGTTGATGTACTGGGATATTATATTTGTAACATTTCTCTAATAGGCATCTTATATGGAAATCTGATCAGGCTTTGATCTGTTTTATCTGAAACCACATTTTTAATCACCTACTATTTGTTTATTGTACAATTATATTCTTTCGGCTATTTGCTCTGTCAGTATTTCTTAAATCACATTTAATAGGAAAACTCCTCTGAAGTGAATGCATTGTAGTTTGGAACTTTTCTTGTGTATTGGGGTTGTTGGTGCCACTTCACCTTTTTTTTTTGAATTTTCCGTTCTTGCCAACGTCTTCCTCTATATTTAATAGGTTCTGCTGAGATGAGTTATTCTCCAGGGGTTTTATGGTTTTTTTATAGCGTTGATTACTTTAGAGGTTTCTTCCAAATTTGGGAGTTTATTAAAGGGTCTGGTCCTCCATGTTGTGTTTGATAATCTTCCATTGTCTGGATTAAGTGTTCCCTCAAAATATTCTCCGGTACTTAATTATTTTCCATAAGTAATTATCCATCATTCCTATAACACATTTGAGGTCAGGCTTGTTATCCATTATTTTCGTCTTTTATCTTCATGTATATTCCTCTAATATTTCACTTCCGTGATACGTCTTCAATATCTTTTAGTTTAACTTTTTCCCATTCCCTTTTTTTTTTTATTCCTAACAGTTTTCGTGGATTTCCTTCTGTCTCATCTTTCTGGTTTCCCTTTCAGCCATTGTGAAGTGTGCTTACTTTCTGCTTATCATTACCTCTTACAAGTATATGGTAATCTCCTCCTTAATAGTTTCTTACGTCTAGTATGTCTGATCCATGCCCCGATCGATAAGAAAATGGTCAATTTTGTTGTAAGTTATTCCAAAATTGGTGCTGCTGTCATCATTTTTCCCGAATCAAAATCTATGAATCTAATCCCATTTTCATTGGATTCTTCATGCAAACTCTCCTTGCCAATGGTTAGCATAAACACTTTTTCTTTCACTATTTTGCCATTAATGTCACCAATATTTTGGCTACCACAACATTCTTAATACTTACTTCTTTTTTTTTTTTTTTTTTTTAAATTAAATTATAACCTTTCTTTTTTATTTTTCTTTTTTAAATTTTCTATTTATTTTTATTTTT
>CAXITT010000093.1:1596695-1618990 GCA_964033795.1 Lymnaea stagnalis | reverse complement strand
GGGGGGGGGGGTTGTTTGATTGAAGGGGATGAAACATTTTAATGATATGATTAACCATCGGAACATTGGTGTAGGAAGGGGTAGAGGGGCGGTCCGACTAAAGGTGGCATGTTTTCTTTATATTGTGGGGGGGGGGGAGGGGTGTGGCATTTACGACAGAAAGCAGAGTTGTTATGGTGTTCGTGTAAGGCGGCGGCACCAGCCTTTGCTACACCGCTGCATTGGAGTCCCCTATATATGTTTACGATTTGGGTTCTCTTGTCCTTTGTATCCATTTCTGCAATGGCCCGTGCCACTGTTTGCGTGTCCATTTAAAGGATCATTCAATCATTCAGTACTGAAGAACTGGGTACAATCATTCAGTACTGAAGAACTAGATACAGTCATTCAAGTACTGAATACTAGATACAATCATTCAGTACTGAAGAACTAGATACAATCATTCAGTACTGAAGAACTATATGCAATCATTCAGTACTGAAGAACTAGATACAATCATTCAGTAATGAAGAACTAGATACCTAACTGTCTGGGAAAGCTATTGGAATTTCTATTTTAAAGTTATTTTTAAAAAATAATAATAATGTCCATCTTAAATTGTCTCCCATTGCTTTGAAAATGGACCACCTTTATTTATGACATGTCATAGTCCTGACCAGATGAATTGCACAGATTTGCTAGTAGAGGAACAATGAAAACCTGTCAGTTTAGACCGAGCTCATCTTTATAAAAGAAAACATCTTAAGTTGTCTAACGACGAGTTTTTAAAATCCTGCTTGCCATGGATCAGTTGCATAGCTAAGATTAGTGCCCCCTTGCATAGCTAAGGTTAGTGCCCCCTTGCATAGCTAAGGTTAGTGCCCCCTTGCATAGCTAAGGTTAGTGACCCCTTGCATAGCTAAGTGCCATGAATCAGTTGCATAGCTAAGAATAGTGCACCCTTGCATAGCTAAGGTTAGTGCCCCCTTGCATAGCTAAGGTTAGTGCCCCCTTGCATAGCTAAGGTTAGTGACCCCTTGCATAGCTAAGGTTAGTGCCCCCTTGCATAGCTAAGGTTAGTGCCCCCTTGCATAGCTAAGGTTAGTGCCCCCTTGCATAGCTAAGGTTAGTGCCCCCTGGGTCGGTCCAATCTTCCCTTTTTCCACAACAAATAATACCGAGGCTGGCCGAAAATGCCACCCCTCCTTATAAGGAAGAGAAATGCCCCCCCTCCAACCCCCCCCTTTCCTACACTACTGCTAAGGAAACTCAATTAATAGACCCACTGAAATTCTATGAGACATCAGACGTAACTTTTCAGGCTGAAAAGGTTGGTATGTAATTTGAATTTGAGAATCAATGTATCTTGAGATATATTTTTTAAAAAAGACAATTTTTGGCCAAATAGGTATGGCTATGGTTTGTAGGATTTTTTTCTTTTACTATTTTCCTATAAAAGACTAATGAAATACCTCGTGTCCCCTCCCCTCCTTTTCTGTTTGTTTTCAGGATTTGAATTGAGAAACGTTAGGCGCAGACCTAGTTGTGCGTGTTTCCGCCGAACTCTTGACGTAATTTTACCGCTGACAATAGTCTGCCTCATCTACGCCATCAGCATTCGCAAACCGACGCCGGAACGTTCAGAAATCGGGTCGGCTCTTAAACCAGCTGTGGAAATCCGTAAGGTGGGAAACTTCAAACTTACGAGTCTTGAAAGGGTTCAAGGAAGCGCTGGACTCGTGGCCGAGGTGAACCACGACATTGGTGACGCAGCAAGAGATGGGATGATTACTCGTGAGCTGACCCGCATCCAGAAGGGAGAGCGGCCCATCGAGCCAAATATGATTTCTGAAAACAAAAGCTACCCCGACTACTACCTTGTTCCACGAGTGTATAATCATAATGTGTCTCGACTTTTTAGAAACATCACCAAAACGTCGACAGATCACAAGTTATTTATTCCGATTCCCCAAGAGGCGTATCTCATGGAAAATAAAAGTTTCTTTGAGATTAAACCGTCCATTCATCCCGTGAACCATTCGTTCTCATTTTTAATCACCGGAGAGTCCGTCTGCCAAGAAACCCCCTTTCTGTTGGTGGTCATCCCGTCAGTGATTGATCACCGTGAAATGCGGGAGGCGATTCGCCGTACCTGGATCAAGGCGGCCGAGACGAACTCATGGCCCCGGGCCAACGTCACGGTGAGGCTCAAACACATTTTCTTATTTGGGTATAATAAAAACTCTAAGTTGCAAGATTTCAGAAGACTTCTCCGCGAATCCCACGAACACAGAGACGTGGTTATGGTCGATTTTGAAGACTCGTACAGGAATTTAACCATAAAAATACTGTCGGGCTTAAGGTGGATGACGTCGTTCTGTCCTCGGGCTGAGTTCCTGCTCAAAGTTGACGAGGACACGTTCATCAATGCCCCCCTGATGACGGAGTTACTCCTCCGCGTCCGCCAGGAAGAGCGGACTGGAAAATACGTTTTAGGGCTCAGGCACGCGTACAGGCAACCCGTGGTGGCGAGACACGGGAAATGGGCTGTCAGCAAGGAAGAATACCCCTTGGACTACTACCCACATTACTTGTACGGACACACCTATGCCATTAGCAGACTTGGTGTTGGTGAGCTTCTGGACAAGTCAAAGTACGCGCGAATAATCGCACCGGAAGACGCCTACATAACGGGGATATTACCGAAAATTTCCGGCATTCCACGCTTGGGCGCCCCGAGTTTCGCCGTCTGCTGTAGGCTGATCTACGATTGTGAAGTCGTCTGGAACCGTCGGGTTGCCCTGACAGCCGTGGTGAACACCAAGACACTCAACCAGCTGTGGGCCAATGTCCTGGGTGATGTGTGTGACAAGGACGTTGCTTTCATTGATGGTAGATTAATAAAATGAGATTAAAATGGAGCTGGACAAGTGTTCTAAACTTCTCAACTTGTTTGCTATCGCTGATGAGGCACTGGGACATCAGCGAATATTAAGTGTTGTTTAAATAGCGCCGACGTCAACACAAAAAAGCATCGGTACACGAATGTATTTAATAATATTGTGATAAGCGTTTAATTTACATACGGCATTGTAGCCCAAAGCCTAAAGACGTTTAAAACGCTATTAAAAAAGAAAATTACTATGAAAATTGTTGCAAATTTTCTTCAAAGGAATTGAAACCGAACTCATTCAAAGTTAAGAAGATTTTGCTTTAAGTTAAATAAAATGTGTTTTTTTTTTTAATGAGATAAAAAATATCAATTCTCCAGTGTTAAATTTTTAAGTTCGCAGCATTTGCCTATTGAGGAGAAACCAATTTAAAAACATAAGTAAAAATGTAACCCGTCTACTTTGAACCAACCATTGCATTTGCATTAGGAATAAACTAAAAACAACGTAAGGCCTTCATGAGGAGTCTGTACCAGTATATATATGACTAGAGTAAAACTCTAAATTAAATTAGATTTTTGATGACTTCATATGTGGATAATTCTTACCCACTTAACGCCCCTGGCCATAATCTTAACACCGGCAGCGCTCTGGAGTCAATACTTTTTTGTACCGGCAGCGCTCTGGGGTCAATACTTTTTAGTACCGGCAGTGCTCTGGAGTCAATACTTTTTAGTACCGGCAGCGCTCTGGAGTCAATACTTTTTAGGACCGGCAGCGCTCTGGGGTCAATACTTTTTAGTACCGGCAGCGCTCTGGAGTCTATACTTTTTAGTACCGGCAGCGCTCTGGGGTCAATACTTTTTAGTACCGGCAGCGCTCTGCAGCTAATAATTTTCAGTACCGGTAGCCCACCGAAGCCAATAAATATCGGTCCTGACAGCATTGGGGCCAGAAAAACAGCCCGATGATTATCACCTGGTGACATCTCTTTCAATCTGTATGTTATGAAATCTCGCATTTTTAAAACCATATATCGCACATGTACTGGTCATTGAAATCTCAACATCACGCTCTTTGAATTTCGTAAGGTTAAACATAATTGGGTGCTGGGTGGCCGAATGTTAGTGGTCTGGAGTTCAATTCCAGCCAGAGCCCAGTCAAGCAATAACACCACCAGCTCCCCGGGTAGATGAGACTCGTTAACCTTGGATTGGCAAATCATCTAAGAGAAGGAAACTCTGAAATCAAACCCGGAGATGGAGTCCCGAAAGGCGGATGGCATTGATACAGAGAAACATTCCGGCAACTCCTGCGACGTCACTGGCGCCAAGTTGTGTCGTCCAATGATGTTCCCTTGGGTTACCCAGCGGCGTGGAGAGAGGCGATTTGCTGTTGGGAACCAGCTTATAATCCTTAAAGTATAATCCCAGGCCATGTGGATTTCGTCCTCCGAAGCCCACTCCATCGTCACATTGTGACGGACGGATGCCAGCAAAAAAAATTATTATTTTCTGTCAAGACATTCTGATACTGTGGTTTGAACAACGAGGTGGAGATTACATTCCTCCTATTCTGATTCTGCTTTTGTTTTGTCTGCACTCAAAATTTCAGCAGCGTACGTTGTTTTCAAAACAGTTTTGTCTTGAGCTTGGCGTTACAGATTTCTATCAATTGACTTGCATAATAATATTTAACCCTTAGGTCAGCTCTCGTGGTTGCCCTTGGGTATAGCTATTAGGAGTTTCATGTTTTCGTTTAATGTCAGACTTACATTTGAATAAACAGTTCTGTGATAAAACCACAATACCCAAATAGTTGTGAGGTCTTTTTCGTACCGTATCACATTTTTAACGTACCTTTTATCCGAAATTATAGAAATTATTAGAAATTACTAAAATCATTTTTATTCTAAGTAAGCCAGAACATTTAATTTTTTTTTAATTGTCGTATACGTTGCCATGCCTTCTGCGCAGGAAACACTGACCTCAGGTAATAATTAGTTTACACAATGAACAAGGTTATCACAATTTTCATCTTTTAACATTTTATTTAAATTTACTGTCATGGGTGTCACTGCAAACTTAACTCATTTAGACTTTTCTTATATACCCACACAGAAAGCAATAAAATGCGTGATTTTAACAGACTCTCTTATATACATCATGCCTCTAGTGCAGGGGTCGGGAACCTTTTTGTCTGAGAGAGCCATGGACACCACATATTTTGAAAAGTAATTCTGTGAGAGCCATACATTATGTTTAAAACTAAAAATTGAAGTAAATGTGTGCATTTGTGTAATTTCAACATTAAAAGCGCAATAATTATGTCTCTGAATTCTTTTTAATAACATTGTTATGCTGTTGCTTATCAATGATGAGTATTTCTTACAATTAATGCGACTTTTCTTTTTAAATCGTACATTTGTCTGCGAGCCAGATGCGGCCATCAATAGAGCCACATCTGGCTCGCGAGCCATAGGTTCCCGACCCCTGCTCTGGTGTCCGGCTTCGTTTTTCGAAACCGCCCTTCCCCATCTCCCCGTTCAATATAAATATTAATGAGTACATTAAAAATGGCCGTCTTACGTGACGCGTGAACTCAGGTAAACAAAAAAATGAGGTGTGGGGGCGACTATTCTTTCATCTATAACAAGCCCTGGGTATGGTACAGTACTGTGACGACTGTCTGTTGGAGTGTTGCTACGAACCCCGTTTTACCCTGAGGTTCTATGGCTTCGTTCTGTCAAGGGGTTTAATCACGACACCAACTATAATTCTTATATTAAATATCTTTATTCACGAACCCATTCTTCAACTTACATTAATGTACTCAAAGACCACACTACTCGATAACAATAATACGTCATATCCCTTTCCACACCATACGTCACAAGATACTTAAAAAAAAAATTTATAAAACAACACACATAATCTCTAAACAACACGCAATCACACTATACATTCAAGTCCTTAACAACTGTCTATAGGATTGTTGTTTAAAGGCTGGCAGGTGGGGTGTAGGCCTGGTTTTGTTTAAAGGCGACAGGTGGGCTAAAGGACTGTCTGTAGGAATATTCTTAAAAAGCTGAGATATATTATTGAAAAAGGGAGTTTTCTTAAAGGCAGTGTCTACACGTCCGGCGCGCCGGACGTCTATCTCCCGCACTACGTGTCCGGCGACCAAGTCACATGACCGCCGTAACAAAGTGGCGAGAGATATCGTGTCGGTCAGCCTTGTCACGTGACTGCGAATAATTCAAAACTATTGTTAATTTTAAAATCTATTTCTCTACCAAGTAATGTACTGAGTATCTTGAATGCAAATAATAGAAAAAGAAACTTAAGTGAAAGTGGCTTGTAAACATTTTTGTTTAGTTTGTTATTTTTTGTGTACCAGTAATCCATAAAATAAATTAGGGGCCAGTGTGGCAACCAATAAAAGTTAAAGATTTCATTTTAAATTATTTCAATTGCTACAAAATATTTAAATACTTCTCATGAAACTACTGTTGCTGAGGAACATGATAATATAAATATATACAAAATATTTTAATTAAAATGGGAAGAAAAAAAACGACCCTATCCCCGGTAAAGATCCTCAAACATTCCTATCGTCAAGCAACCACTCTACCACAAGACCAGACAAGATGTACTAAATCGTACTACGTTTGGAATTATAAAAACTACTTGCCGTCCGGCCATGTCCGGCGGTCACGTGACAAGTCGCCGGACGTGTATCTTGCGCACTACATGTCCGGCGCGCCGGACGTGTAGACACTTCGTTTCTTAAAATACCGGGGCCCGTGTAAAAAATTGCAACGATTAAGCCCAAGTAATCCACAAAATGTTTATAAATGCTAACACAACAATCTTAGGAACAATGTAGAAATATAATCCCGAAAAAGCCATTTGATCAAATATAAATATAATAAAAAACTTTACCAACATTAATTTAACTAAACATGTAGAGACCGATGTACTATTAGATCACAAATCCAGTGTGTACATATAGGCAACACTTTCCATGTAATAATTTCATACAGGCAAATCTTTCCATGTAATGATTTTAATATTGTTTAGAACATATATTTATTTTTAGCCCCATGACCACAATGTTCCTGCTCATTGGGAAATGTCAACTACTTCAAACAAATAAATTATAAGCATTATTAAGACAGTTTAGACCTCAAGGGACCAGGTTTGCACAATTTAAAATAAATTTTAAAATTTAAACAAATATTACAAAAAAAGCTTACAGGAGAAAAAATGAATTTTTTTCAACCATTTGAATTCAATAAAAAAATGTATTTCATAACTAGAAGAATTACAGCCTCATTAATTCTAAACAATAAAGAATACCTTCAGTCTTCATGATAAAGAATAGCTTCAGTCTTGACAATAAAGAATAGCTTCAGTCTTTACAATAAAGAATACCTTCAGTCTTGACAATAAAGAATACCTTCAGTCTTGAAAATAAAGAATAGCTTCAGTCTTGAAAATAAAGAATACCTTCAGTCTTGACAATAAAGAATACCTTCAGTCTTGAAAATAAAGAATAGCTTCAGTCTTGAAAATAAAGAATACCTTCAGTCTTGAAAATAAAGAATACCTTCAGTCTTGAAAATAGAGAATATCTTCAGTCTTGACAATAGAGAATACCTTCAGTCTTGACAATAAAGAATACCTTCAGTCTTGAAAATATAGAATACCTTCAGTCTTGACAGTAAAGAATACCTTCATTCTTGAAAATAGAGAATATCTTCAGTCTTGACAATAGAGAATACCTTCAGTCTTGACAATAAAGAATACCTTCAGTCTTGAAAATAAAGAATACCTTCAGTCTTGAAAATAAAGAATACCTTCAGTCTTGACAGTAAAGAATACCTTCAGTCTTGAAAATAGAGAATATCTTCAGTCTTGACAATAGACAAAACCTTCAGTCTTGAAAATAAAGAATAGCTTCAGTCTTGAAAATAAAGAATAGCTTCAGTCTTGACAATAAAGAATACATTCAGTCTTGACAATAAAGAATACATTCAGCAAACTCAAACCAAACGATCATAATATTTTTAGCACACAAAATTGGAAATAACCAGCTCTTCACATAAACATAAAATTAACAGACACCCATAACTGCATATAATGGAAATAATTAGTTTTAGCCTACAAACCAAATTTCCACAGTTGTCTATGGCAACTGATGTCAACAAATGAATTGATGATGTACCTCAAGATTTAAAAGTAATTCCATATATCAGGGGTCTCAAACTCAAATCAGTAGATTCTGAGTGAGACAGAGACCGGGCCGCATCAAGTACCGGTATTCCACAAAAATGTGATTACAAAGTCTATAAAGTACAACTGTTACAATCTGCTCAACCTTTGTTAATAACAAACAAAATCATTAAGGGTTCTCAAGAACCAGGCTTCACTTTCTTCCTCCTACTCCTTGTTGCCAGAGATCTGGCAGCACTACTTCTTACATAGCTGAGCAACATTTGGCTTGAGTGGGGAAGCAACTGAGACCCTTAGTATAGCTTGAAGATATTCATAAGTAAGTTTGGCCCTGAATTTTGACTTGTTAAAATTCATAGTGGAAAAGAGCTTTTCGCACAGATAGGTACTCCCAAAAAAGGCACAAGATCCACTTGAACAACCTGAAAATCTCAGTAAAGGTGGAGGGCAATGCTCTCATAAATTGTCCATGCTTGTCTGTTTTACCATTCACCTCCCTGAACTTAGAATTGCACTGAAATCAATTAGCTTTATTTGAAATTCAATTTGGGTGGGGGCGTGCGTGGGGGGGGGGGGTTGAATCTTCCAAATTGAGGGGGAAAGGGTCGGCAAAAAGGTTGAAAAGTCGCATTCCATGCTTGTCTGTTTTACCATTCACCTCCCTGAACTTAGAATTGCACTGAAATCAATTAGCTTTATTTGAAATTCAATTTGGGTGGGGGCGGGCGTGGGGGGGGTGGGGTTGCATCTTCCAAATTGAAGGAGAAATGGTCAGCAAAAAAGTTGAAAAGTCGCTCTGTCTTTTTTTTGAAGTCTAAAAACATGTGATCAAATTCTTCCTGTAGCTTTGCAATGGAATCTGTATACTTACTACTGAAGGCTGTGCCCAAGTCCATGAGTATACGTTGCATGTTGGGAAATGGCAGAGGTTTCTCTAAGAATCATAATAAAAGTTTTGTGCAGAATGCCTTGACATTGTCAATGGCAACACTGACAAGCTACCCCTGGTCCTGTAACTTCTTGTTGAGTACATTCAGCTCCTGTGTAATGTCAACAAGAACAGCCAAGTCCATGAGGCTTTGAAGGCTAAAACGTGTTTAAACAGTAGGCTGGAGCAGGCAATATTGATAAATTATTGATGGGATGGAAGATGCTATTATAGAGAGAATGAATTTTGATTTTTTATCATAGAATAAGCCCTTTTTATTAACCCTATTGTGAAAGTGACCAAGCTGACAGGCTAGGAATTTACCTCACTTTCAACACTAGCTGCAATTTTATTAGGGATTCTTTGATACAGTGTCAGGTTGCTGGGATTTACACAATTATGGTTGTGCGTTACCCACTACGTGACTTTTTATAAACTTTTCTCAAAGCCGCACTTTGCCCGCCATGTTTGTCTCATAAAATGCTATAAAATAAAAACTTTTAGTCCGATTTTTTACAACGGTTTTACTATTATAATCAACATCCAAATCTATACAAACATAATAAAAATCAGAATAGACTAGTCGGTGAGATTTGAATGAAACCGTTGTGGAGGGTCAAATTATAGATATGAGAATGGGTAAATCATGTGGGCCGCACTAACACTAAACTTTGCTGTCATATAGCCGGCCGCTAAATATCGTCTTGCAGGCCACAAATGGCCTGCGGGCCTTGAGTTTGAGACCCCCGCCCTATATGATCATCATTCTGATCCAGTTGCCATTTGTCTTTAACTGTGGCTATGGTAAAAAATGTCCAAGTGTTGATCCATAGTTTTCTTTGTCTATGTATCAAGTGTCTCTGTCATTAGTGGTTTTCTTAGTCTATTTATCAATTATTTCTATCATCAGTTGTTTTCTTAGTCTATATATCAATAGTATCATCAGTTTTTTGTTCTAAGTATCAAAGCATTTCTGTCACCAGATTTTTTTGGTAAAATTCTTTATATTAACTTCACTTTTGTTTGTGGCTGGCGAAATCTTCAGATGGCTAATTGACCCACTTCCCAGCAACCGTGTACAAGATATATGAGTTACAATATATTATTGTGTACGTGTTATATGAGTTATGACAATATATCAATGTTTACAGGGTACAAGTGTTATAGCAATATATCAATGTTTATGGGATATGTATATCAAAATGTTTGACAGTTGTACAGGATATGGTTTTAACTAAAACCTTGTCACAAATGACAAAGTTAATCAGATTCACGGATGTCAAGATGAAGGAAATTTTAGTTTTCATAACATCATTTTTATATTGAATATGTGTCAAACTTGGCACACAGACTTGTTGCCAATGACAACACATTTTATCAAATTTTCAGTCCAACCCCCAAAAATTAAGTTTTCCTGTTTTTCAAGGGAAAGATTGAAGAAATAAAATTCCTGATAAATGCTCTAAATAAGATTCTTTTTTAAAAATCGCAAGTGCATTTGGTGCATAATATTTTCTTTTGTTTTTCTGACACAGTTGGTGAAATAAATCTGCAGTCTAAAAGCAGGTGGGTCATTACAATATTAACATAGTTCAGGGCTGTGAAAAAATGTGCGGTTGCGGGGGTCCTTTTAATTAGGATTCGTATGCATGTTTCGTCAAATTTTCAGCCCAACCCCCACATTGCTCGATATTACATAGGTATAAAATATTTATTTTTTCCATAATTTTTTGTTTGTTTAAAGTGCTCCATTGTCTGACCATTGTTGTTGATTATTAAGGCATATGTCAGTGCTGGGAATTGTATTGTCTCATTTGGATGTGTTAATTGGATTGGGGGGTGGGGGATCTGACAAATATTCATTAAGATATTTAGTTGTCATCTTTTGATCTTAATCTAGAAGAAAAGTAATATCTTTTTTATTTTGTTGCTTTCCATTATCTGTTCAGTTTGAGGCAGTGAAAAAAAAAAGAAAAGAAATAGATGACACTGGGTGATATTGCACTATTCAGTGTGAAGCAGCCTTTCATTTTAAGCGCTCAGTTGTCCCCCTTGATATTGGTGTTAATCAAATCTGTTCTGATTCTGCAAAGTACATTGGGTTTCAAGGATCTGTGGTTAGCTTTTGTGTTTAATTTTTGTAATTGCTAATTTATATATAAATATTTATACTTTTTATCTAGCTGATATC
Organism: Lymnaea stagnalis; assembly: GCA_964033795.1. NCBI lineage: Eukaryota > Metazoa > Mollusca > Gastropoda > Lymnaeidae > Lymnaea > Lymnaea stagnalis. The sequence continues at coordinate 1,607,764 of CAXITT010000093.1, read as the reverse complement.
CAAATAGAAACATCAAGGAAGAATCAGCTTTAAACAAATTCAACATTTATTTAAAGTAAAAAATGAAACATGTAAATTACATTCAAAAACAGTTTTAAAAAATAATAAATTGGCTACATGGTAAATTCTAAGAATAAAGCAAAAATAGAAAATGCGAGGAATGCAGCAAATAAAAAAAAGAAACAAACAAAAACTGTTGGGTGCACTAAGTTATAAAAGTGTCTGTGATTAAAAATATTAATTTTTCCAAAATTATTCATTTCATTTGCATTCATACATATTCATACCTTCATGAAAAATTGAAAAGGAGAGCAAAAATGCCCATCCCTACTCTTCTGCAAGGCAGGATGATCTATAATAAACCAATACAAAAAACTCTTGACTTCATAAAGCTGGATGTGCTGTTTCTTTGTGTTTTTGTTTTTTTAATATTGAAATAAGACATATGATGGAAGAGAAGGAACTACTGACAATGGCAAATATTAGGATTTACACAACAGTTACATTCAGCCACTTGATTTAATTATGATAGCAATGCTGAGGCCAAAATAGAGATATAGTTATTCTTTATCTTACTTATACATCAGTAAAGATAAAAAGCAGTTTTGTAGCACAGCTAAATTATAATTTCAATCAGCTTCAAATTTTAAAGTCTACCAACACTACAAATGGAATTTTTTCCAAATATTAATTCAGTAAGTTTTTAAATTTTATTTTGAACATATACATATGTGATTAGATTGAATACTTTTATTGAAATTGAAACGTATTCAATGTAAAGTAAGTTCTAAAACATTTATTATTTATTATTTTAAAATCAAAGCAGAAACTCGTATGCTCTCTGTACATTCAATTATTGAAATATTTATTTAATTAATTTATGAATTACCTGAATATACAGTTTCTAAAGACTGTTGCCATTACTGATTAATCGGTCAACAAGAAACACAGTTCCTGTTATGAGCCCCAATCCGATGCCCAGTGATAATATTAGAGCGAGTCCACTGTATTCCTTTTTCCGTTTATTCCTCTTCAGCGATAAAACTTTATTTCCTACATTTGCAGCTGTCAACTTCCTGGGGTCCTTTAACTCCTTCATGTCCACCTCAGACAGGGACGAGGGCTGCAACCTCAGCAAAACTTCCAGGGCAGTTCTCTCACCTGCCTGCACAGCCCCGTTCATGTACCCGGAAAAGGACGTCGCCGTCTCAGTGCCAGCAAAGTGTATCCTGTGTAAATCAGTTGTTAGGTCTGATTAAGCTTTACTTTCATGAAAAACAACCCCAAACCTTATTTGCACAATAATATTTGTTTAGAAAAACAAGCTAGGAGAGGACCAAAAATTAATCAAATATAATTAACAAATTATATCATGGTAATAGTTTTATACCATGGCAAACAAAAAAAAAAAAAAAAAAAAAAATTAAAATAAAAAACAACACTTGACTTGATTCAAAAACAAAATCATGATGGCTAAACTATTTCAAAGCATAATGTTTTAATATTGCCAGTTTGTACGAAATTATAGAATTCAAGAGCCATAGTTTAGTACCGGTAACTGAAAAAAAAAAAAAAAAAGAAGACTAACAATTTATCAATCCCTTTAAAAGAGTGAACATTAAACAAGTCGTTTAAAAGAGTGAACATTAAACAAGTCGTTTAAAAGAGTGAACATTAAACAAGTTGTTTAATGTCCCGACCTATCGCAGTGGACTTACTTCTCCTGTTTTCTGTCGCTCTTCCTTATTTAATCTCTTACTCACTTACTTTCTGTCACATTTCTTTTGCTGCCCACGGATACTACTTCCAAGCTAAGTGCTATTTTTTTTTTTTTATACCATTTTTTCTGTTGTTTTGTTTGATGATGAAGGCTTTCTGCCGACACGTTCTTTGTTTTGTTGCGTTCCTCTTTTCAGGTTTTACCCTACTCTTTTTTACTCATTTTATATTGAACATCGAACAAGTCGTTTAAAAGAGAGAACATTAAACAAGTCGTGTTAAAAGGGTGTACAGTAAAAAAGCCGTTCAAAAGTGTGCACGGTAAACAAGCCATTTAAAAGAGAGCACAGTAAACAAGCCGTTTAAAATGAAAAGAGTGTATAGTGAACAAGCTGTTGAAAACAGTGAACAGTAAACAAGCCATTTAAAGTTAAAGAGAGTACTGAGATAAAAGTGTATAGCAACTGCATCAATATACATAGGGTTTAGATTTTAAACTTTAATACAACAAACAGCTCACAAACGAATATTTTTACCTGAAATGCTCAACAGATTTACTATCAAAATTTGCCAATTAATATTGATCAAGTTAAACCAATAATCTGGTGTGAATCGATTTAAAAGTAAAACAGTCATTCTCTTACCGTCCTTCTGGTCGTCTAATGCTCTTGGCAAAGCTCTCCATACCCCCTGGTGCCAGGTAAGATACAGGAGCTCCAAAACTGAATGGTTCAAGGTTCCAGTCTTTTTCGATATAGTCTAAAAAGTTGTGAACATCTGATCCGAAGAATGCGGCAAAATGATCCAATACACCCTGCTGTCTAACTATGGCCTTGGAAATACAGAAAGTAATACACTAGATGAACCATGAGAATATCTTTAAAACTTTCGTAAGGGATTTAAACCAACAGGAAAGTCTTAAAGTGCCAACTATTGATTTGAAAATATGAGCCAAAAGAGCATCTAGAAGGTGGACTTACAGATAATCAGGTCAAACTCATGACAAAATGTGATCAAGAAAGCAAGTCTTGGGATAAAATGAATTTACACATTAGCTGAACTTGTGCAGAAATCAAATGTACATAATTAATTTTGTTATTACAGAATTAAAGGCAGTTTTATAAAAAAAATGTCTAAATGTAATGTATAAAGAAAGCAATTATTAGATTTTATCAAATAATTTCTGTTGCTTTAGAGGTTTTTATGTACTTACATAGATCAGATGACCAACCTTTAGAGATGGATCTAAGTTCAATTCATTCATTCCTTTAAATCACATGACAACACTTGTTCAGGACAGTACCAGTTTGAGACACTTTTTTTTAACAATCATTATCATCCTTTCTCTGACAAATTATACATATATTATATATATATATATATATTTTTTTAAAGACTTGAATGGCCTACTTACTGGCTGTTTTGTCCACTCCACGGCCTGCTCTCCTGCCATAAATGCTACGAGGGCAGGGCACCCATTGTGTGATGTTGCATCATATGTGATACACAGTGGACCCTTGGAGCACTCTGGAACACTGGTCTCCCCTCCATCAGTCACTATTTCTCCAGAGAAGTTATGGGTCCTCCAGAAGGCCTGCAGATTCAGTAAATAAACATATCTTTTTCAGATTTCAGCAAGAAAGAATCAACACAATCATGGATGAGCTTTGTGTATAGTTGTAAGGAAATATAACAACAAAACAAAGAATTCAACTAAAAATAAGGTATTAGCCGTGCTAGCTAGGTCTTACAAGCTTTCAATTTTTGGAACAAAACACCTTTGTCAAATGATGGTTTTATTCTTTCTGAGAAATTCAAGCTTAATTATGACCATGCGCAATTTTTAAAACAAAAAATCTTACGCTATATATAATCACCTGCCAATTTATTATTTATAAAAAAAAAGTATTTTAAACTTTCATATTTTAAAATCTCACCTTGTCATATGTAATTATTACTTTGACCATGTTACCCATAGGCATTCTCTTCATGAAGTCCACACGGTCAGCAGAAAGTCTTGGATTTATTTGAATTCGCTCTAAAAAAATAAAATATATAAAATATGCACATTTTTTATGAGTGAATGTTGACCCTAATATGTGTGATTAGTTCAAACAAGATGTCATCCAATGTTCATTTTTTCGTGGAGTCGGCGAGGACCACATTATTCATATGAGTTTTGCTGGGCCTGATTCTGTCTGTGCGTGCACAAATCGCTGATGAGGCCAATGATTACGGCATGAAATTTTCTCGAGCAGCAGGTTCAAGGGATGGATGGGACAGTAGTTTTAAAATTGACCCTGGCTTTTCTGGGTAGTCTTGTGTGTTCTGCAGAAGCTGTTATTTTGGCTTCATGTTACAAAGAGCCCTTGTGTACCCAGAAGTGCCAAGAGGATAGAGGTTTGCAGATTGTTCTAACAAATCCAGGTTTATGCACAACACTTTCAATAAGGTTTTTGGGATCCTTTGAAGCATTTCTTCTGACTTTGAGCAAGATCCTCATAAAATATTTTCTGGGGATAGTAGTCATCTGACACACTCACAACATGTCCCACCTTTACAGTAACATGTATGTGTATCACAATTACTTTTTTCAATTTTCAATTTCTCAAAATATTACATGACTTATGAGTCAAAAATTAAATTAAGAGCTGCAGAAATTCTCTCTTAACATCCCCGTTCTGTAAGAATGTGAAAAACCAATTTCAACTTTCACTTCTTTGGTATTTAGATTTGTCTAGGTTTCCATTTTATTAATATATCAACTCCCAGGAATGAGTCCAACTGTTTGACATGAGAAAAGTTCAGAATGAGTTCCCTTTGCCTTACTCAACAATTTCTGTAATCCCTGATTATACTCACTAATCCATATAACATTATTGTTTACTTTTCATATCAGTATATGGGGCTGTCCTTTGGAAATAATAGTATGCCATGCCTCCTAATCATGAGTTAGCTGCTGAAATAGAGATGTCAGCCCAGTAAGTTAAATATTGTTGGGTAATGGACCCTGAGTAAAAAAAACATCCTCAACATCCAAGGCCTGGACACAAGAGCTAGCTTGGTGTGGGATTAAAATCATCCATCAATGTTATGCTGATTTAGACACACAAATAACAAAAAGTCTCAAACAGAAATAAAATAGTCATGACCTAAAAATGGATTTCTTTGAACCAAGAGCTCTGTAACTTTAATACTTCTTCTATGAAAGAAAGATTAACAGAAGTTGTAATGGTTCATACCTATAGCCTTGGGGGGCATTGCTAAAATAACATAGGAAGCCTTTGTCTGCCATCCTTTGTCAGTTGTTACTGTAACACTGGTTTCTGTCTGAGCAAGAAAGAGCTTTGGTCAGTGGCCTGAACATATAAAATTATTGGGATATTTTGAAAGGAAACTGGTGTTGAGATGTACTACATTTGTGAGCACGAAAAACAAGGATTAACTTCTGATAAACCAATTTATCATTACAGCTAGTGCTCTACTTACGACCACGCTCGGTTCCGACAGGCTGGTCATAACACGATTTGGTCATAAGTTGAATACGCTATGTGTACAGTAATGTGAAGTGATGTTATAAAAATATTTAAGTTAAATGACATCATAAATTTATTTTATTATTTTTATAAATCATAATTTTCGATGTTCACGACCGCCGATGATTGCAGACAAGGCCGTGCGACTGATATTTGAGGCATAAATAAATTTGAAATCTACAACAAGCCAAAGGTACAAAAAACAATTTAAAAGAAAATGACATCCTTTTTAGAAATGACCCGCCTAAAGGTATTTTAACATATTTTTAACTTAATTGCAAGTAAATTTCTCCATTATAAACTTCAGTGGTTTGAATGCAATCACTGATATTACATCAAGACTAACCAAAAATGTAACACTGAATTGTAATAATCTCGGCTCTTGTTTTGTTTTACACATTCCAATGATAATAATAAGATCAAGAGATAAAGGGTGAGAGGTGGAAATAGGGAGAACAGACTGTGCAAGAGGGATGGTGTGTGAGAAGAAATCATTTTGAAGCCTATTCATAAATAGTCCTTTTAAACAAAGCTACATTATCATTTCCAGGAACAAATAATAAAAAAGAAACTAACCAATCATTACCTGCTGGATTCCCACCACAGGACTATCAAGAAATAGAGCATCTCTCCCAATTCTATCAGCAAGTATTTCAGATATCTGCTGGGCACCCCCCTGAGATAAAAAATCTACATTAACTTGCTGAGAAAAATTGCTTTAGAAACACAATTAAAAATAAACCCATTCGTACTCATATCAAAAAATATTTTACATTGAAAATCATCTTAAATCACTTTTTTTTAAAATAGATATTAATTCACAGTAATATATAACAATGGTAAATAAAGAATCTTTAATACTGAATATTTTTGTGATTTAAACTTCACCCACTTTTATTTTCCATTCCTGTGCTGCATTTTCAGTTGCCTCCACCAAATTAGTTACGCCACCAGCCATACTGATATACAAAAGATAATAGAGGAAAGACACCTGATTAGTCTCACATCCCAAAACGCTGTGAAGGGCTGCTGCATTAGCTTCCAGGGCAGCTGAAAGTTTAACATAACAACAACAAAAATCACTCAATCTCATTGACATCATATTTTATTTATTTGAAAACTTTTTCTAATAAAGTCTGAAACTTTCTGAAATCCAATATAAAATATGCAATCATTTGAAGTGTATTAAAGCTAGAACACACCTTGAGTGTAAAGATTTTTATTCAGGTAGTCAGACACAGTTATAGCATCCCACTCTTTCGCACAAGGATGAGAAAATGGGTCTTCAATTGACAGCTGACGAGCATACTTGTCTAACTGTAATCACAGACAGGACTAAACATTGAGAGACATTCTTACCTAACTGTAATAACAGATAAGATTAAACATTGACAGACAAACTTGTCTAACTGTAATCACAGGCAGGATCAAATAATGAAGAGGAAGCAGTATGAGAGGTGGTCAAACTTAATAAAAGACTTACAGCTCAAAATTGAGTTTTCCCTTTTAGGAAATAATACATGATTTTTTAAAAATATATTCAAAATTGAGTTTTCCCTTTTAGGAAATAATACATGATTTTTTAAAAATATATCTATTATTATAAAAGTAAATAATTAAGAAAATGAACTGGAAAAATATACACTTCTAAGACACAATATTAATGAATTGATATAATATAATTGATGTGACGAAAAGAAAACACTGATTTTTAAAGGCAATGAACACATTTTTTGCTTGTGAATACACAATATATTTTACCCTGAAGAAACAAAATGACAGATTAAACCAGGGGTCATCAAACTTTTTGTTGTGTAAGTTTTAAAATTTTTTTTACAAGTTATAATAAGTTATGTGTATGATTTTAATCTCTGCTAAACAAATGAACCTAATCTATTCCTTCAAGAGCCGCATGATGAGCCTGGGTTTGCCAACCACCCGCCTAATCAAATATATACCTAAAAACAAATACCAAACACACATTTAAACTTTAACAAAACATTGGAGCTTTAAATGAGAATTATTGTTATTGTAGCATAAAATTCTATCAACATTAATAAAAATGGAAATTTCTTGTCAGAAAACATTGAAAATAAAGAAAAGTTATAAAATTTAACCTTTGTGATAGACCAGTGGAGATCCAAAAGAGCCAACCAAGACAGTTTTGGGATATTGGAATTATATGTCCTTATTCTCGTCTCCCCTAGTTGTTGACATTTTTTTCCTGTAATGTACTGTGGGTAAGTCTCCAATCCCAGCTCATTTAAAAGCTTTATGATATCTTTCTGAGACCTAAATAAATGAAAACAAACAAACTTGAGAGATGAGGTTGAGCTGTGCAGATGATGAATCGTGTGACAAATGTCATAAAATTGAATCGATATTTAAATGACTAGTGCTGCCATGGTTAATACTAAGATCAGCGGTTTGTTGGAAGTAGGATATGTTTTTTTATATAAACATGTTCATACAGTTTAAAAATATTGAAAGGTTGCACTAAATGAAGTTCCCACAAGCAGTTTTTTATCCTTTACCTTCCAACCCACTGTCCTCCTACATCCCAATAGTCTGTACCCGATGATGACACCAACTGTACAGTTTGAGTCCGGCCACCAACTCGTTCTAAAACAGATATACACCTTACTTGAGGTTGAATAACAAACAAAAAAACCTTTGCTTGCAAGACAAGGTGAACAAATAATTTAAGATAAATGTGATGGATTTATGAAAAAAGCTTGATAGCTCCTTTTGTTCATCACTAAAGTTGGTTATTTATTCAATACTTGCTCATATACCCCACGTTGTCAGGGATTGCATTCGGCAAAACAGCAACTCACGATCTCAATGTTATCTCAATCCTGATAGGATCGAGTTTCCCGATAGGATCCCGATCCCACCTGGATCTTATTCCAATCCTGTTGGTATCTTGATCCCAGTGGGATCCCAATACCGGTGAGTTCCCGATCCCCGTAGGATCGAGTTTCCCAATAGGATCCCGATCCCATCGGTATTCTGATCCTGGTGGTATCTCAATCTTAGTGAGATCCCGATCACAGTAGGATCCAGATCCCGGTGGGATCCCGATACCAGTGGTATCCCCATATCAGTGACAGTGGGATCATGATAACGGTCCGCTCCCAATCCCGTCTGTATTCTGATCACGGTGGGTTCCCGAACCCAGTGGTTTTCTGATCCTGTAGGTATCCCATTTCCCCGTGTGGTCCTGATCCCCGTTGCATCATAATCCTGGTGTTTTCCCGGTGGGATCCTGATACCAGTAGGATCCCAATCCTTGTGAAATGCCGATACTGGTGGGATCCTGTGTCCCGGTGTGATCCCAATCCTGGTAGAATCCTGATCCCGCTGGGTTCTCAATTCCGGTGTTCCCGTTTCTCATGGGTTCCCGTTTCCTGTGGGTTCCCGTTTCCCGGTAGGATCCCGTTTCCTGGTTGGGTCTCTTCATCCTGTTACTCAATGGGATTAGTTTACCAGTGGGTTCCAGTTTACTCGTTTCCCTTTAGGATCCTGTTCCTCGGGATTTTGTTTCCGGGTAGTATTATAAAGGGCATGTTTAGGGAAAATCTCCAGGAAAGTACAGAAATGAGTAGAAAAAACTGACATGTCAATAAGCTTTCAGATACCATTATATATCCCTGTAGGACAATATAGAACCTCTGGAACATTCTAGATTAAATTTAATCTCCTCCTCGAAATGTGTAAAAAAATGTCTTTTTTAAGTAATTATTTTTCAAATACGAAAAATTATACAACTAAATGCTCTACTATAACTATAGAACATTAAGTTGAAAGAGGTACCCCAGATGGGGCCCATTTCATAATTATAACGAATCAGTTTTCCTTGAGATGTGGGCCCCTATAAAATCATTCAGATAAATTATGGAGTTAAAATTTAAAATTTGTCCCATTAAAATCTATTTAATAATGCCACAGACATAACTTTTCAATGTTATCGAACTTTCTGTCAAATTCTAAATTAGATATTCTTAGTTTTAAATCCACCGATATTTCAATATGGACAATGAAACGTATTGCTACCACACTAGGCCTAGATCCATCAATTCACATAGAACCTATAGTGATGTCTAAGCCTATTGTTATGTACCCCGGCATATAGCTTATGTAAGGAAAAATTAAATGGGGTGCCCGGCCCAGAGGAATGGATACTATGAGTAATTGAATATGGATAATCAAGTATATGTGTACTAAGTTTGGTCAAGATCCATCTATTCATGTAGGAGTATTTTTTGTTAATTTTATTTATACAACTCATACCGTATAAGAAAAAAAATGAATTGCCCCAAACGGAATGTTATAAAAAGTTTATAAGCCCCCAGTATTGAATTCTGGATGACTATGGATAGATGTGCCAAGTTTGGTCAAGATCCATCAATCCATGTAAAAACCTTTGTGGAACAAACAAACAAATCCATAAAAAAAAATTCACTTTTAATATATATATATATGATAAAATGTGTCTTTGGAAATGCTGTATTGAAAGTACATTGCCACAAGCCACTGAGTAATTTATTGAAATAAGGTGAGTGATTGGAATATTTTTTTACATGTTTATAATTTTTGTCACTCAAAGGTTTTTAAGTTTTATATAAGGAAATGACCATAATGGTTAATTTTCTGATCATGACACCACTGACATAAACATTGCTAACTAAAGGATAAACATTTAAGTTAAAATCCGAATCACTGCACTAATATTGAGAATGAATATTTATGGTATATATTATTAGATAAGAAACCCAGTCTCACAGCAAAACTGAGGATCAGACAGCCATTAATATCCAAAGACTATTTTTTTAAAGTATCCCTTTCTGAATAAATTCTATATGAATAACTAATAAAAGATTAAATGAATAATGATTTTGATTATCAAACTAGAACCTTCTGTAGAACACCAAGAGAGAGAGAGATATATTGTAGTCAAATGATACTAAATAGCCAATGAAAAATTGTTGTAACGGCATCTCTATTACTATTGTACCTTTTCCTTCCAAAACTAAAATTTTTGTAGTTGGATCCCTCTTCTTGATAGAGTATGCAGCATTTAAACCAGAAATTCCAGCACCAACCACAATGACATCATATTCCGTATCAGTCATGATGCCGCTGAAGCTAGATTTTCAACAGACTTTGTTAAAGATAATTCAAATCAAATTAGAAAAAAACATCATATTTATGTTTATAAAATATGTGAGTGAAAACTAAAGATTGAAAAATATCCTTTATTAAATTAAAAAATTATATGATATTAAAAATTTTAATCTAACATTGTCAAATGAAGTTATACATTTTGACTAAAATGGGTCCAAATATTACTTTATAATATAAAGATATTTCAATCAACTCTTTTACCTTTACCCAACATGTTTAGTTTCCTTAAGTGTTAAATAGGATAGTTTCTCCTATAATAATATTAATCTTTCTACAACCCTTAGCAAATTCATTATTTCAAAATTTTGTATAGCTATTTAGGTAATTATTTTTTTTTTTAAACTCCAAGAAAACCTTATTTTTTATAGGCCTACTTATGCAAATTCATTTAAGACAAAAGGCATACTAAATTATTTGGAAGTGCTTCTGTCATTTTACATTGTTAAAATATACAGGACATATGTTTTAATTAAATAATTATAAAAAATTATATATTTGGTAAGGTGCCATCCATAAATGACGTCTAGCTAATTTTTCCAATTTTTGTCCCCCCCCCCCTTCATCACAAAAATTAAAACCACCCCCTCCAATATAACGTTACAAATCTATGCAAACCCCCCCCCCCCC
>CAXITT010000093.1:1536076-1596686 GCA_964033795.1 Lymnaea stagnalis | reverse complement strand
AACCCCCCCCCCCCCTTTAAAAAGTCCCAGTGTCCACTACTGTCCTTTACAAACCCTTAAGAAATTCCCCTCCCATGGATATCAAATTACTGCATGTGTCAGACATTTCACTAGAACAGTGGTTCTTAACCAGGGGTAAAGGTACCTCCCCAGCCCTCAGGTGCAGAAGACGAGAAAACTGTATTTGCTGCTATTGTTAGTTGTTGCTGCTTTAAAAAAAATGCAATTTGATTAGCAGCAGTAAGTGTTTTCTGGTGAATTTTGTTAGCACATTACTTGTATTGGTAATTTTTTCCTTGTTTATAAAAAGTTAATTAAAGAAATAAAACTACGATACATGAATTATTTAATTATTTTAAAATTTACCATTTTATTACAATATAATTTATATGGTTTAAGGGGCGTGGCGGGAATGTTTAAAATAGAGTGGGTTCTAGCGCTGCAAAAAGTTTAAGAATTTCTGCCCTGGAGCATTTACTAAGATCATTCCCCAACAACCACTTTTTTTTGTTCCATCCCATTTCCTGTGGGTGGTAGTCCTAATTCTATGACTCCCGTCTCCATCCCATTTCCTGAGGGTGGTAGTCCTAATTCTATAACTCCCGTCTCCAAATTTTGACATAAATTCTCTCAACAGTCAATATCACTACACCCAATTTCTCCTCAGTGGCGGCATGTAACTTGATCAGAGGCGATTTTTCGGACCGCGCATACCTGTACTGATTTTCTCAGTGATCGTAGTTGAAAAATAAAATAATTTTTATTGTTGTATAAAAGAATAAAGTTAAAATGTCTTTAATTTAGGGTTATTATGTGCAATTCTTTACTATAATATTCCGCTTTTCATGTGACGACGTCACATTGCTTAAGCCCCCCCCCCCCCTTGGCCGTCATTTATGGATGACCCCTAAGCATAACTGGCCCAAGTGAGCTTACTTTTTAATTAAATGAAATTATTGTTGTATAAAAGAATAAAGTTAAAATGTCTTTAATTTAGGGTTATTATGTGCAATTCTTTACTATAATATTCCGCTTTTCATGTGACGACGTCACATTGCTTAAGCCCCCCCCCCCCTTGGCCGTCATTTATGGATGACCCCTAAGCATAACTGGCCCAAGTGAGCTTACTTTTTAATTAAATGAAATGGCCATGACCAGCCTAGGCTATACGCAACTGATTAACTTCAATGCAGGGCAACTGACTCTAATTTGGTGTTGATTGATAGTAAATGATGAATAAGCCTTCCTTCTTCCCTCCCTCCAACTCAAAAACTCTTTCAGTTGGAGAGTCATATTTATTGAATTCAATTTTAATGTATCATTCAATCTAATTATTTTTATCCAAGCTCTCAATCTAAAAAGTTCTGAAAAGTATTGATGTTTAATTAGGCAGATCTGTACTACTATTTATTTTTTTCTTCCTCAGGTTTTCCCATACTTTGTTTAGCTCATTTCGTTTTACCTAACCTGATTGCAGTCTCTCCCCTTTCTTATCCTAATTTACTTTAGCCAACTGAATTGGGAGTACTGGGCTTCGGCTGCTCAAATGGGCTTTATTACAAACCTATAGGTCTATTCAGGCTACTTTTATGTAATAACTATATTTGTCCAACTATGTGATGTCACACTTTCACAGTGTCAGTTTGTGAATTTTTAGGTCTATAGCCCCATGGGCTCTAATCACCTAATAATAATTTTAACTTTTTAAAAATTTAACTCATAGTAGCACTGACACCAGCACTTTCATAACTAACTTGAACATCAACATTAACAGTCCTGTTACTCCTATCTGTTATGTATACAAAATATAGCAAAATATAGCCACTATTGACAGTAGTCAACAACTCTACACTGGCTACACTCTATCACACACTACAAACTTACTTTGACTACACAGTAAATGTATTCTTATTAGTAAAAAAAAAAATCGGTAGTTTTACTAGTCCTAGTATAACTAACTTAGTAAGTCAATCTCAATCAGCGTTGCTATATGGTATCTAAAATGCAGACAAGTCCTCCTTTTTTTAATTAAAATAAAATATTATCCTTTTGAAAATCCTTGGCCTTGGCAATATAAAAATAAAAGTATTGTTTCAATTTTCACATGTTTGATTCTTCAGTCTTCAGAGCTCTTAACTTGCTAATGCACTATAAATAAGAACGATTCATTTATTCCGTGAAAATAAGTTTGCAGAAAAGAACACAATAAGTCAAAAAGTAAAAGTATATGAATATTCCTTGTATTCGTATTGAATTCATAAAAATTTTTAAAAATTTATAAACAGGAGGTATCATTGACGACATGAAACTACTGGACCAATTTTGCACCCTGGTGTCATTTATTATCAAATCTGAAGACTGAAGACAAAATCAAAAAGGAATTAAGTTTTTTGAAGATCTTAATCTTAGTCATAGGCAGCATGAACTCTTTGGGATATTTTTCACGAAATGCCCAGTTAGTGATTGCATCCTAAAATAAAAATACTGTAAATTTGTGAATTTTAATTTTGCATTCAGGCTCATAATTAAATATCATAATGATACGCAAATGTGGAGATTTTTTTTTTTTTACTGATAAACTCTAAGTGGACCAAGGAACTAAACTCACCTTCACTGGCTTATGTGGAGTCAGTGAAGGCAATAATACTACTAATAGTGAGTTAACACAATACAATTTTAAGACCATGACTATGACTATGACTATGACATGCTGATGCTCCAATTTCTATACTTATACTTCTTAATTAAGTCTTGAGACTTGAGAAACAAAGAAATTTTGTTAAAAATAGTTAGCTCTAAGAAGTAATATTTAAATGCATATTGGAAGGGTCTAATGTTTGCTGTGTTACACTGTGTATACTATACTATTACTATACTAGTCAGACTATACTTATACTTATACTATTTCTAAGTCTAAAGTCTAAGGCCATTCATACAGTAGTATACAATACTATAAAATTATTTTCATGTTTTTGACCTAGTATTAGTATAAACTATAATAAACATGTCAATAAAAATGTCCACTAGGCTAGGCCCCCTACTAGGCCTTAATCACTAATCATGAGTAATCTAAATCAATGATTGAATCATTGAAATCAGCTGATACCAAGTGACTGATGTGACTTTAAAAAAATATAAAATATATATAATAATAATATATTACTAATACTAATAGTACTAATTACTAATTAATACTAATATTTAATTATTAATTAATACATTCATCATACTTTCTTTCAGTGAATTAATAAGTTAATTAGTTAAAGTTAATAAGCCTACTGCTGTATTATTAATGAATTTTACTGTTATACATTACTATTTACCGACTAAACAGTAGGCTACACAGTGACAGTCCTATGATAATCTCTAGTCACTAGCGAGTCAATGTCTCAGTCAAGTGTCAGCAGTGTCAAGCTGTGATAAATCTTTCAGATAAGCTCCATGCCATATCGTTTCATTTGACTGACAAACCAGTTTTTTAATGTTTATAAGTATAAACTAATACTCTTATTATCATTTATTATATTATCTTAATCTTATGTCTATATTATAATGTAGGCTCCTTATTTAATGTTACTTAATAAACGACCCTTTAATTTTAATATACTATACTATACTTAGTATAGTATAGTATACTATAATAATAATAATAATTATTATTCATCATTCATGTGCATGAAAAATGATAATGTAGGCCTACAAACCTGTAACTGTAGTCAGTGTAGTAGTATTAGTGTATAGAACACCTAGCATTTAAATTTATGATATAGTAGGCATTTATATTATTGAATTTACTGGCTTGAGAATGCACTGTCTTTTTTTAGGCATACACTAAAAACGACCATGACCATGTCATAGATGTTCTTAGATGTTTGTTTAGTCTGTTTAGTCTAGACTCATTTAGTATTACCGAGATCCGAGATAAAACTGTCATCTTTTAGTTTCAGGGAATAAGAGATCTATTCCAAATAAATAAAAAATGTAGATAAGGCCCAGTTTGATACTTTGTTTCATTTCATAATTTTATGGTGCTTCCTAGCTTTAATAAATTAGTCTAATATTAATTAAATTTGTAACATAGTAAATATCGCTTTTAAAATCAACCTAAAATATTAAAATATGATTTAAATTAAAATATAAAAAAATAACTCAGACTATAGTCAATAACTTGTTAATGAAGCCTGCTACTGTTGCTATTCTTCTTTTTTTTTTCAGAAATTTTTAAGAGAAGAAACGTAATTTAAATTGTATTTATTTTTAGGTGGAGAAGGTAGTCTTTAAAATCATAGCCCAGCATCGTTTTTTTTCTTTTTCTTTTCATGTGCGACATAGGGGTCGTCCATTAATTACGTCAACACTTTTTAGTAATTTCCCCCCCCCCTTGTCAACAACTGTCAAACTTTCAATGACCCCCTATTTAATTATGTCAACATTTTCTAACCCCCCTCCCCCCCCCCGGCCGAAAAAAGGAATAATATTATAAATAAATGTATAAATAGGCATACATTCTGCTGATCATGTGCTGATCTATTTTAATGACAATAAAAATGTAGGGGAAAATTTCCAGCGGCTATAATCTTCCCAAGGAGTAGCCGGGTTTGTTCTATCGTAACAATGGGCATCAGTGATATCATTTGGCAAATGGTTTGGGTAGGGCAAGGGGCATTTGCCCCCACACCCTAATTCGCAGGTGTTATTTAAATTGCTATTTACTGTGGCGCCTCCAGTAATAAACAACTTAACAAGCCGACTAAGTTTTGGTTTTGCCTCCCCAATGAAAAGAAAACTGAAATGACGCCCCTGATGCGAATAGTCTATAGCAGCTGAATAATCATTTTCATCTTGCAGCACTGATAGGCTTTACAGTTTACAGACAAGTCAACATCCTCCTCGTCTAACCATTCAGCACTTAAAATAGAAACGTTGTCGTTGTGAGCAATAATTGCCATAAGCTCTCTCTATCTCCTTGCAGCTACTCGCATTAGTCCAATCCTTTTTTGTTGAGGAGCAGATCCTAATTTCTTATGCTAAAGAGGGCATTGTCGGTTATGTTGAACATTCTTTTTCAACATAACTTGTGATGCAAAATAGATGTTACAGATTTTGCAAATCCATTCAAGCAGCGATGTTATTATTGTTACTCACTTTACATTCATCTAATTCTCAAAATATCGTATTCCTACTCTATCAATATCATTTATCTTGACTGCACATGACACTTGAGCCTTGTCATTGTTCCATTCCTGCAACAGAATCTACAGGTGAAGAGAGGCCAAATTTTGACTTGGGGGGGAGTGTTGTGTTAAAATTCCCAGGATATGGGGAAATTTCCCAAGGTCTGGTAGCAGGTCTTTCTACTCTGCACGTAATTTGTTTTTTAGACTGAAGAGCTCTCTAGTACGATTTTTAGAAGTTATCTTAATAATTTTAACACTTTCATTTTCATTAATCTATTCAACTGCAACAACAATCTGATCACTGTAAGAGATTGTACCTAAAGTAAGACCTTTAACTATATTAAATAAAAACATATATTAAGCCTATTATTTTATGCAATAAAAACTGCAAGAATCAATAGAAGACCTTTGCCTTGCCTTTGCCTTTGGCATTCATTTCATTGCTTTTTAAAATAATTTATTGCCTGCCTTTTGAATTAGCTGCCTCAGTCGGCCTGGGTCTTAGAAACTTTTTAAGATTAAGTCACAAAATAAATATTTTGAGATATTCAAGTTCAAGTATTCTTTTCGTCGAAATTTTCGTCTATAAAAGGTGATCATTTTCATATATTGAGCTGTTTAAAGGGACTTAGGCTTGGGCCTTAGCCTTAGGCTAATAAGTTGGCAAATTTTAATCATTAAATTAAATGATAAGTGTTCTGACTTCAAATTGTGCAGTATAGGCCTACTTGGCTAAACCGAATAACAAAAGGTCACAGTTTAGATTGATTTGGCAAAAAATGTGATTTCAATTTATCAATTATTTTAAATAAAAAGTACGAAGACGAAAGGCCTATTTAATTGACTATGTAGTCTAATGTAGTATAAAGTATAACATATTTATGTATTATGTAATCATGATCATGCCCTGCCATTTCTGAAATGGCATGATTGAATAAATAGGCCTATTATAGTAGTTACCAAATTTTGTTTCATGGCCATGCGTGGCATCAAAGCTATTCGACACTTCTTCTTCTTCTTCTTTATTTTGAGGGCCCACGATCACTGATTATTTTTTTAAAATATATTTATAAGCCTATTAATATTAATTGGTAATACCGATAAATTTTGCCAAAATTTGTTTTAGCAGAATGGGTATGGGTTTTGCCAAGAACTGTCTCATCCTAATCGCATGACATCACTTTGGGAAATCCCATCACTGGACTAAGAGTGAATTTGTCAGACCTGAACCATATTTGTGATAGCTTTCCTGTTCTTCACTGAGCAATATTTGTGTTATAAACTACATCTGACATTGACTTTTTATTAAATTTCCACTTGCAAGGTTAAAAGAAACAATAAAAGAAACACATCCTTGCTGATACCCAAGATGAAAACCAGTGAAAAAAAGACGCTTACTAATTGGGATGTCTTTTGTTAGTTGAAAATCAAAGTATCGGCTAAAACCTTGGTAAAACAAGGGAGACTACTACTTAATTGGTATTCAAAGTGCATAGTTTGATAAGTTACAATTTATTTATAATTGCATAACATCTTTCAATTACTTGTTAACTTCAACAAGAGTTTTAGTATTTGACACAAAGAGAGGAATAAGGTCACAGAATGTGTGAGAACTACTAAAGAAGTTGATTTTGGTTTCATTTTTTAATTTAAGTTTGCTCCATTAGTCTGTACTAATTTGATAATTTGTTCATTTTCAAAAAAAAATTTATACTCACGTACCTAATCATTTCTATCATTTCACGGGACATTTAAACATAATTTCCTGGGGAGGGGAGACCTCTCTCCAGAACCCCACTTTTCAAAAAATAATGAGAAATTAATCTCTTGTTTTAAGTTATGGCTCGTTCAAACAGTGCCTAACAAAGGACGATACCATAGATAAATACAATAACAAAAATACAACACCCAAAACAGTACCAATCACAATTAATAAGATTTAATTTAGTAATAATACAATTACAAAACAAAAGAAATATAATTACAAATCATCAACTTACAGAGTACTCAGTTGTTAGTACAATGTGCCAATTAATAATGATGAATGCGAATAATCACATATGAGCACACAAAGAATAATACAATTGTCTCGTAAAGTTAATAATATCTATCTCCGTCTATCTCAATCTCCGTCTGAATCTCTTTCCCTCTCTCCGAAACCCTTTATTTATATTGTGGGTCTACCGACGCGTCCAGAAATGCCTTTACTTTTATAATACAATCGTGAACATTCGACAAAACACCACTGAGAACAAATTAATTATTTTTAGTTGCTGTCGGCAATAAACACGACAGATCAAAAGACTAAGCCACGCCCATCTATGAAAGTAGTGTCTCATGTGGGGTCAACCAGAGTGCACGCACAGGGAAAGTGTTGTAAACAAGCTCTTCATAACAATAAAAAAGGAGAAAACAAAAAAACTTGGATTAAGTAAAACACAAAGATCAAAATCTTTTAAACACTGGGCTGTAGACGAAATTTGACCCGGGGGAACATCTAAGACCTATATAACAAGGAACACATCGCCAGCCTTTAACTTTCTAAACTGTTGACCAGAATGTGAGTCCCTTAAAAAAAACAAAAAACTATTGCTGAAGATAAATCACTTTAGCTCTAAGCAGTATCAATTATAAATAGAGTTAACTATACTTACATTTTAGAAAATATTAGTATCACATAATCGATGACTAAAATGAAGAAACTAAACCCCTTAACTCTTTTTAGGAAGATTAAGATTCAAGACCACATGCTTAGTGAATGAATCCAATAGTATCTTTTGATCTCAACATAAACTAGAAAATTTATTTTATTGTATGTAAAACTGGATGCTGGTAATTTAAATTAATAAATATCAAATTCCTCATAATATTTAATACCTCTATTGCATCATATTCCCTGCACTTCTTTTTTTTTTAACAGAGGTTTTTTATTTAAAAAATGACGTCTGGTTTTGAGAAAAGAGAAAAGCGAAGGAATATAAGACAACTTCAGCACGCAATATCAGAAAAAGATGTAGTTACTGTAAAAGATATATTAAATACTGAATTTGAAGTTGATTTCCAATACAACAGCCAGACTTCACTGCAACTTGCTGTGTGCCAAGGCTCTGCTGAAATTTGTTCCCTCCTGGTGGCGAAGGTTAGTTCAGTTAAATATTTTAATTCTTTTTATACTAGACTGAAGTGATTGATATATTTATTAAAATCTAAATTTAAACAAATATTTTTTTAACCCATGAATTGTTGTCGACTGAAAAAATCGGCCGATATTCTTGTTCTGTACTGTGGAGGCCGAAAAAATCGCACAATTAAAAACACGGTCCAATATTCAACCGGAATTATAGCCACTTCCCTTTTATAAATAATTAAATCATCTTCCGAGTCAAGTTGTTTGTTGATAACTTAGCAATAAGTACTTTTTAATAGGAGTTTTATATCGCTGTTTTTTTAAAGCTAAAATGGATGAAGCCATGGCTGGGCCTTCAGTACGAGAAGTAATAGAAATATTTTTAAGGAGAGGATTTAAGTGATACTGATGATGATTTTAACATTCCCCATGACGATCTCATTTAGGATTCTTCCTCTAGTGAATCTGATCTAGAACTCTAGTGGGTCATGATCTGATACTAGTCTTATTGATACTGAAGTAGGCCTACTGTTAGACTTCGAGCCCAGGCCTTGAGTTTGGGCAAAGACTGACTGAATTTTAGTCACAGAAGCTAAAGATTATAGATCAGATTATAGATCAGAAATAATACATTTTATAGTTAAACAACCCAAATCAGTGCCACTGTTCGTTTTTAAATGTTTACTAGTCAATAATAATTTTTTTCCCTGAGATTTTTGTATGTTGTACTTGGTTTTAGCTGTGGTCCCAGGTTCAGTAATAAATGACCTAAAATTACTAAAATCGCTTTGTAAACAAAACCATAGCAACCTATACATTTTCTGTAATTTAAATGAATAGGCAACAACATTTACATTAGTATTTTAATGGAATCTATATAAAAATTAATGATCTTATGAGCACTTGAAAGCAAGACATTTTGACATTTTTTTTTTTCCTTGAGCACTCCAAGGTCAAGGACACTGAACAAATTTTTTTTAATGTGTGGGCAATATAGCCAACTTCATCCACATCCATTTACCTTTCTAAAAGTATTTACTTATTGAGACTTGTATCAATATTTCTATGTCATTTAATGCTATTTCTAAAAGCACTCAAAAGGCTCTGAAAAGCTTCCACACTTCAGAATGATCTATGCCACAGTTCATGGGTTAATAAATAAATATTAAAAAAAAGTTCAGCCATTTATAATATGATTCATGTATTCGTTAGAACTTTTCATATGAATGAAGATCATGGTACAAAACAGGATGTCACTATTTAGCGCCCTCAAGAAAAATAATTTATTTTCAATGATTTTTGTGTGCATACAGGAAATTAAAAATTATATCAATTTTGAAATGTTTTCTAGAGAAATGTTTCCAAAACTTTTAAGTCTAATGTACCAGTGGATAAGTATCCCATTGCACCGAGGACTGGTGCCAGATTTATTAATTATTTTAGCTTTTTATTTGATCCTAAATTTATCATTAAATATTCTTGAATCCGCAATAAGCCAATTTAAAAGACTTTATAACTATTACCATTTAATGCTAGGTGTTAAAAGCTTTTCTTGTAATGCAGTTTAACCTTTTTATCCAGTTCCTTTTTTTCCTGTTGTGCAGACCAGGAAGGTAAGGCTCTGCAGACCACCATTTTGGGGAAACACTGTTCTATTGCCTGTATTAAATGTAGAATTATTTAAACTGACACATTATAGAATATTTAAATTGAATATTGGCCAAACTTTGAAGATTTTAATGTGTTACCACCCTAAGCTGTTTAACACTTTTCTGCTCTTTGGGATTAACCGAACTCTGAGAAATGTTGCCTCAAAAATGGCAAAATTGATAAACTGTTAAACAAACAAACAGAAATGTCATGTATTAATAGGTTTTAAAAGGAAGAACCACCAACTGATTCTGGTATTGGACTATAAATGGATTTTGTGTGTTTACAATTTTTACAATGGGCATTTGCATAAAATTTTCTAACAAAAACCAGGGTGCCAATGTCAACCAGGCAGATGCAGATGGGAATTCATTGCTCAATATGTCTTGTTGGAGGGGCTATGTTGATGTTGCCCAGCTGCTTATTGAAAATGGAGCCAATGTTGACTCACAAAATGAATCAGGGAATTCCTCATTGAATGTTTGTGCCTACAAAGGTTTCTCGGAGATTGCTGAGGTAGGTAATTAAGTTTGTGATTTTTTACACCTCATAAGAAAGATTGCTATGTTTCATGGTGACAAGGGCACATCTTATCTTATCAAAAAGCTTATCTCAGAAAAGGCCAGCACTTATGAAAGAGAAGTTAATAAAATAAAAATAAAAGCAATGTTAAAATCTAGGAGATGTGAGTTTCATTGCTTTAAGGCTCTTTTAATCTACCTCTCAATTGATTAACTTTTTTAAAAACCTAACAACAGTACTAAAAATAATATAATTGTAATTGTTCAAATATAATGCAAAGAGGTAAATTTTCTTAAAATCTTGAACTATCTTAAACTCATTAATTCACTAGTTGCTCAAAAACAGTTGGTAATGCAACAATTTGACAATGGTACCGGTACCAGCATGGTTGGAATCAAACCTTAATCCTTAAAAAAGATTTAAGAGCCCCTAAATTAACAACATTAACAAAATTTTACCCTTTGATTGATTCATTCATTTCTCATGTGCCAATTAGTGCATATAGTTTTATATTGCATACAGTTATGGGCATGTAATTTTTTTTCTCATAAAACTATTTGCTGCTTGGGGCCTCTTTCTCGAGAACCTTGTTCCGCTGCAAGATTCAATGTTTGTTACCACATTGCCATTGTTAAAATTTGGCAAAAGAAAATGTATTTCTGTTGTGCCTCATAGTCCTTGCTGTCCTAAGCATATGCTTACTTTGATTAATGATTGATCCAGCCCTTAGCAAGCTAGCAAATAAATAAAGCCATTCATGTTTTTTTTATTTTCTTATTAATTAATATTTGTGAACAAATGCTTCAGATGAAATTTTTTTTTATTTTTGGTTACTTTTACCAAAACACATTTTTGGGGGAATGCAGATTCTCATTTCAGCTAAATGTAGCCTGAACCTAGCCAACAGCAGAGGGCACACACCATTGTACTGTGTGTCACAGGCAGGAAATGCTACTATGGTAAAGCAGCTGCTGAAGGCAGGGGCTGACCCTGATTGGGGAGATTATGTCCTCAAGACCCCCCTGATGGCAGCTGCAGAAGCTGGACATTTGGATGTAGTCAATGCACTTTTGGAAGGAGGTTAGTTTGTTCTAGAGAGAAACCTTTCATTTGCACATATAGCCATTAAAAAGTAGGTAGAGATTTGCATTTTATCAATGTAGTTTAAGTTAGCACCAAGGATATAACCAAGAAATCCTCACCTTTTAGTGAAAGAAACTTTTATGCTTTCCTATTTAAAAAAAAACCTGAAATAAGCAGTTTAGTGTTTGTAATTATTACAGTAATATTATAATAGAACTGAATGAAAATTTGATGAGCACTGAAAATATATGTATAATTTAAAAATAATTATAATTACATCAACATTATAAAATTAAATTATTTAATGCTATATTGGGGCATGCTCTGTATTCTAAAATAAATGTATAACTTTTTGTTTGGCCTCATGTTTCCATTTAAACATGTGTTAATAATTGAAGGGGCTGATGTGAACAGACAAAGCCGCACAGGGAGGACAGCAGCTTATGAAGCTGCAAGTAGCGGACATAACAATATTCTTCTCTCTCTAGTCAAATACAAGGCTAACCTGAATCTTTCCACCACGAAGGGGATCACCCCACTTTTAGGTAAACATATTTAAAAAATGACACAATCCAAATTTGGCATGCTTAACAATCATTTTGTAAAGTAGTTTGTATCATTGGAAAATATTAAGGACAGCCAGCAATGTTGATGAAGGGTGAGAACTGTGGTCGGGTTGAAATTAGGAAATAAAAACACAAGGTAGGGGAAAACTTCAAAAAAAAAAAAAAGACTTAACGAAACAACAAATGTGTTGGCAAGAAGCCTTCATCAGCAACCTGCCCAGTACAAAAAGATGATTAAAAGGTGTACAAAATAAAACTTTAGGTTGTGTCAGGGAGAACTGCAAAATGATAGGGCTTGGTTGAAGTCATTTATTTTGTTTGTCTGTTCAACTGATTTGAGTAGGGACAGGAAGGGATTAAAAAATGCTGCACTTAAAATAAAAGTATTGTCATTTTCAAATAAAATATAAGATGACTAGGGCCCGACTGGGTGCAGATTTTTTTGAGAAAATATCCGGTGAGTCCAAGTGTTATCAAAAAAAAAATAGTTAACTTCTCATTTACTATATATTAATACATGCCGGCCTTTAAACAATAGGCCTGCAGATAGTCCTAAACCCTACTTGCTGTCCTATAAATAATAGTCCTACAGACAGTCCTTCACCACACCCGTGGCTCTTTATTGTTTAATATAATAGTCACCTCCTCCAAAAATTTTTTTTTGATCTGAGTTCACACATTATGCATGACAGCCTTTTTTTCACTCGTGCTATTAATATGAAACATGTGGAGCTGGGGAGGGGCCATTTTTTGAAGAGGAAACAGGTCACACCAGAATAAAAATATATAAGACATAAGTCACAAAGTTATTTTCTGAGTCTATTATTTTTAACTTTTAAAATTCATTGTTACTTTTGCAAGGGGTTTGAGACTTAGCAAAACAAATTGTAAGGGGTGCAACACTAGTCAAATAATTCAAAAGGGGTACAGAGTATATTGACATGGATAGGAAACAATGTTCCAACATATCAAAATTTAACTTAATTTAACTTTTCACATATGGCATTCTAATCATCAAAATTTTTACTTCTTTACTGAAGCATTTAGAATTTAATTAATTTTTTATTTTATTTTGTAATTACTCATCCAGATATTAGAAATAAAAGAATTCTTATATTTATATTTAACATGGCCTAAGGGCAGAATGGGAATTGTCAAGGGTATGAGAATCACTGTTCTTAGTATTTCTTAGTATGAACGGTTGTTACATTGAGCTGTGCGCATTGTTAATGATTGGTTAGTGAGCGTATTTGGTGTTGAGATTTATTGTGTAGCTGTTGTTTGTATTTGTGACATTTGTTGGTATGAGAGATGACACATTGTTTTGATGGCTTTAGATTTATGTTTGTTTTTGAGTGAGTGGATCTTAGATTAAACAAGAGGAATAAAAAGGAGTGCTAGAGTTCTTATTATTGTGTTGTTAAAAGTATTAAGTGTTATGGATTTTCATCTCTGAAGAGTATGAATATTAAAGAATAACTTTAATTTCAAAAAGCCTTACTACTTAATTTGTGTTCCCAAGCATTACTGTAATCCTTGTGGGATGAGAGTGACACAGTGTTAAAACAAAACCTAGACAACTTTACCAGAAATACAGGAAGGCGTCTCAACAAGAATATTTAATCAGGAATTATGTTGAATAGATTTTGTTGTGTTGAAAATTTTGAATTTAGTTTAATACTCAGATCTAGCAGCAGACTATTGATAGCTGTTCAACCTCGCTCTAAAAACCTGATGGTGGGAATGAATAAGTGACTATATATATGATGCCTAACAGAATCACTGCTCCCCCCAAAAACTTAAAAGCTGAGAGTCTTAAATGGCTAAAATCCAGCATGTAGTGGAATTGACATAATAATTTAAAAGTGTTTTTATATCACTGATCAAATGATTAATGTTTTGTCATATTTTAGAAGCAATTTCAAGCAATCATACAGGAGCTGCTAAAATTATCATTCAGTCTGGATGTGATGTTAACCAGGCAGATAGGCTGCACTGGGCTCCAATTCATGCAGTCATAAGGCAGGGTAAGATGGGAAATATTGTAAATCATTTTCAACAATTCCATTGTTTAACTTAATGTTTGTAAATCGAGTTCTCTCTTTTTTTTTTTTTTAAAACAAATTTAATGTAATGTCAAATTTTTACACCAAACTCACAACCCTTTAGAAATATTAAATTTAAAGGCTCATCCATTTTTAAAAAAAATTTAAAATGTAAATTTCTGGAAAAAAAAAAAAAAAAAAAAATCTAAAAAAAAAAAAAAAAAAAAGGGGTTCATTACTTTTGGAAATAAGGTTACTATAAAAAGCACAGATAGCATCATTATTTCAGAAATATATTTTGTTCTCTTTCAGTGTCCAACATGTTTGATCCGGGTGATAATGAAGAGATGCGTAATTTGGTTGGGGAGCTGGTGGCTGCTGGAGCTGATGTAAATAAATATGATGGAGAGCATTGGACTCCACTTTATCAGGCTGCCTCAGCTGGTGATTTAGGTAATCATTTTAAATCTCTATTAAGAATCCCTCTAGGCTTTATTTCTGTTATACATGGCTTGATAAATGTGTAAGGCTTTAATCTACTCAGAGGTATGTGTTAAATGTGCTTTTTACTGAGAATCTTGTGTTTTTATCAAGAGTAACAGCGGTTAGATGTAATTTATTTTAGACACGGTAGGCATAAACCAATACATATTGACATCCATTATATTGGGACCGGCTGAAGACAAATCTGCTACTGACATGATTATCCATGATCTTTGAAAAAAACTGAGAACTCTGCGCGAACAAAAATCCAAGACTCTGTTCAAAATGCCAATGTACGCTTAAGAATCTAACAGCTGTTCCGATCACACAATGACTCACTGAACGCCTTGCTACAGAATGATTTTGAGGAACAACAAAAACTCAGACAAAGACTTTCAAGACGGAAAACAATTTGTGCAATGCAATCAAAACAAATGTCCATTTATTTTAATAGATAAAAGCATTTTATCATAAAATGATTGCAAGTCCAATCCCCAAGTAATGTTTAAATTTGTCTTTCAAAGTGTTATTACCTTGTTTGTTAATTATTTCTTAAATGATATATTCATTACTAATAAATAATTTGATGTTTCAGATCTCTGTAAATTCTTGCACGAGAAAGGAGCTGCTATTGATAAGGTAACCCTAAAAGGGGGATCTATCCTGCATGCAGCTGTGTATGGAGGCAATTGGGACATTGTAAAGCTGTGCCTTGATGCAGGTTAGTAATTCAGTGCAAGAACAAATACTTTATTTTTTTGTTCACATCAGATTAACATGTACCAGTAATAAAGATATACTAATAATCGTATATAAAAAAAAAAAGTTGCATAAAAACTTCCACTTTTAAATTTAGAACCAGGCAGAATGACATACTGATATGCATTGGGTTCCATTTGGCATGAATGAGTCTCGCTTAATTAATTAATTGATACAATTAATACAATTTTTGATTTTAGTGAAAGCTATCTTTTAAGTCTTAATTTAAATTAAATTATATCAAATGCTGCATTGTCTTTTTACATATCGATTCCATCAAAATCTCCCTGTGATATGTTTATATCTTAATATTATTGGAAGATGTGGATCAATATGATAAAAGTAGAACATGATTTGAATGTAGTATTATCTTCTTGTTTTAAAAAAAAACCAACATTATGCATGTGCTAGATGAACGTGCTTCCATCCACATCTCCCCCTCAACCACACACATAAGCTTTTCCTTATGTAATGTCCTAAAATAGTTTTTTATTTAATAAAAAGGAAATATTGATTGGATTTGGCTAAACATACATTTTCATTGATACGAAATACCTTTCAAAGCTAAGCCTAGCAAATCTTGACTTATAACTTACATACACTTCTCTACAATAATCATCTGTGGCAAAGCAAATTAAGTAGTGATTAGGATTATTTGTATTTTAACTCTTAAGGATTTTTTATGTAATGTCTTTAAGTCCTTTTTTACCTTGAAAATTACTATCACAATTGCTTTGGCCAAAAGGACATCATTCGGGACACATAAGCAATGGTTTGGATCAGGTTTAAGAGAAAAAGCATTTTCTTTGTCAGGTTGCAAAGTGAATGCAGTAGATGACTATGGCCAACATGCTCTTCTGGCTGCCCTTTCTTCACGATGTGACATCAAGGTAATCATGGTTCACATAAGATAAATACTTAAAATTAACTTCTGTGTCCATTGACTCAGTGTTTTACAATCTCTTTCATCAAGGTGATCATAGCATACAAAACTTTGTGAGCTAAATGGCATTTGAAATTTGATAATGTAGGGAGAATGTGAACAGAGATCCACAGAAATCTTTTTTACTCAAGGAGCCCTTTTTAGAGTCACTTTCTATGTGGGTGGAGCCCCTAAGTTTTACAAGTTTGTGGAATTAACACTACTCCTGGTGTTACAGAGGGAGGGAGCTGTCGTTGAACCTCGGAGATGTGCTTGTGGAGATTTCAAACTTGGGAACCACTGATCTTAGCTTTACTTTGACTGTCAAGCCTCAGAACTATCTGGTGGTTTCTGTACTTCAATTCAGACACATGATTCATTAAAAGATAAGACAAACTCTATGTTTAGATCTCTCAATATATTGTAGGATCTACTTTCATCAAATTCATCAGCACATGATAAAAACATTTGAAAGGAATGAGTTACTTCAATATGAGTAATCATCAACCAGTATCAAATTTTCTTAAAAATGAAAACTATCTATGTTAGCTTTTTAGTAGTTGTGCCATCATTGGAGAAAATAAAATCTTTAAGATGACCCTATAATAGTTCAAACTTTCCCTAGACTATAACAATCTTTACTACGCAAAAATAAATGTATACAACCCTTCATGGAAGTAAGACAAGTGACAACTATATTAACTTCTAACTTCATTGTCCATTATTTGCTCCACTTAAACACTTTTCAAAAACTGGAAAAAACAATATCACATTGAGGGTCAGTGAGTTATAGCAGAGAGCTGCTCTTATATTCAGAAGTATTTGTGCACAAAGAATACTATGCTAATATTTTGTCATTTATCCGTTTGAAAAACTTACATAGGCAAATTCATAGTTTTTTCCAACATCATTCCACAGTACCAGGCAACTGTCTTCAAAGTTCTTTCAGTCTGGCTTATAACTATATAACCTAGTTAAAATGCAAAGCTTATTATGTGATGAATAATTTTTCTTTAAAAATGCATGTTATTTCCAGATTATTGAATTGCTTCTAGAATCAGGCAGTGATGTAAACATTGGTCACAAGGTCACAAAACAGACAGCCCTGCATGAAGCAGTGTGTCAGCATTACATATCGGCAGCTCATATGCTCATTGATAAAGGTAAAAAAACAACAAAAAACACTTTTTAAAAAATCTATCAGTAATATAAGAATTTTTGTTTAAAAAATCTATCAGTAATATAAGAATTTTTGTTATCCGGACTAACATGATTTGAATGTAGTATTAGTCTAACAATGACTTTGATTACAGAGGGAGGATTATTTTTAGCATGAGCTCCTTTACTATAGCAAAGGATTTTAAACAAGATTTTTTTTTTTTAAACATCTTAAGCAAGCACATGTTCTAAGTTTTCTGGGTTAAATCATATTAAAATACTGCATTGGATTTACCTAATGACAATTGCAGCTTTTTAACCTGCATGTTTTTAAAAGAGATCAAACTAAATTTTATATATAAATATATATTATAAAAAAATCATCTAGCAAATAGGGAAAATGTAAATTAATTCTTGTTGTGCTTTCTTCCCTTGATTTAGGTAGCAGCTTGAGTGCTACAAACTCTGAGAGGAAATCTCCTCTGTACCTTGCCTGCTGGCGTGGTCTCACTGAGACTGTTGCCTACATGCTGGGCAAAAAGGGCTGCTCCACCACTAGCGCATTTGTGTCTGCCTTGCCCATTCATGCTGCCGCATCACAGAGCAGAGCGAGCACAATTAAGATTTTATCTGACCATGGTTGTAATTTGAATCAGGTAAGTCAATGGGACTTAAACAGCCGGTGATTATTCCTCTCAGTAAAACTTCATGTTAAACTCCCTCATCGGTGCAAACAAATATTTTTAAAAGTTTTCCAAAAGAGTTGTTGTTCCTATATGTTGAACTTTTTATTACGTTATTACCTGCGACCATATTTTTCCACCTCATGACATAAAAGTAATGTATTCCCATTTTAAAAAAAGGTGATTTTTATTAAATTTTCTTGGCTTCCATTTGAACAGATGAATGAAAAAGGTGAAACACCAGTGATGGCTGCATTGGCAGAAGATAATTTCTCAGCTGTGAGAGCACTCTTACAGTGTGGCTGTGATCTGGAGGCCCATAACAAGGTTTTTTGTTCTCAGTCTTCTTTCCTTTGATTAAATAAAATATTTTTGGCTTTGTTCTCGTAATCTAATTGGTCTTCAAATATTTTTAGAAACAAAGCCAATATGTATATATGTATGTGTGTGTTTATGTGTGTTTAAACATATTTGCAAAAAATATGGGCAATGAAGATGTAAACAAAAAAGTTGGTTCTTTGTATTTTAATGAAAAAATAAAAATATAAAAACAGCTCTTGGAATCAGGCTGACAATTGGTGGTAATTTAGTAAATCATTTTTTTTTCTTCGTATTTAATGAAATACTAATTGTTGAATTATAATAGTTTTAAGCTAAAATAGATTATTTGTGATTTATTGAAAGAGGAGAATAGTTTTCCAGTAACATAGATGACAGTGTCAGTTTGTTGATTTAAATAAAAATAAGCAATTCTTGTATTAATCAGCTACAGGATGAACTTAACTATTCATTTATTTCTGGAGATTTAATTTTTTTTTTTTTGTTAAAAAGATAATATTGAATTAAAACAACGCTTTATATATGTTGCTTTAGTTGCTTTTTTTGATACCTTTAGACTTTTTATAGTTGTACATATGGCATTGATATACATTAGTGGTGTGTTCATGAAAAATTAAATATTTAAAATCTGATGCTTTTGAAAATACTCTTGGAATAGATCTATCTAAAAAATATTGCCACAAAATGGGCTGCAGAGGCAGCCATATACTCCAATAATTGTTAGGTTAACCTCAGATGTGTTACCATGTGAATAGGTGAGGCTGCCTCAGTTGTGTTGCTTGGTACATGAAGATCCCCATCCTCACCTAGCCCTAGAGCCTCTCTTCCTGTCAATGACCCATAAAAACCTGGACATGATGAAAATGCTGTTGCAGTGTTACAGGCAAGTTCAGAAGTCATGTTAAAACTTTGCAACATGTTTTTGTTTTAAAGGTTTCGGGTTTTTACTTGTTGAGTAAATTGTGTTGCTAACACTTTCGGTTACATTTTAGGACCTTATTTAAAGTACAAGACCTAATTATTATGGGATATTTTTTCGACAGGTTTGTACATCAAATAGAAGTTACATTTATATAATTTAAGCAGTTGTTGTCTTCTTGCTGTTCAGGATAGAAATTTATAAGACCTGACTGACATTATCTCAGACCTGGTTTCTCTTACAATTTTGTTATTTAAATATATATACGGCTTTGAGATGTCTTTTATGATTGTAAGCTGAGGTCTGACAGAACATGGTTTAAGCTCTTTTTTTAATCCCGCAGTGATTGGACCAGGATATAAGATTGGTTGGCACCATTCATAATAATATTAAATGGGAAATGTGGGGTAGGGGGGCTGACTTACAGGTGGAGCTTACTTATGGGCAGGGGGAGCTGGGACATCATTTGGGGAGGGTAGGGAGGCATTAGCCCCACTTCCTCTTCCTGAATTTGTAGGAATAACAGTGTACTAGGTATCAGTGTCTAGGACAGCATAAAATCGAATGTAGCCAAAAAAATAAAACTATTAGGTCATTTAAAATTAACAATAGAAAAAATAAATCCTAATCCAGCAATTCTTATTTAAATAGCTGAGGTGTAGCTAGGGTGGGTACCCCCAAGGTGACCGATAATTTTGCCTTCAACAAAAAAACTGCTGTTATCTGAAACTGCCTCCCCTCCATATGGAGAAAAAAATTACACTAAAGGCTGACTGCCCCCTACGCACACTTTTCATACACCACTATATTTATTATACTGTATTTTAAAAAATTTACTATTGTAATAGGATAATGTACGATTTTGTGCAGTGATATTGTACTATTTTTGGAGTTCCAGGGTAACCAGGTCTGTTATCCCTACCATTTAATTAGTATTTATTTCGATTCCCCAGTAAGGTAACCAGTATGTTTCAGTGTGCACACATTTTCTTAATATGATGTGTCATTAAGGTTTTGTATTTTATCATTTTGCAGACATATCCCATGCAAAGTCATCCATTTACTTGTGGTGCTGCTGAAGAGAACACAAGGGATAAACACACATTACACACCCAAGCAAAAGCAAGACATATTTGATCTGTTTGCCATGAACACTTGCACACCTTTCACTCTGAGTGACGCGTGCCGACGATGTATTCGAGCCCAACTGGGGTCACCCATCCAGTATAAAGTAACTCAACTTCCTGTCGCAGAGAAAGTGAAAAAGTACATCCTGATGGAATCAGAGTTTGAAGGTTGGGTGGAATTGGAACAGGACATGCCCGGCAGCAGTGGGTTTTCTGATATCTTCATCCGCAGAGAACCTGTGTGATAACACTTGCTTATTGATTTTGTTATGGAACAGAGGCGGTCTTGAAATTTTTTTGGGAGCGGAAAGTGCATCTTTTATCACTTGATCCGTGTTTGTTGTTGCGAGTTTACAAAAGTTGAAGCTCTTGCAATTAGCAGAACTGATAAGTTGTACTAATGAATTAAATTAAAGTTTGCTAATTTTTTTTAAAACGGTGAAAGATAAAAATGGATTTAGCGATAAAATCAGAATATGTCCAAATTTTCACAAGGGTTCAAGCTGTGAACTAGCGTTTTAAAAGAAGGCACAATTGAAATTACACCTTTGTGCAAAATAGTCCAGGTAAATTTAAAAAAAACACAAAAAACTTTAAACTGCTTTTCATTTTTCTCTCCTATTAGAAAGTAAACCCAGCCACGTAAGCCTACAGCAACAGATACAATGTATAATTTTGACCTGAGATACCAACCTGGTGATAACATGTTTTATTTTTAACATGAATGAGATGAAAGTGATCAAAGATGGTTTGTTTCAAATAAGAACACTGCCTTAAGCTAAAAATAGCGCTGTGTGATGTGAGAGGTTGTTTTTTTTTTATCATCAGCAAAATGCATTTATTAAGCTTTTGTATATAAATGTTATTTTTACTGAAATGACACATATATATTGTTTTAGGTGCCTTATTATTGGAGAGCTTTTATTTATTAATCATTGTTTTAAAGATGTCATCCTTGATACATGTCCCCTAAAATAAATAACATAGGCAAAACCATTATTTAATGAGTCATAGTAGACGATGATGTCAATGAAACTAAACTAAATTCTCTAGGCCCTCAATGTTGATGTTTTAATAATTCTACTACTACTACATAAGGCCCTGCTTCTAAGTAATCAGTTTTTGTCATTCGGATCTCATGAATGGATCCTAAACAAAGTTTTTGGAATCAATAAGAATAATGTTTGGCAACTTGCAGCACATCATCTTGTCTAATTTATTTAAAAAATTGGTAGAACAGACCAACATCACAATAAAGCAGTATTGAAAATATGTTTAGATTATAAATATCACAAGTTTTTAAGTTCTTTTTATTATTTGTGTTGACTAGGTAAAAAGAACTGAAGATTACTTTGAAATAGCAACCAAGTAAAATGATTGTCAATCTTGCCTGTTCTTAGCACTACCATAGAGCAGTGCTTTCCAACCTAGTTTTGTTGGCATTTTTTTTTCAACATAGCTCAAAGTTATAACATTTTGATAGCACAAAGAGACACATGTCATTTTAGATATTATTAGTTTTATTGCACAATTAAGTGTAACAATCAGTTGGCAAGCACTGCTATAAAAAGTCTTAAGCAAAACATGAAAAAAAAACACATCAGATTATACAAAAGTATAAAGCTAGGTAATGTTAAAGAATTCACCCTTTCAGTATTATTTTTGATACTGCCTAAACATGTCATGTTCATCAGCTCACAAGTGAGCTTCGTCATGTGTCATAAATATAAAACAAACCACTATTGGTGCTAATATTCAGAGTGTGGTGTGTGAACAAGTCTTATTTATTAAATATTGTGCATGAAATTTGAAAGTATTATTGACATCTGCCAGTTATTGGGGTAAAGAATTCCATTGACTTTTTATGTTCAATTAAAATTGTTACCATTGCCTGGTATTGTAAAGTCTGTAATGTAAACCTTTAGTAATAATTCATGGCATTATTTTATCACAACAAATGTCATTAATAATACATTCAGCATTTTTTTTAAAAAAGGACAATGGATAAAGGAAAAATAGGTAACCCTCCACTTGGTTTCTAACCTGACCTCAAATGTGTGGCAGGTGAGTTTCTAGCAATACACTTCAGGTTGTAGCAATGAACTTAGTAGAAAATGAAAATAATTTGATTTGACATTTAATGGAAACCATTACAAAAAATTCAGAATTTCTTTTTTTCCCCACTGCAATTGCTTACATAATATACTTAGGTAAATATATGATAAGATTAAAAGTACTGTATTTTTAAAATAACAGCAAATTTTTATTTTAAAATATTCAAATGAAATATTAAAACCATTTCAGATGTGTCATTAACCATACCTGAGTTGTTTTATTTGTTGAGTGTCACAATAAAGTTTTTTTCAAAAGCCTCTCATTCGTTTATTTTTATGTTTTTAAAACTAATTTTGATTAAGAGATATAACAACTAATTAATGCATTTAAAAAAAACTGACTGTTGCCAATCTGTCTTGGTGTAACTGCTATATAAATTTGTTTTTACAGCAATAAAAGAATACATTTAACAATTGATAAACTCTTCAATGGCTGATATGTCACTGCTGGCTTTCATCTAAATGGCAGTTTCATTAGCATCACCATTAATTTTCTTCTTCTTTTCTGCCAAAACAATGCATTGCAACAATATTTCTCTATGCCTGTCATCAGGAATGCTGTAAAAAGAGTTGAACATTTAAAAAATAAAAAATTATAACACCAAAGCATAGACATATTAAATATATCAACATGCAACAGATTTCTTGTATCTTATATATTCCATGATTTTTACAAAAAATGTTTCAATGGGAACTTCTGATAGGTTTGTATCTCTTAAGCAAACTAAAGTTTCTTCATTGATGCAATACTTACCTCAACTTGCTAAGTTTTTCCAATTGTTCATCCAAGTATGTGAAATAATCTGGTTCTGTAGTTATGGCAACTTCTTGTTCTAGAGATTAAAATTTTTAGAATACACACATATATATATATTTTAAAATTGTGGTAGCAATAGATTTTGGATTTTTTTTTTTATGTCAACAATTGTATTAATAATATGGTAAAAATGACAACAAATCTGTATGTACGCATGTTCCAAGTTTAAAATTGCACTATTATGTTAAATCATAACCAGATAAATTTATTCATTGTGTCATGTCAGTGATCTTTTCTTTTTTTTTTAATGATATACTACGTAACATCACTTGATACCACTTTATCTGACTTCAGGGAATAGATAGTAAAATTTGATTACTTTTTAAATGAAAGTGAAAATTTTAAGTTTTTAAACACTCATCATTAGTGTTAATAAATAATTTTATTTTGAAACTCAACTTGCAATAAGTTTTACTCTGAACACTAATGGGTAATTGATTTGAAACTAAATAAGACACCCACAGATTCGAATTTATACCGGTATAGATTTATACCGGTATACATTTATGGCTTCGTACATTTATACTGGTATAGATTTATACCACTGATTTACCAGTATTATCTCTTAATCTGTCCCGTGGATCTCTCTTACTACCAAGTGCCTTGAGAATAGAATCCCAGAGAACTATGAAGACCAGACTGGTTTCAGGTCTTGTGGCAGCACATTTAACCTGGGCACTTGCTGTCAACAAATCCAGTAAAATGGCCAGGAAGAAGTTGGTGAGGAGTACCACAACAAAAATGACAAAAAGACAGAAAAAAAGTATGGTGATCCACTTCTCAGATATTGGTAGATTGGTTTCCTGTGAGGAGATGAATATTTTTTTTATGTTAAAAAGGAAAAATAATTAAACAAGTGAATCTTATATAATAAATCAAAAGACATAACTCTCTATGTAACAATGTCACTAACGCTACCAGATGGCGCTGACTTCACTATAAAAAATTTCCTATAACTGCGCTAAATGAGATTCTTAGAATATTGCAAGTGCATTTGGTGCGTAATATTTTCTTTTTTGCTTTAAGGAAATGGTGAAATAAATCTGCTGTGTAAATGGAGGTGGGACATTAGAATATTAATATAGATCAGGGGCAAGGTGTACTATAAGAAGGTGTGGCACTAATTGGGAATTTTATAAAATGCCTTACTTGAATTTGCATGTTTTGTCAAGTAACTTTAGTGCGTGGGAAGTTCACGCATTGCTTGGCGGGCTTTAGCTAGTCCATTATAAATCTCCTTAGCATTTTATACAACCATTGTGCACTAACGAAAATAACAAAACAATGAAATCTGATGGTCAGCAATTAAAATCAAAGAATTTAAATGATTAATTAAAAAAAAAATTTATTTATAAAAGTTGAGTTACATTACACTGGAGAGTTGAAACTTGTGGAAGGTTGGATTCAGCCCGCACGCCTGTGTTTTTTACCATATTTGGATAGAGTATAAATTTTGTTAAATCTGCACACAAAATTTCCACTGACCTTAAATCCTGAGTGACCCAGGAGTCCAGTAAAAAGCGTCTCAATGCAAGCTATAAAGTTTTTAAAATATTCACTGGTTCTGCTGAACAAAATATACCCCACCATGGCAAAGACCATTAGGATGAGAAGAATGTAGCAAACAAAACTTGGCAAAGTCTTAGCAGCCTCTTTCAAA
Source organism: Lymnaea stagnalis (assembly GCA_964033795.1). Taxonomy (NCBI): domain Eukaryota; kingdom Metazoa; phylum Mollusca; class Gastropoda; family Lymnaeidae; genus Lymnaea; species Lymnaea stagnalis. The sequence continues at coordinate 1,571,535 of CAXITT010000093.1, read as the reverse complement.
ACATAATAGACCTGTGGAAGAACATGCGTTTTTTGGCTAAATAATGTCTGAACAGAATAAGGCACAAGTCATAAGTAGCATTTGCCATTCCTAACAATAATTTTACTTTAAAAAGTATTACCCCGGTACAAGAAATCAAGTACCATAATTTTTATAAACCCACAACCAGTTATATATTTTCATAACAATATATTATAGAACTGGGCAGCTTTATGAAGTGCAAAAAAAAATGACATAAAAGTTCTTTAGTAAGTACATACATAATGAGGTGTAACAATTATTGATTTGATGTTTATTATTACCACTATTATAGTCATAATAATTACATGAGAATTAATGTCTTTCATTTTTATACGGGTACCGGTACATGATAATTTTTTTAGCTGAAGGGAAAATCTCACTCAAATACCTGTTTTTTTTGTTTATGTGGGAAAATTGTTGTACTTAACAACTAATGACTGCTTTCATTTGAACATTTCATAGATGAATGTGTGAATTTATTTTTGGATGCTTCTAATGAGACTTATTCAGAAAATACCATAATTACTATCTAAAACCAACAATCAATGTTTCTTGATTTATTCCAAAATTGTGTAGCTTTTAAAGGCAAAATGTTGTAAAAATGTTTTCATCTTGGATGTTTTATTAGTGGAACTTGATTAAATTTTTGTTAATGCTTTATACAAGTTCAAACTTCTGACATCAATCATCAATTCCATTGTTTCTATGGTTACTTTCATCTGCAGTAATCAAACAGTCACTGCTTAAAGCAAAATATGTGGCTGACTTATATCTTCCAAGTCACTTCACTTATTTTTTTTTTAAAATTACTGTTCCGTATAGTGCAGTCTTTCCACTCCATACACAAACATAACACTGTCTGCTTACAAAGACAACCCAGATTTACTTTTTAAGCTTACTCCGTTTGTATTTTGCCTTGGCATCTCTTGGCATAAATTTCAAACACTTCTGCTGAGCTGATGACTATTACCTTCATTGTTCTTTGGGAGTAGCCAGCCAACTTGAGCAGTCTGAGGCACCCAATGACACTGAGCAGGGACAAACAGATCATGAAGCTGAAGTCCCAAACAACAACTTGGTAGAAGTTTATGAACAAAGTTCTGTCCTCTTGCATTTTCTCGAGGGCAGTATCAGCATAACTGTTTCTCAAACTGGGGGAATGGCATAATATACAAGTGAACTGAATTTAGAAGATTAAAATAATAACTGCACCATATGAAACAGATCAACATATTTTACTTTACCTAATAATAATATAGGCTTAATTCTGACTGTTAGAGCATAGACATATTCAAAAATGAATATATAATACTAGTAGTAAAATCTGAGCAAATATAAATTTAAACAAAAAATCATAGCTCTTTAACTTCTTAATCCCTTTAGGCACTGGTAAAGTAAAAAAAAAACTCTTGAGTCCATAACAAAAAAATATTTTACTTACCAAAATATAATTACTGTAAAAACTGCAACTATGACAGCTATCAAGTCCAGAACAAACCAAAACTCTTTTAGTGCTGCACACCTCTTTTTCCAAAGTACAAAAATCACATAAACAATACCTATGGCTGTTTTACCTATCCCCATAATCTCACAAATCTGATAGTATGTTCCAAGAGCCCCGGATGGATGATGAATGGTGAAAGGATATACACTGAAATTAAAATAAGCTATGTCACATTGGAAAAAATAATTGCCTGTACATTTTTTTTCTTCTAATTATGTATTGCAGCTTTATAATTGAGTTGATCCCTTCAAACTATTATGAAGGCCATCAATGCATATAATAAAATTATAACAATTTTTTTTAAAAACAGTCTAAAAGCTTGTGAGTTTCTGAAGTTAGTAGCCTATCCAGAAATGCAACAGTTTGCTATAAATTCAAAACCTTTACAAACTGTTTATTTCCCAATGCTTAATCCTAAAATTTGTCTAGTTAACATGAACTTTGCTCATTACAGAATAGTTATATGGACTAATATTAATTTATCAAATGATTGAAACAAATTATTGATAACTAAATTTAAATTTATAGGTTTATACAAAAATATGACTTCATTTACTCTTTTTTAAAAATTTCCTGCTATCATTTACAAAAAATTCCTTACTATTCTCCCTCAGGAGAAAATCTTTTTAGAAATATGGACTCGATAAGCAAAAAAAAATTTTTTTAAAAAGAACACTACCTGACAAATGGTACCATTCCTCCTGTGTCTATAAACTCAGCTAGAAGTAATACATTGACAAAGTGGTTTATACCAGGGCAATAGAGGGTAAACTCTATGAAAACTGCTCTTGTGTGTCTGTCAATCCACGAGTGTTGCTTCATCTCTTTAACTATAGCTTTCGCAACCTGAATTTAGAAAAAGCGTTTCTTATATAAATGTAATCTGTAACTTCATTCTACCTTCCCCCTTCCCTCCTGATTCTTTTTGTGTATAATGGCTTTAAAAAATTCATACTTTATTGTGTGGAATTCACTAAAAATTGTATCATTCAAGTTATTTATGATTTGATCTCAGTATTTTTTATTTTTTAGTTATGTGACGTCTGATGTAAGTATCTGACATACCAAATCAATCAAAAAAATGTTAACCCTTTTTTCAAATTGTGTGTCACATTCAGGACAACTAAACCCAGCTAACAATTTTATGGGCACTCTAAGTGTGACATACTTTTATCTCAAGCTCATGTTTTATTGTTATAAAAAAAATTATGAATTTTTTTTCTTGGTTGACATGTGTGTCATCTCTTTATTTTGTTACATCTATATTATTTAATTAATTTAAAATATGTTGTTAAACAAAATAAACTTAATATCTTTATATATAAAATAAGTGAAAAGAAAATTTACTCGCCATTAAATTGATATCTAGATTAGCGATATAACCACCACCCCCATAAACATCATATGATCCAGCAATGGGGATCCCCCAAATGGACTCTTCAGTCTGGTAATGCCAAGCATCTGCTGTCACTCTAAGTTGGTCTACTTGAGGACAGGGCTTTTTGGACCAGCCAAGGCAAAACTCCCCTGTCTCCTCTGCGAAGATGTCATATTCTGGGATACAATCTTTGAAGGGCACTATTTTACTTGGACACATATCTGGAATTATTGCACAGATTCCTGATTTAATTGAGAAGCATTTTGGTCAAAATATATATTGTAATATTTCAGATGATGCAATATTTCACATGATACAATAACAATGTGATAGAACATCAATGTATTGAGCCAAATTTAATGGCGACTAATGCCACCTATTTTTGTAGATTATTTGTATGTATCAAATAAGCCTCTCATGGTAACAAATTATACTTTATTGTAATCCTCCCCCCCCCCCTTTCCCGATTTCACATCCAAGACACATTTTTTTTTAAAGTAAAAAACTATCACCCCTTTCCCCTGGCGAAAAGGATTTTTTCTGGTGTTATTTAATTGATAAAAGATCAAATACTTATGGGTACATTTTTGTTTTGAAAGAATAAAGGACGAATTTAATGGTAATTTATGTTATGCTTTGTCACTGCATTTTAGACTTTTCAAAAATTCATATAATGATAACCAAAGTATCACAATCACTGGTTCATTTTAAATAATTTCAAATCTGTATCAACCTGTCTTCATGCGAAGTTGTCTCATTCTTGGAGCACCAAGACGATACAAGTCCCAGACTTTTGTATACTGCCTGTCTTCTGAGACAATAGAATGACCCATTGAATCTTTTACTGGAAACAGCCATGGAACAAGGCTCCCAGATATCCAATCAAAATATTTGAGAGAAGAATTGACCTATAGAATGAAGGAAATATTGTTAAAAAATTCACTCTTTTTGAAAGATACATGACATGTAATTAATAGACCTTAATTAAGAGACCATAATTACTAGGCCATAATTAATAGAATACAATTTTTAACTATCATTACTAGACTTTAATTACTAGGCCATAATGAGTAGACTAAAATTAATAACTATCATTACTAGACTATAATTAGTAGACCCTTGAAAGAATAAACAGATGATCATACTCATACCAATGTCTTTACAATATAAGTCAAGGATTATCATTAGTTTTATAAAAAAAGAGGGGCCTATAAATAAATAAATATTTCCCAAAAATAGTAAATGTTTACTCACATACATGAAGCCTTCATTTTTATCATCTACTAGTTCAGTTCGTACTAATTTGTACATGCGGTAATCATGGTTGGTGCGAGTAGAGTAGCACAGGCTGCTTACAATGAGCAGAAATATAAAATGAATGGCTAACTCCTTTAGTATTTTTCTGATCATTAAGTGAACTTTACGTTTTAGTGTTGCAACTTTTATCTCTTCATCACTAAAACTAGATGCAAATGAAACAGACATTCGTGGGGGATCAGGCACTGGAAAACGCAATATTAGATTTATAGAAAATAAAACAGGGCACTTATTAAAGATCAAATTGTAACTATAGACAGAAGTTTGGAAGGTAAGCTTAACAAAAACACTTAACATTTTTTTAATAATAAATCTCATGATGTAGGAAATGAAGACCATTTTTTTCAAATGTCCAATAGTCCATAATTACAAAATGGGTGTTAAAGTTGTCTAATCACAGGAGCTCACTGGCCACACGTTTCTGTTAGTTACGAAAAAAATTATAAAGCCATATAATTAGAATTTGTACAAGAAGTTGGTTGTTTGGCCTTCAGTTTTTTGGTTTAAGTAAATTTTACAACCATAGACAACATTATGAACCTAATTTATTAGCCTAATAGTACAATTTAAAAAAAAAAATGATGTTTAAATAAATGTATATCACCAGCTCATGTTTAACATAACACTAGGTTCAGATATAGAAGATATATCAGATATTATCAAGCAGAACTCACTTTCTTTAATACCATGTTCCTTGTTGATAAAAGATATAATATTTAGATTCAGTTTGTCAAGGCTCTTAACTTGAGATTTTCTTAAAAAGATAGCAAGTAGAGCTGACAAGGTCACCACCTGGAATAGTAACAGTAAGAAAGCCCAAAATATTTATTAGAGTAGACTAAATATAGTAAGGTCATTTTGATATGTTCAGATTTCAAAGCATGTTTTGATTCAGTCATTTATTTATGTCATAATTTAATATTGCCATAAATAAAATGTAAGCCCAATTTAAAATAGTGATGATTATGGTTCATTATAATAAAATGTCAAATAAGAGGAGCTACAAGTTGCATTTTTTTTTGCTGGCATCCGTCCGTCACAATGTGACGATGGAATGGGCTTCGGAGGTCGAAATCCACATGGCCTGGGATTATTCTTCAAGGATTATAAGCTGGTTCCCAACAGCAAATCGCCTCTCTCCACGCCGCTGGATAGCCCAAGGGAACATCATTGGATGATACAGCTTGGCACCAGTGACGTCGCAGGAGTTGTCGGAATGTTTCATTGTACCAATGTTATCCGCCTTTCGGGACTCCATCTCCGGGTTTGATTTCAGAGTTTCCATCTCTTAGGTTAACGAGTCTCATCTACCCGGGATGCTGGTGGCTCAGGCTGGAAGTGAACTCCAGACCACCAACTTGAGATTTGCTCAGTTTAGACCACTCGGCCACACAGCACCCTAAGTTGCATACTAGGTTATTAATTAGTAGATTTAAATAAATGCAAAAAATTGTATGTAACAAATTTAAAATTATCTTTACAAAGATACAACATAATGTTAGCATTTTTAAATATATTTAGTCCATACCTTAAAGGGATCTACAATAAAAACTGATTCTATGAATGTCAAAAAGAAAGTAGACAACCAGCTCTCTGTGACATCTTGGCCCCATTCCATGGTGTAAAGTATCACGAAAAAGCTGCAACTTGTCACAGTGATAAATACAACAAACCATGCCAAATAGCGCCATCTGTGTGATATTGTACCACTCAGTTCCTCTGCATCTGTGGAAAGAGAAAAACAAACTAGTGTAATAGAATATTAAAAGTTGATAAAAATGTATAGACATAATTATGAAGCCTAAATAGATAAATTTTTCAATTCACTAGACAAGAAAAGAAAAGAATAAAATATAAAAAAGGCCTAACAACAATTAAATAATTGAGTCTCATAGGTCATGTTTTCAACATTTTAAAGTTCTCACAGGACTAACTAATATTATGTTTGGGCATTAAAGTTAAATAATACCAGGCCTGATCATTAAAATTTTATCCAGCTCCTCCAATTGTTGTTCTAGTTTCCTTATCCACGGCAGGCAAGATGAAGTCTTTTTCTTAATTTTGGTCATGTTATTAATAGAAGCTGTAAAATAAAATTTCATTAAAAAACAAACAGAAAATTATTTTATGACAACAAACTGAAATTACAAATAATTTTGAAACTAAACTGATTTTAATCGGTTTTTCATTTCCATAGCATGCAGGTTACCAGGTCCCCTTCTGTGGCCTGTTAAACCCTGTGACACTGAGTGGGCTAATGTTATTATCTTTAATTACATACAAAACTAATTCACCCAAGCTATTGGGTTGCAGTGGAAATCTTGTCTGAGACAACCATGGAATGTGTCTCATTGACAACTAGCAATAACAGGGATACAATGTGGGAATTTTTTTTTTTCATTTAACTATAGGCAGATCTTCATTTGATCCTATTACCCTAAAGCTTTTACTACTTGTGAAATTTAAATGCAAAAGATAAAGTCAGTTTTAGCCATTAAACAAAGCAACTGTTGATTTACCTTTAGTGGCTAAGGGATCAAAATGTTCAGATGTGCTCATTGAAGTAGCCCATGTCCCATCCGTTTGCTCTACAATATCACTTAATGTATTACTTTCTGAGAAATAACGTCTTGACCTTCTAAACAATGTCATGATGATGCCAAGGGGTAGAGTTGTAATGATTGCAGATACCATTGAGTAGTAAAGCTGTACACAATTTATTAACTGTTGATTATACTAGCTTACTATAAAAAATCCCCACTAAATATATAATAAAGATAGTACAGAAATTCTTCAAGCTATATAAGTTATTTGTGTTTCTAATTTTGTCATTAAAACATTTCAGCCCTTTTCAATGTCTTTAAGGATGAGGAGAGCAGACTTTTAAGTATTTAAAAACTAATATTTAAAATGCAAATAAAATATTAATTTCAAATTATTAAATTAAACAATTGTCCAAAACAAAATCCACCTGTTGAAAACTTAGCCTGATTGGCCCAATTTTGAAGTCCTCACTTGACTGTTGCCTGTCAAAATCAGTTACTCCAGAATAAAACATTGCACTTGTGATCATAGCTAGAATTAAAAAGCACAGACAGCACCCTACTCTCTCGGCACGACTGTGGATAAATACAAAAGTGTCAATTATTATTTATTTTTAATTTGCAATGAGTTATATATTATAGCCACCAGAAGACCTAGTCTTATTAAAAACCTTGATCACTTTACAAAGTTCTGTAAGCATTAAGATAAAAGAACTTTGTAATGAAGTCTGTTATAAAAATATTCAAATATCTCATAAAGGGAGGTAGGATACAGCTAAGAATTTAATCCTAAAAAATGTTCCTTTAAAGAGCTCACCTAAATCGACTCCTTTGAGGTCTGACAAAAACAGATATCCATATGTGTTCTTCGGTAATGTGCTCTTTACCATAAGAGAAAAACATACTTCTTAAGGTAATAAGGTCTTCTACATTTGCAGTCTCAATCACTTTATCACTAGACTTATTTTCTGGTGTCAACCATTCTTCACAGACAAAATGATATCTGAAAGAAAAAAATTTCAGATATTATAAAACATAATTTTTAATTTATATGAATCTTGAATTAAACTTGATTTATTCAAAAAGATTAGTAATAAGCATCTTTTTAATAAAGGCTGATAATGCTCTGTCTGACAACCAAAATTTCCAAATTGAATTTCCAACAAATTAATATTGGTGTTCTGAAAATTTTCTAGAAATGTGTTCATGACATATGGATACGGTATTTATAGAAGACTTGAAGACTGTTGATGCATTGTTTTTATTTTATCATATTAAAATTATTTATGTATGTTTTAGAGTCAAATTGAAAATGAAATTCAGATAATGAGGCCATAAGACAGTATGTCTAAAGCTGATATATAAACGTACAATTCCCCAGTTTGGATATCCATGACATCAATGTGGTCTAAATACCAGGATGCATCATTTCCCTTGCCAGAGTTGTCATGCCAAAGCCTCATACACTGGATATATCCAAGTGAGCTTGGACAAGCCATGACAAAGTGGTAGACACTTGCAGTAGGAAAACCCTTGAGGTAAATAATGATTAGTTATGGGGACAAAACAAACAAAGCTTAAAGTTATATACATATTGCATATGTTGCACATATGGAGGCAAAAGGTAACCTATAAAAACCGTACAGAAAGTTTCTTAAGAATTTTAACTTTGTTAGGGACTGTTATGTGCTATTTGCACAATATTTGAATGTTTTTTTTGTGTATTTTTTTGTGCAGTTGTGGAGATAATTATTTTTGTCAATCAAAATCCTTTAGTATTGAGAAAAATTAAAATGGCTTTCATTTGAATAGGATTTTTAAAATAAAATTACCTCTCTGACTCCATCTGACAACTTTCTGACCCCTGTCTCTTTCTTTTCACCAGACAAACAGAAACTGACATTAGATTTGGTGCCAGAAAATGTCCTTAATCCAGTGGAGACAGTTACTAGATAAAAATAGTCATCTGCTGCATAATTGTCGGCCAAAGGAAACACACCCCACTGATGGAATGGATAAGATTATTATTTTGCAATTAAAAAATCTTCAGCATTTAACTGGTGGATTAGGAGCTTAGACTGATTCAATGAGTTTGTTAGAAGAATTGGAAATATTATTATTATTTTTTTTATAATGCTGATAAAAATATTTAAAGAAATATTTTCTTTATGACTGAAATTATATTTTTATAAAATTCATTGTTACATGGGGTGTCCTATTTCAAATCATTTTTTTAAAAAATTAAATATATGTAGGATGCTTTACATATCAATTTTAAATAATTGTATGAATTTATAATTTATTACCTGAAAGACACCTTTTCTCTCAGTATAATGTGCCCATATGACAATTAATGTGAATAAGAAATAAATCCCCAGCAGTATACCAATGACAAGACCTTGACCTTTGATATCAAACTTGCTAAACACTTTTGCAAAATGAATAGCATTAGGCTGGAAATTGAAGGATAAGCCATTGATTATCTCAGGCCCATTCTGGCATGTGCATATCACTGAACCATTCTCTTTTTTCATCTGGGGAGAGTGACAAAATAATTATTTAGTTTTCAATTTAAATACTAATGCACTGAAAAACTACTTAAGCTGCAGGAGTTAGGTATAATTGCCTCCAAAATGAACATTTCAAAATACTCTTTCTGTCAAATTGAATTACTTTTACAAGAAATGGGAACAACAGTTCAGATAATCAAACACTATAACTTAGACCCCCCTAAAGCCTCATCTTGAGCAGTAAACTGTAGCATAAGTTCAAAATCTACAAAGTCAATGCCAACAGAGATCTCCATCTTGACTGATGATTTGGTAGTTCATTGCTGTGGTAAAAATACTACTGCAACTGCTCCTAAAATAAAAATCTAAATTCACTGGCATTGGAAGGGGTGGAGGAGGTGGTCCACAACAAGGCAGAACTTTTTTCTAAATAATGAGGGGGTTGTTTTCGGATAGGCCCTACCTTCATAGGTTTTTTTTGTGAAGTAGAGTGTAACAAAATGTTACAAGTGTAACAGATGAGCTACAAGAATAGATCTCTAAGATAACTGCCAGAAAAACATTGCGATAGGACACAGTGGTCCAGGAGACTTAGAAGTTACAGTACCAAGTTTTCATTACAATTAAAAGTCCTGTGGATGCAAATGACCTTGCTGCCCCTTGCAAAAATATATGATCGATCCAAGAGACACACATTCTACAATTAATTGTCTTGGAAGTTCAACTATGTTTGAAGCCATTTTGTATATCTTCATAATAGGAAGATCTGGGATCGGGTTTAAAACTTAAGAGTGTCTGTGGTCAGTAGGCAGACACCACTTCCGAGAAGACTGAAAGTGGTTTGGTCAATAGGCAGACAGCACAAACACAAGAAAAGTTTATCATAAGGGTTGGTAGAAAATAAACAACAGAAGCTATCAAATTAAGACAGCATAGTTGTGTCTACATTCAAACTCTTTTTTTAAAAAAAAACAGGCTTGAAAGAGACCACCCTGCCGTTCACTTGACACCAAGCACAAGAGGAGTTTCCTAAGCTATATTGGGGAAAGTCCAAGAAAAAGTAAGTCCTACAACGTGATATGATGTTTGGATTAGCCCAGCAGACTTAATAATAGACTTAATAACTGAAGTTTATAAAATAATTTCATGTTCAGTTTAAAATCCAAGGTAGTTTTTCTATATATTTCTTACTAGGCATTAAAGTAACACGTTTTTAGTACATACCAAATTGTATTCAATTACCTTGCACTGGCTGGCAATCCAGTTTACTTCCTTATGATCCCATGAATAACAGGCAACAGTGGTGACTCCGAAACGATAGGAAGCAAGAAGTGGATCAATGGGCGCTTTTAAATAAATCAAAATAAAATCCCACATGTGAATGTTTTTATATAACTAAACGTATACATTTTACACTTAACTATACATTTAATTCATCTTCGTCTATTTTAATACAAATTTTACTAGATCTGACCTTAAAAATTCATTAAATATTTTACATTAGCCTACAATGCATACCAATATTTCAATTAATTCTCTCTTTTTTTTTTACAAAATAACTTGCCTTCACGCTTTTTTCTATTTTGTGACTGTGTAAAAGTATCATCTGAAATTAATATTGACACAATATTTTATTCTCAAAAGTTTCTTTTAATTATTTTTTAATTCAATTATTTAAAAAAATAATACAAGAAATAACTTTAATCTCAAAACATCAAAATCAGTTTCTTTTTCTTCCCACTTTCATTTCATCTTACTTCTGTTATCCTTATGAGGGTTGTATTGCCGTAGCTCAAGAAAAGCCTTTTTCAGTTTTGTAATCATATACACTGTTTAAACATTCCAGCATCAATTCTGATCCATGATCTTGGTGTCAGAAGATCTACACTTACGCTGGAGAAGTCTTTGATTTCCTCCTTTCATAAGTCCATTAACCTGTTCTGCTTTACTCCAGGTGGTGATTGTGTTAGTATTTTAAAAACGTTTGATTTGGTAAAAAAAAAATTGACTTTTTACAAGGTGATGTTGCTAGCACCATGCTTGATCTCCCCCTATATTCTGACTGACTGATCATAGTGGAGTGCAAATTATTGGGAATTTCCAAAACAAATAATTTTATTTTAAGAAAAAAAGTATGATAAATTGTAGAGAATAACCACAGCAGTATTAATAAAGGTATCAACCAATCATGGCAGGCCACAGTGAACATGCCCAAATGGCTACTGTAATAGGATGATGTACCTTATTTGACTTGGAATAAATACTTAATATGAATTCAAGGAAATCAGCCAAGGTATTAATTTGTATATATATCAGAGATATGAATGTTGCAAAAATATTTCATTAGAAACAAATGTTTTTAATTTGTGTGTAGAATGTTTCTTCTATACTGGTACTAAATTTATTGAAGGTGATATTTTAATAAGAATGTTTATTTTAAAGTTAAGTTATAAGAAAATGAGGGTTATCAAAATAATTTTATATGCTATACAACAAGAGATTGAATAATGAACAATTTCTTTACCAACCAATAAAGGGTCTCAATCCAATAAAACCTAAGCCAGTCTTTTTTATCTTTCCTGGTTGAATGCACAATTCTCCACAAGGTTTTAGCAAATCATGAGATAATGATTCCCTAAAATAATAGTTATATAGTTATGCAAAGGTACTCACATGTATCCGATTAATAAATTGCTTTGAGCAAAGAAAATTCATTTCAACTGATCATAAAATAGCAATTATTTCAATAATGAGTTCATTTTATATTAGGTGTGTGAATATATATATATATATATATATATATATATATATATATATATATATATATATATATATATATATAATTATTATTATTACAATTGTCTTATTTAGTGCAGTACCCCTAAGGCTGAGGTCATTGCGCTTCACACAAAAACATTATAAAAAATAATCATGACATTAAAAAAGTTACATAACTGTACAATTATTTAATTTTAAAAACAGCTTTATAAAAGAAATATTCACCCCAGAACTATTTACATGTCATATTATGTTTATTAATCAAAATGGACCATGACCACCTAATTCATATTATTTTGTGAACTTGGCTGTGGGTGCGAAGATGACTGATAAGACAAATTCTGTAAAAAAATGTTCTTGTGTAGTCAGTGCAGTGAATAGATGGGACATTTCCATGTGGAAAGTTAACCCAGGCTTTTCTGACATGTCCTTTGTGCTCTGCAGCCACTGGTCTGTTGGTTTCAAGCTTTATGGAGCCCTTGTATGCAGAAGAAAGCCACAATGCTCGATCCTTTGCCAATTTTTCTTATGTGTCCCTGTTTATATTGAGCGTTTTCAGTAAGGCTTTTAGGTTGTCTTTAAAGCATTTCTTCTGTCAATCAGCAAACCACCTTTCATCATTAAATTGGAGAATCATTAGTAATTATATATTACATTATTATATTAGATGTGTGAACAGTTATAGTATAAATGGATATACTTACCTAAAGTCATAATATATGTCACTAGGTTCATAGCCCATTCTTAAATATAGCCGGAAAAATAATGCTGGATTATCAACTCTAACTTTGAAGCACAGATGTGAGTTTGAATCCCTGGAAGAATTTATTGTATAATTAATAATGATATTAATATGTTCCTGTTTGCTTCAAATTCCAGCATAAAATGATGATACTAATAGAAAATCAGATCTACTAAGAATTCTTAATAATTCTAATTTAATAGTTTTGTACTCTAAATTTATAAAAATATGTTATGTCAAAATTTTAAAAGCCAAGAAAAGCATTGCCAGACAATAAGGTTTTGTATATATTAACATAAAACTATTTAATGTATAGTTTTATATTGTATATTTATGGTTTATATGTGAAAAAGCAATTATGTAATTAAACATTTAATAGAATTTTTAAAAAATAAGATCAGTTACATTTTTGAAATAAAAACTATTTTAAAAGTTAAAAGCTGAAAAGAAAAAAAACTAGTTCAATTGTTTCTGAAATAATTCTTTATCTAAAAATGTATAATTCTAGTTGGTTGAACTGTTGTTAATAATTAATGTCATTAGCTTATTTGTGTAATAGAATGTGTGTTCTTCTTAATTGGTCTTATTTATCAAGGGTCAAAGTCCATGAACTTACAATGAAAAAATTATCAAGACTGAAAGAAATAAAAGCCATCAAGTGTGGGACTACTTCTTGCAAAGTTAATATGAAATGTTATATCCTTTAAGTTTAACACTAAAATCTTATTATGTTTCTTTATTAAAATAGATACTAAAAAACTTTTTAAAAAAAAACTTTGATAAACACATGTCACATTACTTTATCAGTAAATATGGTAGAATAGCTTTGCTGTTGAGTATTTGATGAAATCGAGGTGAGTAGCCTATTGCCTATTTGGTGAAATGGTAGTGAATATTTGAGGAGATACTCACAGGTACAGAAAACTGTGATAGAACATTTGGGATGCATCTCCTGATATAAATTTTGGTGTTATTGTCTTTAAATCTTCTCTTACACCACATCCGCTTTCTTTTGTCTGAAAGACAACTTTTGGATTTGTTAACATTGATTGGTTTCCATTCTCCATACGCACATATCCTATTAAAATATCAGAGTTTATGTGCCGAGCATCTGGCCCATGTATGTAGATATTTTTTGTCCTGATTGCCTAAATAAAAATATGAAAAAAAAAAAATTAAAAGAAACACTTGCTAAATTGTGACAATTTATTGCTACTGATGTTAACAAAATTTTTCATGTTACTGCCTCAGTTTCTTGGTAGGCCTAATTTATGATTATACATCTAAGGAAATAAATAAGTGCAATTGATATTTTTCCATGAATCTTAAAATATCATTTAAATCTACCTTCAAACAAAAAATCCTCCATGTGAAAGGAATTATATGTCCCCTATTTAAATACCAAAAAAAAGGAAAATCCATATCTCTGTACTGAAACTCACCACAACAGTGACTTGTGTAGAATTGTCCTCGATGTCAGAAACTTCAAATAAAAAGCCAAGGAAAGGCCCCTCTGAGCCATGAACAACCAAATTGTTGAATAGATCATTCATTGTTGTCTTTTGTACTGCCATAGTGAAGGACTTTTCTTTGGTCTCATACCTTCCTTCAGGGTTTGCAATTGTTGTCATCATATCAATTGTATTGTCCCAAATGTTTCTTAGATTCTTCACAGTTTCTTTTGCCTATAAAACAAGATATGGCATGTACTCATATAAAACGAGATCTATCAAATATTTTGACAAATTATTATTTTAATTTACAAATGACTAGTCTTGTTGAGGATGTTATCAAACAAATGTATATAAATAACAGTTACTAAATTGATGGTGTAAGTTCATTGCAAAACTATGAAGTCTGTTTTTATAGAGCATTATCATTAATTATTAAGTCTTTTTTATAGAGCATTATCATTAACTATTAGCCTAGCAGCTGATCCCCCTCACCCATGCAACTTGAGGGAATGTCAAATGCCAATTATTCAAAGTGCATGGATTTGTGTTGATCTCATTCCTATATTACTGGGTTAGGAACATGAACCCCGACCAGCAATCATATATGTTAGGTAAAAATGGAGAAAAAAAAATTAATTAACTAAAAATTTAGAAGCAAAAGTCCCATTTAAAAAAAGAAAATGATTTTCAGATGAAGTACCTTAAGTATCTTGGACTTCTCTTGATATTGTGTCCTTTTAGCTTCTAGTTTTGCAAAATAAACATCTTCAATATCACTCAGAGGACTATCACTTTCTATTTTATCAGTTAAGGCATACAGCTGGGAAGTGTTAATGGCCTGGGCTTCAATTACATTGTGAATCAAATGTTCAAAAGCTAAAATAAATGTATCCAAAAAATACAATAGTATAAATATAAAATAAATATGTTTGATCTATTACTAAATAATATATTACACATTACAATCAAACAACAAAACACAAATGCTCATTTGCAGTGCAATTTTGCAATTATTTACATCAGAAGCAATTTAATTTAAAATAAAAACATTTATTAGCTAATCATGTTTATATTTAGAAAAAACATTTAAAACAGAAAACTTCTGTAATTATTTATTAATGACTTATTGCTTAAATAATTATCATTATTAAGAGGAGATTAAAAAAAACAACCTTTTAATGACTAAAGGGGCAAATGCATTATAGGCCCCTTCATTTTTTTTCTATATTATCAAGCAAACTTCTACTGAAACACATCCTTCTATTATGAATGCTAACTTTATCATTTATGTTTTATGGCAGCAGTCTCTGTTGTTTTCTTGAAAATTAATAAGGAACTAAAGATATTTCAAATTTGTACATCTTTTTCTTAATATACACATTTAAATTCACTGTATGAAACTTACCACTGAGGCAGTTTGTTATACCTCCGGGTATCTGTTGATTTTTAGCTTGACCTTTCAGATGATCACTAAGTTTCAATAAAGAATCTGTTGCACTTGACTAAATATTAAAAATAATAATAATAGGATGAACTGTTTTACTATTATGCTTGGTCCCTGTGTCAGTTAAAACTGGCATAACAAAATATATTTGTTGCAAGCTGTTGCAATTCAAAATTAAAGGTGAAGAAGAAAAGGAAAGCACACAAAGTTAAAGTAAGCACTACATATTACTGGTCAGAATTATTCTGGAGATATATAAATAATAAGAATTTTTTTTAAAAATTATATGGATAAAAATGATCATGTAAATAAATATTCATTTTTATAATTGCTATCACCCAATTCACCAATGATAAAATCACTTTTTAAAAATATCAAATTGATTACTAGTAAAGTAAGTTCTTTGTACAACGTATTTCAATTTAAAATAAAAGTAGCATCTTGATTTGTAGCTCAAAGTGAAAAAGGAAATTTCTTCAAAGCAGGAAATTTTACTCACAGTGGAAAGCATTAAGTAATCAAATGGTTTTCAAAGCCCTATGTTTTGAGGGCGTTTTCTAGAGGCAAAAAAATTTAATCTTAGAAGATCTGTTGACTGTCACATGAAGATATGAAGAAAAAAAGGGTGTGTGGGGGTCAAGGTCTTGAGATTATGATTTACTTTTAAATTAGTGCCTGGAGGGGTGAATGCTAAATAAAAATCCTACTTGTTAAATTCCACAAGTTTTGCATTTGGGTAGATCTTTAGTAAAAATTTACTGAAGATTCTTGCAATATGATATTGATAAGCACTATCTCTAAATGAGCTAAATTCCTTGGTGATAAAGCAACTCAGTTATGAGAAGAAAATTTAAACGATCAAAGAATGGTCAAAATAAAAAATAATATGAACTAAATTAATTAACTGTGATGGTGAGCATACCAAGGAAGGTCCTGATAGCAAGGCTGTATCTGTTGTGAGTGTTACAAGTGACTTGGCAAAGATTTCTATTTGGACTGGAGAATCTATAATTCCACGTTGTTTAGCCAAATCAATTGATTGACCAATGATATTTGCAGGGTATGACAATGCCTGGAGTAAAAAAAGATAAATCACATACAGAAACCTTTAAAAATGTAATGTTAATGTAAATTATTTTTAAATTTACTTACATTGGAGGAATTAATTTTGAAAACTTAATCCTAATCAACCTGAGATAGAAGAATTTAATCAAGGGAAAAGTATGATAATGGCCAATAGCAATAGCTGGTGTTTCATAATTTCTAAAAATAAATCCTAAATGCATAAATTGAAAATGTCTCTTGGTATTTCAAGCCTTAGAGCACATTTTTCTTCCTCATGTTAACAAAAGTATACATCAAGTTTTGAAAATTTTACTTATGTCGGACATTTGTTTAAATACATCTTCAAAATACATACTTCAATCACAACCATTCTAGAAGGCATTACAATAGTGAGTGGATCAAGCAGTTTAGTCAGGCCACTATCTGTGGATATGTTGGCAGGATTGAAAACAGTAGAGTCTGGTATATCCCTCAAATCATTCCCCTAAAGAAAAATAGCAAGGTTAAGTTTTTAAAAACTTTTTTAACAATTAATTTAATATTTTTTTTACTTCTTTGTGTTCACAATAGCAATGATGATGTTATTTCAGTAAATTTTAATATGTAGGCTTATTATTTTGAAAGTCTAGGCGTAGGTTTAAACAAAAATCACCAACACTCTTATATATTTATTTATGTTTTCAAAATGAATTGCTTCCCAAAAATACATGATATTAAAACAACAATAAATTATTAAGATTATTTCAGGGCAACCCACCAGAACTAATAAAACAGTAGATAATGAAGCCACATCCTGAGAAGTTTTCATAGGATCTTGAAGAAGCACAGAAAAGTTTATCATTTTTTCAATGTCTTTAATAAGAGCAGATACATTGTGTACTTTACTTTCCTCACTAGCTTCCATTTTTACATTTGCATACCTAGAAACCTGAGAGCAATAAAGATTATTTTGTCAAAATTTGAAGGTTGAATTTATATTTAAGAGGGTTAAAATTTAATTTTCTGAAATTGCAGTGTTAGTCAGTGATTCATTACTGTAAATTTGCATATAATAATTAAATTTGAAATATGTCTATGGCTATAAGAATAACATCAGTAATTACAGAGCAACTTATTTAGTCCACATTCTTTAACAGTGCTATCAGCCATGTGTAAACTGTTATGAACAGTTAATGGTTTTGTAAATTTAATCTTTTTAATATTTGGCTTGTTAAATGAACAATACATAACAAAGTACCAGAAACCCAGTATAAAAAGAAAAAGGATTCCAAAGATAGTGATACTAACAGTTTTCAATTTAATTATATTATAAAATTTATATAAAAACACAAATTCAAATATACATAAATAAAAACTAGACTATATCAACTTACAGCATTGCAGGTAAAAATGGTACAATTCATAAAAGATACAGATATTATTTTACATACACATCTCACATAAAGCTTGTAAGTATCTCGTAAATGTCAACTAAAAAAGGCTAGATTATCTTTCTGCTAGGAAAGCTTCCAGCTTATATATTAGGAGTAAATTAGAACCCTCTAGAAAAAAAAAATCTAAAAAATTGCGTCACCAATTCTATAAAAAATAGAATGTATTTGAATGTAAGCAAACATTTACCGATCAAGTGAGAGTTGGGTAAATAGAATAGGCACTACACATGTAATCGTTGACGTTAATTTCAACAACAAAAAAAAAAGGATAGGAGGTATCGTTGTATGCCACTTCTTGTGATCATACAAAAAACTATGTAAACACACAGGCTTCAACAAAAAACATAACTATTAGCTTGGCTATATTTAATTTTATTCTACAGTCATATTTAAGACCAAAGAAATGAACATGGATTGAGAGTTAAAACCCCAGAAGATGACACTTTTATTTTCTACTACCTTTCTTGCAAAAGTTTGCCTATTTTACCATTCAGTCAATATAAATTATGAACTTAAACTTACAGGTGACAGTTGTTTAAAGGATACACACCTTGACATTAACTGTACAAAGTGACTTAGCACCAAAGGTATCAATGACACTAATTTCCACTGGACAGTTGTCATTAGCAGTTCCACATTCTATCAGACAAGTCTTTGGTGTTGATAAATCCCCTGGATGAAACAAATTTTTTCATACTGATTCAAGTAGAATAATCAAGTAATAAACTTTATAATCCCTTCCAAAACCATAAATTAGGCTACTATAAAATAATTTCTAAATATAAATTTAGTTCCATTTTTAAGTAATTAGCATTAAGCTCAGTCATCAGTAGTATTCAGTTTTACAGTGCACAGTAATCTCTGTGTGAGCTGTGTGCCCACTGACTTAAGTTTTGGGGTGAAAAATTCAATGCTTTTTAGAGGATTGAAGTTACACATTCACAACTTACATGACATAATGCCTCTTTAATAAAGTCATTTATCTAAATTAGTTCAAAGTATATTCACTCTAAAGAGATTTTTTTTCCAAATTTAATAGTTATATTTTGAATAAAATCACTTTTTAAAATATCATTTGAAACAAAAAAAGTAGTAAACACGAAGGCAAATCCACTAGACTATAAGAATTATGATTTTTAATTAAATTTTTTTAAAAAAAGATCTTATAAAACTCAAAAAAAAAAAAAAAAAATAAAAAATAAAATAACAATTAAAACAAAAAAAATAGAAAACAAAAAGGCAAAACCACTAAACGATAAAAATTATAATTTTTAATTAAATTTTTTTAAAAAAAGTTCTTAAAAAACTCAAAAAAAAAAAAAAAAAATACAAACCACCGCTGTAGACAACTGGTGTAATAATTTCTGCTTTTTGTTGAACTTGATACCAAAGTCCATAATATGTGTCAATATTCGGATTCCGAAATGGTCTTTCACCCTCATCTTTCCAATCCTTAAAACTAAACGTGAACTTTGTTTCCATAGCAATTCCTGTATTAGAACAGAAAAAAAAAAAAATTAATGTTGATATTTTCAGGATCAATATTCTCTCCTTAAATTTATCATTAAGAATTTAAGTATAAATTGTTGTCGAGATATTTCAAACAGCATAATCATTGTAAAACCTTTCATTTAAAAAATATCACATTTTTTCATTTCATTACAAGATCACTTGAGGGCTGGAAAAGGAAGCTATTTGTGATGAGACAAAAGACTCAACCAGAAAATTCTCACATCGATTAGGAAGTTAATTCAAGCCAAGGGACCTAAGACAGTCGAGTTACATCATAAATGTATGCACACAACATGCAAATTAGGATGTAGCCTATAAGCTGGCAAGATTTGATAAATTTTTTCACTCTTTAAGGATATTGAGAAAACAACTAAATTGACTCTGAAGTCTGATTAGACCTTCAATACTTGTGTCACTGTGTAGATATGTCCCAACAAATAGATTCCTCTCCATAGCCCATTCGAATATAATTTAATTTGACAAAATAAAAAAGCAATATTTCTTGTACAGATTTTTAAAATTTAATTGGTAAAGCCTGTTTTAAAAAAAATAGAAATTAAAAAAAAATTAAATTGTAAATTTAGAATAACCTCGTCCAATTAAAAAATAAGGTTTAAATATTAATTTCATTAAAAATAAATGTAGATTTTAACATTGCATATTGTTAGATATCTTTTGTTATATATTGTATATATTTGCACAGACATCACAAACCTTCTGTAGGTTCTACATAACACTGTCCATGATAAGGTTTTAAGTCTGTATAAATGGCCAGAATTGCTTTGACCTCGGAGTATGAGGCTATCTTCACTTGGACCTCCAGAGTATAAATTGCTGCTTGCTCCCACCATCCACCTTTTGAATCAAACGTTTTGTCTGTTGGCTCTTGAGGAATTAAAAAATATAGAAATATGGGGTTATTTTCTCATATGAGCACATGCCAGTTTTTAAAGGCAAGGAAAAAAAAATCTTAGTTTTCTTTGTGAACTATGTAACGTTTAAATTTATATACATTAATAGTTTCCTCTTATGTGTAACACTATGATTGTTTTGATTTAAATAATATTAGAATCAATAGACATGTGGGGAAAACAATTTATCTTCATCTCAAAATCATGTAGGAATAAATTTAAAAAAAATCTTAACTTTAAATGACAATTAATTATATATTAATCAGATGGGTTTCGGTGACCTACGTCAATGTATTAACTTTTAAAAATTGTTGACATAATTCAGTTTTAATAAACAAAAATCCCGAGAGCAGACCGATTTCAGTGAAACAATAGCTTGCAATACTTATCCAATGAAATAGGGCCTACATGTAGGCCCTACAACACTTGACTTAGGACAACGCGACTCACTGGAAATAATGATGTTGTCCCACAAATCCTCAGGAATTTCATTGCTGGTGCCGTTAGCTTTATCATATTTAAACAAAGACCACCAGTAGTAAGCCGCATTGACTTCATCATCACTGCACCCAGAGCAGTTAATTGCAACCCTAAACACAGCTCTCTCATCAGTTAGTAGTTTACTCAGGCAGTTCCATTGACATCTATCCACAGAAAGATGATTAGAGGAAATAAGAAATACACAGGTGGTCAAAATTTGCCTTTCCTAGTTTTTATTATCATTTATCCATAATTTTAGATGTAGGCACTAATGCTGAATTTTAAAGAAAAATATAAATGAAAGAAAACAATGAGGTGAACAAGAAATTAAACATGAAATTATTGATCCTTATAGGCCTTGCCAACTGGTAAATATAAAGTGAAAGCAATTTTACGAAAATTAGCCTATACTAGTCTTTTTGTATGTGTTTTTTTTTTAAATGTGAAGTATCTTTAAAAAAAAAAGAGTTTCTTTATCTTTATCTTATTTTTTGCTGCAAACGTTAACAAATAATTTAATTAGAAATCTATCACTTTTTTATATATTATATATATCCCTCCTCCCCTTTTTCCTCTATATCCCTTTCTTAGAGCTTTGAGCTTCATATTTTGCAATAGAATTTAGGCAAATAAATTAGATTAATATTTAAACATCTTACTCAATGGCAACTAGCGGAATCTGGCCAGAGAGCATTTCAACAACTTGCACAGCTGACGTCATGCGTTCGTCCTTGCTTGCTGTGACCTCAAACAATACAAGAGCGCCTGCAGGGAGCGTGGAGGTGCTCACCGTAACTTTGCCCTCGTATGGAAATGTTAG
Organism: Lymnaea stagnalis; assembly: GCA_964033795.1. NCBI lineage: Eukaryota > Metazoa > Mollusca > Gastropoda > Lymnaeidae > Lymnaea > Lymnaea stagnalis. The sequence continues at coordinate 1,549,623 of CAXITT010000093.1, read as the reverse complement.
TCCACACTGTGTAAGATTCCTGTAACTTTGATCAGAGTTGTATTGTTGTGTGTACTTTGGGATGTCATTCCTGAGCAGCAGGAAGAAACAAGCCCAGGTAAAATTCAACTGACTTTTCGCGGGAGTCATTTTAATAGGATCGTATGAAAGAGACAGGGCGTCCAACACAAGGTCGTTTTCCTTTTGGATCTGTCGGAAAGATGCACCGTTAATTTTCACCACAAGGGTCGGCGAAGACGCATCAATGTGCATCACATCCGCAATAGCACCCAGCTTGCCTCTAATGGACACTTCCAGCCGGATTTTATACAAGCCAGGTTCAATGGTGAAATACTTTAAGACAATAGCACTGGAGTTCGGTTGCACAACGGGAACCACGGCCCAGTTGGTGACCAAATACGTGCCAACATTCTTCCACAGTTGCCAGGAAAACTCTGGGACATCGGCGTCGTTGCAAAGTGGCGATCTTTCTGCTCGTCCGGATATAGTCGGGACGATGGAGAGTTTCGTTATTAAAGGTGCACTCTCGTTTCTAAACGTACTCTCAAAGAGATCCGTATTGGAAAGGCAGCTTTCGAAGACACCGAATGAAAAGCTCACAATTTCTAATATTCCATTAACATTGACGCTGGCTGTAACTGTTTTCTCTCCATCGACGGCGTATACACGGGTGAAGTTTATATTAACCGAACCACTGGTGAACATTTTGTTCACTATTCCAGGATCCATGTTTAACTGTACATTCATTGTACCGGTTGAGTTGAATCTTACGAGTTTGAACAGGGTCGATTCGTTCAATTTTTTCGCGATCGACAACTGATTCACGTAAAAGTCGATTACGCCAACTTTCAGGATGAGTACCTTCTCTTTCGTGAGACCGAACGCTTTGAACACCACGCTCAGCCGGTGGTATCGTTTGGCCGGATACGCGCGGGAAAATCTTTTCATGTTGTACAAGAAATGAAAAGAAATAAACTCGTCCGGGAGATCGAAATCGATCGAGATGTTCAGGTACGGGTAATCTCCGTAGAGGTAGTCTTGAATGATAACCACGGTTCCAATTCCGTTACGTGTTACGTGATCAAACGGTGTCTCGTAGTTTTCCAGTGCAGCATCGGTGTGGTCTAACGGAGAGATTATTTTGAAGTGGATCTCTGCATAAGCTAGAGATGAGATAGAGATTTATGAAGGTTGTTTTTTTTATATTTATTTTGTACTCATAGATTTTCAAATGACGTGATGCTGTTAATGTTTAATTTTAAGAACAATTTGAGTTTAAAACCGTCATCTCATATCTTCGGTTGTTTAAGGGGGAAAATTAATATCGTATACTAATTTACGATATGTCATGTCCGAGCTTAAGTGGGAATGCACTATAGAAAGAAAACAATGTAATAAAATAACGAAATTTTAATACCAGCATTTAAAATATAGAGTTTTCAAAGGTTTTGCCAAGTAATGATCGGTTAGAAAACATAACGCACTACTGCTCGCCTCTATTTTAATTCGGTAAAAACATAACGTCCACATAAGCGGCTTCTGATCTTGGCAGGATACACGTAAATTACCGTAATTTTTCCGTAGACAAAAAGGTCTCCGCGGGCCGCATGAGAGGGCCTTGCAAACGAATGATAAATGTTTTCTTTCGTTCGTGGATATTTTAATATTACAAATAGCAAATTGTTTTCACTGTACCATTTTACTGTATCAACACTAGAGATAGTTACTTACTTTTTATAAGTTTGCTCATTAAGCTTGTACATTTAAAAATAAATTATTACAATATACTTGTGTCAAAAATGGACTTTCTTGTTAACAAGCCCTTAGTAGAGGCATGAGACAGAAGTTCTTGAAAATGGTTAATTTTCATTACGAGAGATTTAGGAATAGGAGTAGCTCATTCTGCTTTCAAAAAGACTTTAAGAGATTTTATTATCGTCCAATTAGTAAATGAAGATTTTTCGTCTGAGGATAATCTGACATTACAAATGATCATAGTATGGAGCCATGGGCGCCCACAGGATTGATTGGATAAAATGTTTTTAGACAAAAATAGACAAAAATGTATTAAAGTAAGGAGAAAATAAAGAGAAAGTAACTAACCTGGTGTCCTGTCCGTTCGTTCACCATACAAATACGCTACAGTAAATTAAAACTATATTAAAACATTACTAAAAAAATTTTGCCCCCCCCCTGGAAAGTTAATCGATTTTATTGCCCCCCCCCCCTAGAAAGTTTTCTGCGGGCGCCCATGTATAGGGCTCATAATAAAGCTAAAACAAATGGAGCTAGATGCTCAAACTGATGAAGGTTTTCAAGAATTGTGTTCCTATTGTAAATTAAAAATATATTAAACCATTACTAAAAAAATTTTGCCCCCCCCCTGGAAAGTTAATCGATTTTATTGCCCCCCCCCCTAGAAAGTTTTCTGCGGGCGCCCATGTATAGGGCTCATAATAAAGCTAAAACAAATGGAGCTAGATGCTCAAACTGATGAAGGTTTTCAAGAATTGTGTTCCTATAGAAGTATTGCAGTCCGTGGCGAAGAAAATATTCTTAAGGCTGCAGTTTTGGCTGACGATTTCTCCACCTGGCTCCAATCTCCAGGAGATTTCATATCGAAAGATAAAGTCACTGAAAGAAGAGCTCTCAGCGCAAACACAAATAATTATGCTGGAACCAATAGCTCAAAACGTTTTTAAATATCCTGACTTTAAATTAAAAAAATTTCCTAGTTTTTATAAACAATTGTAACCTCCCTTAATTATCCTATAATTTAACACGTGTTTTGACAAAATGGGTCATTCCCAAAAGAGCGATTGTCATGACTGGGTTTTTCATTCAATATAACCCTCATTCGGGGATACAATTAAATACATTAAAAATATATTATAAACTGAATTGATCTATTCAAGAGTTTTCCCAAATATTAAAAAAATATATAATTGCTAATATTTTCTATACGTAAATAAAAAAAAAAAAGATGTTAAAATTATTTGAGAGGTTGGTGACTGAAGTGTCTTGTTTCTAGTTTCTTTAGTTTCCCCTATGTTGCCCAAGTAATAGGAGATTATTTGTTAAGAAAAATGACATGTAGGAAAAACGTTAGACTTCTAATGAGTGTTGCATTCATCACGGGTCGTAAATTCTAGTCACTGTTTTTTATCAAATCGGTCACGAAATATACAATTTGTAACAGTAGTTACTGGTGTTTCGCATAAAAATCGAGTAGAAATATTACTTCCTGTAGTCATACATATGTCTTACTAGGTTAATTTTTAAGCAAAAAAATACAATCACCAATATAGAAGTAGTTTGACATATAAACAGCCTTGTTTTCATAATTTGCAAGAGCACATATTTCCAGGCCATTGAATTTAAATGAACCTCAAATTGGGTTTCGAAAGGATTTCTTTAGGATTTCCGCCTGAAACAATTTGAAAAGAGAGACCGTCATTTTTCAATGTTTTCTTATGTAATCTTTTTCTCCTTGTCTGAGTTACAATTTCAATCATGACTTCAAAAGTATCGTAAATGCAAAACTGAAAAATGTATTTTTTAATAGGTTTTATATACCAACATTTACCTTATTTAAAATATTTTACCATTAATTATATCGCGGAAAGGATTATTTTTGTTTCTATATAAATGTGGCCGTGATTTGAAAACGTTTAATAACATTGTACAAGAGCTATCCAGCTTATTCATTTCAGGGTAGTTACCTAGATTTTACAATTAGTTCCAACTTGTCACTTGCTAAAATTAAATTTAAAAAGTTATATTCTAAAAGTATGTATCTGGGAAGTGTTTTCTTTACTAAAACTGTTAAAGGATTAAGGGATAGAAACCCTCGTTACGATGACGTCTCCTTTGAGAATCCCCAACACTCGCTGTTTTAAGTTTCATAAATTGTCTTTCTGATCCTAGTGGAACTGTCACCATGTAATATACTGGGCCCGGCCATGGACAAAGTAGTGTTGCCAATTATCCAGAAATTTAAGACAGTGCTGAAAGTCTTGAGCTAAATAATGTGTCCGTGAAAGTCCGGTGAGGAGTTTATAATGTCCATAAAATGTCCATATAAGACCTAGTGCAAACATCTTTTGAAGCGTAACATGACGAGAAATCTCTGCCCTTGTGATTTATTTTCGTTTGCTTTAAACGTTTATAATCGATTTCATGATATTTCAACATTAATGTGGATGCCATACAATAAACATAACGGGTGGGGGGGGGGGGGGGGAGGGGGTGTGTTGGTAATACGCAGCCCTAAGGCAGCATGCGGCCTTCTGGTTCTACACATTCTGCCGTTGACTGAATGCAAATTTTACAGAAAAAACAGATATTCAATTGCTTTCACACGCAAAAAAGCATTAAACAATTGGTTTGCTGTAAAATACACTTTTAAGTCTTGATTTCAGATAAGTTAATGCGGTCTTGGTGTTAGATAAGTGAATGTGGTCTTGAATTCAGATAACTGAATGCGGTCTTTATTTCAGATAAGTGAATTCGGTCGTTTCAGATAAGTGAATGCCGCCTTGATTTCAGTTAAGTGAATGCTGTCTTGTTTTTTGATAAGTTAATGCGGTCTTGAGTCTAGATAAGTGAATGTGGTCTTGATTTCAGTTAAGTGAATGTGGTCTTGATTTCAGATAAGTGAATGCGGTCTTGACTCAAATAAGTGAATACGTCTTGGTTTCAGATAAGTGAATGCGATCTTTATTTGAGATAGTTGATTGCGGTCCTCCCAACCCTTCCTTCCAATCTCTTTTACATTTTGAATAAACTTTTGTTATAAAATAAGCTCAAACCTCATGTCAAAATGACAATGACTCTTACAGAAAAAGTCATAGAAACATAGTCATGTACACATATTTGACACATAGTCCAGTAGGCATGAGAAATAATAATAGGCATTGACTTGTGAGATTTTTTGTTTGATGGATGTATATGTAAAAAAAAAGTTTTTTTTATATAAGAGACCGTAAAAATTGGTGTACTTACTTATCAATGTGGAGATCCCAATTTTTTTTATTTATTTTTGAGTTATACAACTTTGAAGTAATGTATCTTGTTTCAATGTGTTCAAATGATGTGCACTATTTACCATTATTATAGTTTTGCCTACGTGCTTCAGAAGAACCACCTTGAAAAGAAAAGATGTTTAATTATTTATTTTTGAGGTCGTGGTTGGGGTAGTCTCTATCAAATCAAAATACCTGACGAAATCGGGTTCGTGCAGCTGATGGTGGCAATGTAGTTGCCGGTCACGTCATACACATGGCTCCTTGCGTAGATGCGTCGTGTAGTGCCGTCGGGAGTAAGATCAGGGTCAACTTCTGTAACAGCAGCATGCCCATCGCCCCAGTCTAGAATGCACGTCACCTGTTAGAGGATAATGTCGTTGACATCACATAAGGCGTGAAAGGTCAATGGAAAGCCGTCAATGCCCCGTGTTAACTCTCGCTAGGACAAAGTAGAGCTGAAAACATTTATTGTAGCTTCGAACACCCTAACATGTCCCACGGAAGGGTTTGATGTAGATGCTCATCCGTTCACAACTTCCAGGTAGAAAATAGCCCCCCCCCCCCCCGCCCCCGCACCATCATTCATTTTTCATCTAAATGTTAGCATTAAGGTTTTATCCAGATGCTGATATTATGTCTGGACATTGGAACTGTGTACAAGGCGGCGCTACGGTTGCTGCCGCCCCTGGCAAGCTTAACTTTGGCGCCCCTTTTATTATCATTAAAAATTTTTTTTAATGAAAAATCTAAGGGTTTAGTAATGAGTTAAATACCTAGGTAGTTTTTGTTTATAACAAACAAACAATAATATATTGCTTCTTATCTTGTATTTGACAGTATGAACAATAAGCCTACTGATGCCATTTACTTGCCTTTGGATAAGAAAATATTTTTATTGCACTTTCTATATCAAGATACTATGCAATATCATATTCTGTAGACAAAATTACCAAATAATTCATTTTTTCTTGACTCTGGAGACATGGATGGTCTTATACATGTTTTTATGAGCTTTAGTTTATTAAAGCTTCTCTCGCCAGCGGCTACAGTAAATAGTCTTGTAAGCATAATTCTCAATGCTACCAAAAGATTCGGCAGGACATCCAGTAACATTTGAGTGTTTATGAATTCAGCATCCAGGTTCGGTTGGCGGCCTGTGCCCAAGGCGTAATGGGCCCCCGGGACGAGAGTCAAATCGTTGCCCGGGAAACCTAAAAGGAAATATATTTGCCTAAAGCCGTGTTATCCATTTGGATCACGTGAGGGATCAAATTTGGGCAAACATGTCAGGAGCTAGGGCCTAGGACACATGATTACAGCTGCCGTTAAAGGATAGTAGATAACAAATCTGCTATAGATGACGAAAAAGCAACGCCCGTTGAGAGCGGGTCTCCTAGGCAGCCGTTTCGCCCCTTTAATTGGCTTAGTACTTGTGATGCGGCGTTAAGGTAGGGGCCAGGCATGTCCAGTACCACCTAGCGAAAAACACTGTTAAGATCTGAGTGGTCGGTAGCTCTGAGTAATCCCTTTCGCAAGGTAACAGTGAAGATTCTCCCTAACTACACCTACCTAAATATAAGATCAAGTTTTTCCTCTGTGGTGGCTGTGGAGGTCATAGTGGTCCGAACTATGTAGTCCACTCTTTACTTTGTACGACCAATACTTGGGAGCTACCCATTTCGGCATTCCGGATGGGGTAGCCAGATAGTTCACGCCTAGGACGTAACATTCCGGAGAGAGGGTAAAGGGGTGGGGGTCCCCAGATGGGGTTCCCGGGGGCCCTCGAAGATCTTCGGCTCAGTTCGTCGATGATCTTCTAAATGTATATACTTGGGAGCTACCCATTTCGGCATTCCGGATGGGGTAGCCAGATAGTTCACGCCTAGGACGTAACATTCCGGAGAGAGGGTAAAGGGGGGGGGGGCACCAGATGGGGTTCCCGGGGGACCTCGAAGATCTTCGGCTCAGTTCGTCGATGATCTTCTAAATGTAACTTTGGCTGGAAGCTTTACATCACGAGGAAATAATTATTTGGCTGTATTTAGTTTATTCAACAGGTAACATCCATTTATACATCGCATTTTTTTCGATACCTTAACTTATTCTCCAAACCTTGAAATGCTATTTTGAGCTTATCTTTGTCTGGCAGTTATTTTTGGTTATTTAAAAATTACCATGTGTTATCTCTGTCCTGTAGCTCATTACTAACGTGATATTTTACTTTTTTGTGGGTCATCTGCGATTAAAACCTCGTCAGTGCATTTGTATACAAAAATGTTTAATTTAAAAAATATTTTTCTTACATGGCACCCATATGAAATGCTTTTTCCTATTTTGCAAGATCGCTGATGGCACCCTCAGCACATGGCGCCCCGAGCAACTGCCCGAGTCCTGGGTACTTTGAGCCGGCCCTGACTGTGTCTGAATGGTGGCATTGTGTCTGGATTGTGGCATTGTTTCTTAACAGGGGGAATAGTGTCTATGTTTGGACGATGGTATTCAATTTTGCTTAAAATCTGAGATAATTTCCATTATCCCTTGTTATACCAGCCATTAAGGTGTGTATTGTGTCTATTGTAAATTTTTTACTGCTTTAGTTTAAAGGGAGTTTAATAAAAAAAAAAATAAAGACCTCTTTCGCGGGAATTACCCTGCAAATACTGGTGCGCAAAAAGTCTAGAGTTCATCCCCGTGTTTGTGTCTTGACCTAATTTCCCTTCACCGTAGTGCTAAAGCGTCAACAACCCTTCTCCCATTCTTTTTGTTTTGATATTGACTTCACCGATTAAATATGTAGCGCTGTACCAGCCCCACACTCACTACCTTGATTGGGAAAGGGTTGTTTAAGTTCGAATAAGTTCTAACTTGTTCTAAAGCAGTGGTTCTCAACCTTCTACTGCCTTTAATACAGTTGCTCAAGTTGTGGCGACCCCCAACCAAAACCATTATTTTCATTACTCTTTCATAACTGTAAAGTATATGTTTTTGTCGCGACCAACAGGTTGAGAATCACTGTTCTCAAGAATCTAATCAGTTGATGCAATTTCTAGAACGTCTTTTTTGGAGGGTTACAACTTTCTCCAAAAAAAAAAGGGCAGTTTTCCCAGCCGATAGATTTGTGCTGTTCTTCCTAGAGTTTTACGAGACGTAATAAACTTACAATTTTTATATTGTTCATGGGAATATGTAAATAAATATTTGAAAGATATATAAGATTGTAGTAACCTTTTCAGATTTATATCGTTTTATTTCTGTCTATTTATTTTTTTATTTTAAAATAATTTTAATAATGTAATTAAATTGAATATTATTATTATTATTAGGTGGTTTTATATAGCGCAATACCCCAGCCTAGGGCTAAGCTCACTGCTCAATACCCCAGCCTAGGGCTAAGCTCACTGCTCAATACCCCAGCCTAGGGCTAAGCTCACTGCTCAATACCCCAGCCTAGGGCTAAGCTCACTGCTCAATACCCCAGCCTAGGGCTAAGCTCACTGCTCAATACCCCAGCCTAGGGCTAAGCTCACTGCTCAATACCCCAGCCTAGGGCTAAGCTCACTGCTCAATATCCCAGCCTAGGGCTAAGCTCACTGCTCAATACCCCAGCCTAGGGCTAAGCTCACTGTGCTTCACATAAAAATTAGCAATTACGGAAATGTAGACACATAAAAACAACAATTGGTGAAAAGCTTGACCTTACCCACCCAAATACTCTCCACCCATATCTGGCCATGGAATGCACCCAGCAGAATCGAGCGTTGTTTATCAGTATTGATTTCAAATAAATGATTGTGGTCTCAATTTCAGATAAGTGAATGCCGGGGGTGAGAATGAGTCGGTATAGTACCGTTTGAAGCGATGGGTCTTGAGGGCAGTTTTGAGGGCAGTGACGGTCGTTATATTGCGGATGTGTAATGGGAGAAAAGTCCGTTGTTTTGGGGGCACAGAAAGTTAAAGATCGTTCACCATATGTTTTCTTAGAATGCGTTTTCTTAGAAGAGAAAGAATACGCGTGCACATTCTAGGCGTATGTTTACATTAAAATTAAGTTGAACCCCTGCCCACAAACAAAAGAATAAAGAGACATAAAATAAATATAAAATTAATTAATTTATTTATAGAAAAATATGAAGTACAAATCAACTAAACGAAGTTACCGAAGACGGGTTTCCCCAATGAGGATCGGAGAGAAAATTATATAAAAATTAGCTAACAAATGTAAATTTACCTGAGTAGGCTTCCTGATTTTGAGATTCTCTCCATCTTTAACCCTCAAAGATAGGCCAACAGTGTCCATAGGGTAAAATGTATCTACATCCTTCCGGTTAGTTGTTATCTTATAACCAGTATCTATTAGAGAAATATAACTGTATTAATTATTTACAATTTATATTTAGTTCTGTTGTTTGCGGGGGTTGAGAATTTCATTTTGTTTCGATTAAAATAATATAAATTATAAAGTTTTAAAATATCGCATTATTAAACCCCACACTGTTACAGTTATTTTTAATATATTTAGGTAGAGCTACAATTTTCCGGCATCCTGGAAAAGCATATTGAGACTGTTATACTTTGGGAACATATATAGAAAATATATTGTTGCGTTTGTCCAGATGGTCCATACCTCGGACCTATCCTACCAATGGAGAAAGTTCTTATATTATTTTAAATAATATTTATTTAAAAGACACAAAACAATCAGGTAATGTTAATTTTAAAAAAAAATTTTTTTCTTGCATTCCATTTTAAAGGTTAAACGAATTTGCATGAGAACAAAGCCTTAGAAATTACACTTTATAAATTCAATGAGCAAATCATTTGTAATCTTACCCACTCCCCCCCCCCCCCCCCCCCCACCCTTTCCCCCAACACCTAAAAGAAACGCATTGTTTATTTGCTCTTCTGCACAGCGTGAATGAGTGATATTCTAAAAGTTGGAACGTTAAATGTTGGGAAGAAATCGATTTAAATAGAAAGCCTACCTCGTACGCTTGGCTGAATTTCGTGATATAAGTACATATCATATCCAATGCGTTGTGACGGGCCGTAGCACGCGGATGATGCAGTCATGTTTATGACGTAATGACCCGGTTGGCTCGACTGAAAATTCTGTGAAGCACTGCGTGATTCGAGACCAGCTGCCGGAATAGTGATGTCTTGTACTACCGCCATTGATTGATCCACAGATAAAATCTGAAATAGCACAAAAATAAACAAATGACTTTTTAAAATGTTGGACAAATTATTATTAGAAAATTTTGTGTTACGAAACCAAACGCACAAAAAGACGCAGTCCTTGTTTGAAAATTTTTTTTTTTCGATTTATGATAAATACAGTTTTTATGGATACAGTTATTTGATTTAATTTTTTTTAATGTTAAGCCAGGCATAATTTAAAATCTTACATTCAAGTATTGCCCTAACTTTATAGCACATAGGGTTTCATATTTTTATTTATTATTTAGTGACATTACAAGTTGTATCGCTTGTTTATTTTTGTGGCTCATCGGGTCTATCATATGTAAATCGAATTTCGAAAGAATTTTTTTTTAGTGAGAGAAAATATATAAAAAAAATATCCCATTAGTTTAATTTAATGCTTTGTTGCTATGTTTTTATTTCATTACATGCATTAACTAAGAAGAAATATATAATTCTGCAATTATTTTAATTGGTGATTATTTTATTTCTTAGGTGTAATGACACCCGGCGCGCGAAAAAGTAAACTGTAGCTCAAAATGGGCCGATTTAATTTTATCTAATCATGGGTTTAAATGCATTGAACATTAAAAACCTAGAGACGGAAAAAAAATCCCACGTTTACCCGCCCCCCCCCCCCCCCGTCAACTGCTGCCTTCATTTTAATTTTAGCTTTTGCTTAGAGTTTAGTAAGAGCAAGTGTGACCAACTAGCGGGCAGTATGCGGCCCGCCACGTTAGATATTGTCGCCCGCCGGGTGTATGACAAATATTTATTGGTGGAATTCAGTTAACGATAATTTTTTTTCTTAGCATTAACGGACGGTCGGCGCCATTTCGGTGCATCGGCTCCCCTTTTGGACTGTTTTATTGAAAATTATTTTCAAACGAGTATTATAAAATGGATGCGGCTATTCGGACCCGTTCAGAGTTTGAGTTTATTAAAAAATATTTAAAACTTATTGTCGGGTTTGTAAGAAAAAATTTGGTATCAAACAAAAGATAATTGAATGAACTAAATGTTTGTAAACTTAGTTCTTCAGTTTAACTAAAATAAACTCCCACAAATGACATCCGAATAGAATTTAGTCAAAATGGAACCGGAAACCCATCGCCCCTATTCGGACCCGGGTCCCATTAGACTCAAGCTATTCGGATGTCATTTGTGGTAGTTTATTTTAGATAAACTGAAGAAGCTGAGTTCACTCTACCACCACACTTACACCGTTCAAAGTCACCATTTTGGGCTCCTTTCTATCCAAAATAAAACACTGTCTATAAGTATATTAAATAATTAAATTTTGATTAAAATCTATAGTTTGTTCATGTGTGAAGCGGCACAAGTAGATGTCCTGGCATCGGAAAATTATGTGCATTCAGAATAAATTAAGTGTGTGCATCATTTGTATTGGATTTATTTTCTTGATTAATTCTAAAGACAGTGCGGCCAGAAGGCGAGTTGATGTGCAATCAAAATGGCCCGTAAAGCCATTTCAGTTGGCTACTTCTGGCTTAAACCATACGTCCTGCTTAAGTAATATAACTAGGTGTATACAATGTATTTATAACTATGTATGTTTCCACTTGCCTTGAATTGAAATGCAACGAAAACTCCTGCCTGAGCGGTTGCCTGGTGAGTAGAAACGACGTCTGTTTGGACGTGTCTCGTATAATCCAAAGACAGACCAGTTATTACAGGACTGACTCGAACACCAATGTTTCGCGTGAAACCGTCGCTGGTCACACTAAATGTCAGCGTGCTGTCGGCTAGAAAAAAATAATAATCAAGTGATCGGAATCAGCTGTAACTTCACCACTTTAAACAACATCGACTAAATTCAGCTTCAAGGCTAAAGATATACCCTCTTTTATGAAATGTTGCGGCTTCGATGATTTTGTGGGCGTGACTCTTAGTGCGGAATGTTGTCATCATAGACCGCCGCGCCAAAAGAGCAGGACGTATTTAAATGGGTTAAGATGACCCCCGAGGAACGAGTATTTTGACAGAAGTGAAATTAAAAATACAAAACTTTTAAGGAATCATACACGAATTGCATACTAGAAAAAAAAAAAAAGAACAAACTCACCTTGGAAGTTATCCTTGTCTAGCGACATGACAAGCATCGTATTCCCTTTCACCACAATGTTTTCTTTATATACCCCATCTTTTGAAAAATCCATTTCTTTTTGAGACCCATCAGAGTTGTCCACAAAAATGAGCCCACGGCTGCCCAAACAGGTGTCACCGGGTACAACGTAGCTCAAATCAGGCTCGTCTCCCTCGATAGATGGCGCCGCAAAGGCTGCAGCTGCCCAAAGTGTCACTAGAAGCTGGCAGAGCAGATGCATGTGTTCTGTAGATAGAAGATTATATTTAATAATTCTGTTGCACTAAGTTCCCAATATGATCTATGATTGTGTGGGTGGAGAGTGGATGTGAAATGAATTTCAAGTTTTTGTCCCCTTCTGATACCTGCACAAACGTTGACTTATAAAGCAGCGTTATATAACGATGTTGAATTAAGTTTAAAAACAGAAACCTATGATCCCCTTGTAATGTTATTGACATACAACCCACCAGGTCTACTTGCAGAAGCTTGAATGAAGAGAAAACTAAACATGGCGCTTCGAGAACAAACCTTTAACCACGGCAATGTTATTCTAAGATTACCTTTTTTTTCCAGCGCCGATAAAGTCTTGAACTCTAAACCCTGTTCTGATGTGTTTCAATATATTTACCTTTTGCTTGCAAATATATTTAAGAGTATAACTCCAAGTGTCCTCTACCGCAATACCCCTAACCCCAAATTTTCCAAAAAAAAAAAAGTCAACACAGAACAAAAAAAAACAACAACAATATTAGTATTATTAAATTATAATTCTTATACTCACTTTTAAATTTTTCCATTTTTATTTGTATTTTTGAGTGAAAACGATTTGTAACTTCTGTTTTGTTGATGATTTGATTATTTCGACCTCATTAATCTTGAAATCGACCCTACTAGGATCTATGGTGTAGAAAACAAATGAATCGCAGTCATTCGGCTCCAAACGTGACAAGAAATAATACACTTGTCTTGACGACCCCGATATCTTGTGTTAGAAAATTCACAAGGAAAAGGAATTTTCAATAATACTAAATCATGAAAGAAGTTTTATGCTGAAAGTTTGTACTTGACTGTGTAAAGTATTGCTCCATCGCTACAATCATGGACGCCTGCAGAAAACTTTCTAGGGGGGGGGGCAAAAAAAAATCGATTAACTTTCTGGGGGGGGGGGGCAAAATTTTTTTCGCAATGTTTTAATATAGTTTTAATTTACT
>CAXITT010000093.1:1463830-1536016 GCA_964033795.1 Lymnaea stagnalis | reverse complement strand
GGGGGGGGGGGGGGGTAAGTGCCCCCTTGCACCCCCCCCCTTGCGAGCTACAATGTTGATTTGAAATCTCTTTAGTTCACACGCATCTGGTTGAATCGAATATTGAATCGAATTCAATTTAACCCTAATCAAGATCCCACGCCCCTAACAACGTTAATACCTCCAAGGATTTTCACTAATACCAAACACGTTCATCGGCACTTGAAACATTTTACAACAACAAAACGCATTTAATAGCACCAGGCATTTCCCCCTAACACCATACATATTCACCAAAAACATTTTGTTCATTACAACCCAACACTTTCATTTGCAACGAAACAAGTTGACTGGCAACAAAACGTGTTCTCCAATTCCAAACACGTCCAATTACAATAAATACTGTAAAATTCACAAATCTGAAATCTGAAATCGCCAATTGGGTAGTCCGTGATGCTGAGTCAGGGATGGCACTGGTTACTAACATTGACAAGACGCTGTAAAGTGTCGGCGAACGACTGTTGAAAAACAATTAGTAGAGCAAGGTTTGTGGAAACGTGAATCGAAATAAAATATTAATAGTTTCTATTTCTTGTCGTATTTTCATTTGCCCTGTCTGCCGAGGAAAACTCTTAGCAGAACAGCTCTTCTCCTATTGCCCTGTCTTTACATTCAAGCTTCCACATTCCTGTTTCTTCTATTTCCTTCAAATAGCTTAAACGCAGTCCTTCGTTTATTATCCTTTACTGAAAAACAAAATGTTGTCGATTCTAACAAGAATTGGGTTACTTTCTACGGTGCTTAGAAAACTAGTTGTGTAGATATTATAAGAACGTCACATAAGACAGGTTGTTGCTAACCCGCCAGTTGTTGCCCACGTTGGGGAAAAGCCTTAACAACAGCCTTATTGATTCACGTAGTTTCGTTTAAGAATCGTGACAATTTATTTTTGAAGTCCAGTCTCCTCTTCACCCGGAAACTAACCGGCTGTTTAGAACGCTTGGACCGTGGACGTGAACACGCACCGGAGAGAATTAATAGTTAATTTTTGATAGGTAATGGGACCAAGGCCAAAGCCTTTGAACATTGATTGAAGTTTAACGAGTATAAGCTACCATAAATAAAGTTGTGTTGCTATGCAAAATGTGTCAAGGAGGTCAAGACTAAGTGTCTCAAATGGCGCGTTTGGTTGATGTTATAGACTTTGCGAACCTATGTGTATAGTCAAGGACGGGGTGTGTGTTGTTGATGAAGATCGCGGCAGAACGTGTACGTACATTTATGCACAAATTTTGGAATAATTCACCTAAAAATTTGGATAGGTCATAATTAGCTTATGATAAAAAAAATATGCTCCCGAATAGATCCAACGATCAAAAACTGTGAAATCCATGATTTATAATTATTTACAAAGGTTCTAAAAATATCCCAGTGATGTTTCGTATTTACTGTCTTATTTTTTGCCTTGTTTTTCCACAAATATCTTGCTAGATAGTAATAGTTATCCTAGTGACAAATGTAGTCCAGTGTATGTTTCCGTGCGTGTGACGTAGTTTGTGATCTCATTATTTCCCTTCAGGTGAACCAAACAGCTTCAGTTGCTGAAGGTGGAGAGGAGAAAACTCTTAATAAAATGTAAACACGTTTACCACAGTGTTTCCCAACCATTTTTATTCTGCCACTTCTCCACCTGAGCCTTTATAAAGTTTGAAATGCACCACTCAATGCTGCTGAAAATAAGAGTTAATTCCCATTTCCTGCATTTTTATTCCTTACGATTTAACTCTGTGGTATACAATTTAAAGGAACTAGAGGAGTAAACAGCTGTGTTTCCAAATATGACAAACAATGACGGTGGATAACTTTTAAAAAATAAATGCCCTGTTTAAAATTGTATTCCCCCCTTCCCTCGCCATTTTGAAACTTGAATGTATTTCCTGTATCCCAGAGATATAGACTCCCTATAATCTTGCAGCGGGGCGTACGTCACACGTTGTGAAACACCGGTTTACGGAGACTTAATTTAATTGGGTAGCCCGTGATGCTGAGTCAGGGATGGCACTGATACGCCATAATGGTCAAATAATAATAATAATACATAATAATAAAGTGTATTTGAAAATCACGCTTCTTCCCGAAAGGCTCGAAGTGCGGTACAAAGTCAATCATATTACAAAGATAAATGAAAAAATCTATATTTTACAACATTGAACAACAAAACGCAAACATTACTATATACGAGAATACCCATTCTAATTCTTTCATCCCTTACAAACATAAACAACACAGGCCAATAAACATCTAAGAGATAATAGCCAGCTGGAAAAGATGGTAGATAACATCACCCCAGCAGGTGTTTGCGAAATAGATGTTTTTCAATTCGATTTTGAAAGACTCCAGTGTCTGTCTGTTTCTGAGAGTTTCAGGAAGGGTGTTCCGAATTGTTGGGCCAGCAAATGTGAAAGTGCGCCTTCCGTAAGTCTCAATGCGAACACGTGGTATCGAGAGTTTGCCACTTTTGGATGAGAGGAGTTGTCTATTGGGTACAAAAGTCGTTACGAGCGCCTTGAGATAGGGAGGTGCCAGGGCATGCAAGCAGCGGTAGCACATAGTTGCAATTTTGTACTCTATGCGAGCGTGGACCGGCAGCCAATGCAACTCTCTCAGAAGTGTAATAAATTAGGTGGGGTGGGATGGTAGTGCAACTCATTTTTTATAAACGCAGAAAAAGTAAAGGCTCGGGGGGGGGGGGGTCAAAAACGAACAAAGAGGATGGGCTTTGCAATAGTATTATTTATTTAAATTACAAGCTAGGCTTACAAATAATTAGTTGAATTTCGGCTACACGGTTCAATGAAGATCATCAATTTAAAAAAAAATAAATATTATTACCCAAAAAAAAAAGTGTAATTTTTTTATCGAGGTTAACATTAGCTATTTTTATGAAGATAAAATTATGCAATTTACAAACGCAATTAATTTCCGAGTCCGAAGATTTTTTTTGTTAAAGCTGACTTTGCTAAAATGTGTTTACGTTCTTGTCCTAGTTGGTTTAAAAGAGTTTTATTAATAAAAAAATAACAAAATAATAATACCAATAATAATAAAAGTTGTCGTAAACTGACTATTTTCTCAAAGGCAAGAGAAAAAACTGAATGTTTTAGTTTGATAGATCCGTCGATTAAGAGATAGTTTGATTTCGAAAAAAAATAAAATAAGCAAAAACATACAACATTAGAATATATATAATGTTATCATTTTGATTTAAAGTCGTCGCTAACTTATTTTGCATCACAGGGCACTTACTATAACAGTCTGAGGGAACCCTTTAATATAACTGCAATGATGGATCTTACCAAAGCATTTACCCCCCCCCCCTAACCTGAACCCATTTGGGTACTTCCCTACAATTGAGGAAGCCACGAAGTTCCACTCTTTTTCAATTTTTTATTTTTTTTATTTTTTCTGAGGGAACCGTTTAACATACCTGCAATGATGGAACTTACCAAAGCATTTACCCCCCCCCCCCCTAACCTGAATCCATTTGCGTATCTCCCTAGAATTGAGGAAGACAAGAAGTTCCATTCTTTTTCAATTTTTTATTTTTTTTATTTTTTATTTTTAGTCATGTTCCATTTAATGAGTTCTTATGACTTCCTGGAAATAGAAAAGAACCACATTAAACTTTCAAGACGCGTTTATTGATCATGTCAAAGCAAAAGTAATGAACGAGTGTGTGGGATGCCGAAGAGAACAAATGGTGTTGCAAATGCGCAATGAAGGTTCTCAACAATTGATGTATACGAAGTTCAACTGCTTGCAACTGTTCAGCATATGGAAACAGCAAAGAAAACATAAATGTTTAGTAGCTTTAATCATTGTCATGTTCTGTTTAATTTTCTGTTTCGGGTTGATCCTGAAGTTTCAAAGTGTCCTCGTTTTATAGCCATTTTCATTGTTTCTATAGTATAGTAGTTACTATCCTAGTGTCTCATTTTTATTTACTTAGTTAACATGTTTTAATAATTGTAAAGCGCTTAGAGCTTTATGATAAGCGATATATAAATATGCCTAAATAAATAAATAAATAAATAAATTGCAGGTTTGGCAGAAATTACTCAAAGGGATATAAATGTGCTAAAATATCTGAAGAGAATACTACTCTAAAACAACGATCAGCAAAAAAATTTGAGACCTAACAGAAGGCTATCGATTGGCCTAGCAGCAATCTAACAAAACTGTCAGACTCAGATAAGATATCTCTGTGTCACTCACTACCTTGAACCATTTCATGACACCTAACAGTTTCTTTGATGCTTAAATGCTGACAAGTACCGAACCAGTTGTTGCTTGATTGACAACAGTGTCAAGTTCGATTTTTTTTTTCCTATTTGTTTTTGTTGTCAATGATATGTCATAAATAAATTGGTAACCACACTCTGAAATACACAGAATAATTTGGAAGGAAATTAAAAAAAAAAACCGACCAAAAGTCTCAATTCCTTTGACAGCCAGTAAACGCATCAGAGCACAGTGTCAGTTTGTGGGGCTATAGAATTTCAGTCAGCAGCAACGAACCTTAAAAGTCCAAAGGAAGATGATGACAAGATGGAGGTGACTAAACAATTGATCGTCTAATGTATTCATTAGAGTCATCTGAAACGATCCGAAGAAATCGTGGGGCATTGTGTTAAAAATTGAAACGCAATCGTTTCCACTCATTTCTTCTTTGTGTGTGTGTGTGTGTGTGTGTGTTTCAATTAATAATTACGGTTACATTAAAAACAAACAAATAGACAAAAACGCCGAAAATAGTGTCAACTCAGAACCTAATTTATATTATGTCAATGACAAAAACATCTCATTTAAAATAGACATTTGAAAACTCTCTATGCATCTCAAATTTCAAGTTTCTTTTTCTATTTAGAAAATGATTGGCGAATAAAATCAATTATTGATAAAAAGAAAAAAAAAAGGGGGGGGGGGAAAAAAAAGAAAAAAAAAAAAAAAAAAACAAAAAAAAAAAAAAACAGTAGGAAAAAACCATATTCAACAAAAAAAAAAAAAAAAAAAAAAAAAAAAAAAAAAAAAAAAAAAAAATGAAAAAAAGAAAAAAAAAAGGGGGGGGGGGGAAGTAATGGAAAACCAGAAGAAAAGATGCAACAAAATATCGAACGTGTCGGCAGAAACCTTCTTCAGCGAAGAAACAACAGTGAAAACAATATAAAAAATACAAAAATAAAAAACACTAAGCTGCAATGTAGTTTCGACAGCAAGAGAAATGTAATAACTATTATTATAGCAAGAGAGTTAATATAGGCAATGAGGGGTGGAAGAGAGGAAAGATAAATCTACGGTTATTGGTTGTAACTAGGAGCGGAGAAAAGGGAGCATAACATGACATTCATATCATGTGGTGACAAGGTTCCATAAGTCTGGAATAGTTTGTTCTCTAAGTTCAACCTGGTGGGCACGTTGTTTCAACACATTGGGTGTGATAGACAGGTCATTGGAGATTTGTGGTCACTTCTATTGAAACTTTTGAGATAGGGAGGGCACTGTTTATCTTGCGCGATATTTCAAAAGCGTTCATTACATCTGTCCAAGAGGTAACGTCCAGTAGGGCCTACAGACAATAGTGAAGATTATATTGCGGCTAGTGCAAAGGAAGACTCACTTAACTGAAACCTAACTTTAGGGAAGGGAATGTGTTTAGTCTGGTTGACACAAGGTCACGGTTTGCAAAATTGTGATCTTTTTAACACATTGATGCGATTATGAATGTACTCTCCCCCGACAGGACCTACAGCGGAAGTAGTCAATTATCGGAAGTGCCTTGTCCCAAACTTCATCCTGGCAAAGTGGAAGACGATGAAGTAGTTGAGAAAAGGGAATATAGCCCTTAAAGATTTTCAGATGGGAAGAAGAGCAGGATAAATAACCTTGTCTATCAATAGGTTTAAAGAAGGCGAAGGTAAGTATGCTATTTTTGTTAATGGTGAACATAATGTTCACAAATTTAAAAGGAATTTCAGACATTTTTTTAGGGAAATTACTTCATGTTCCATAATGCAAAGCTGTTTATATTTTCAAAGATTTTCTCTTTCTCCCCCTCTCTTTTAACAATGGATGCATAGGCGAATAAGAGATGTAGCTGTATTTTTAACAAAATAATTTGAAAATTCTCTGATGTGGAATATCACAATAATATTAACACATCAGAGTTGAAAAATATTTTTAAAAAAAAGTATATTAACGTCAAAATAGTAAATTAACTGATTATTGTTTTTTTTAAAATATTTTTTATACCACCCATGTATTCCAAATTTATAGATCATAATTAATACTTTATAAAAAGCAGACAATTTAAAAATTCATTAACTCTACTTTTTATTGCAAACATTATACCGTGAAACATCAACCATATAATGTTTTGTATTATAAACTTTATTTGCTGCCCCTTCCACTCCCCCCCCCCCCAAATAATATACCTTTTAATTTTAAAACTGTAAGAATAAGCACTTAAAATAATTTAATTAAAAATGTAAATTTGGAAATTTCAAAAACAGTTTGAAATGGGAATGGTGAAGAAACCAGTTATTTCAAAGCATATCTACAGACTACTTGACAATATTAAATTATAATATTGAAATAAAATTATAATTAATAGTTTAAAAAAAATGTAATCGCCAAAAAATTAATTTAAAAAAGACTAGAATTACAAATTGTTGTAAATATCTCTTCTTTAAAATCTCTAAGGAGAAAAGTTATTGTTTGCAGAGAGTTTTATTTAAAAAACTTTCATATTTCTGGACTTTCCAAAAAAAAAAATTCTTATTAAATGATTTATGAACTGATTTATGCCTATCTACCTTTTGAAGTATTAGAACTGAGGCGTCTGAGGTAAACCAAAAAGAAAGACAATTAGATCTGTGGACTTGATAGAATATATTATACAGGGACAAGTAATAAAGCTCTGAGAGCAGCATTTAAAGATGATTAAGAAAAGGCATGTCAGGCAAAATCTAAAAATTAACTTTTAAGTATTAGGTAGGCCCCTATATCGTATATACAAATTTTTGTTAACATTACTTATAATTAAATTGAACAAAATTTGTATTAAAAGTGAGTTTTTCTTTAGAAAAATGAATATCAGAAAATTAGGTAGTCTAATAATTTTTTCCATGTGGGCCTAAAGTTTTACACACAAAAAAAACAACAACTTTGGTGGGTAGATTTAATTCATCAAAAAGTATCAATTTGAAGGCATAATTAAGACTATCAGCCTAAAAAAAAAAATCATTAAAGGAATTCACAAACAAAAAAAAAAGACAGATTAGGATAAATAAGTAGCTTTGTTGATCTGGGAAAGAACAATAATTTATTGTGACAAACACGTAAATTGACAGTTAACACTCAAGTCAAATTACTGAATTCATCAGCTCGTTAGTTGATTACAATGAATTTATAAAGGTAGACAGTCTAATATAAAAACTCTAAATATTATAATTACAATAAAATTAAATTATTTGTTTTTGTGTGCTTTGTGACAATTTCAGTTGCTGATTAAATTTTTAAAATTTATACAATTTTAAGCCTGGTTCATTTGATTTCTCAAAAGAATAAGGTGCTTTCTGTAGTTTTGGAAAGCTGATGTCACTGAAACCTTCAGCGCTTCTCTGTTTTCTCTCACTCGTTTCAACCCATTGCATCAGGTCAGCTTCACGATCCTGACATAGCCTGAAAATTTAAATGTTAATGTTAACAATGGCCAAAACGCATAATTATCACTAATCTATAACTGTAAATTTCGTAAAGCTTTTTTAAAGTGAAAAAAAAGTAATAAAAATTTGCTAAGATCTAAATTACTTATCATCCATGATAATTATTAAATTATTTTGAATTTCAAAAGGAAATTACATTCTGACATGGAGAAAAATATAGAACCTGAAATATTATTTTAAAATATAAAAAGAAAATGATAAATCTATGAAAAATATTTGTCCAATTTACAATTAGCTTCATTAATAATGGAGAATTTATTTTCATATTGTAGTTTGAGTTTTGATTAACTTAATTTTAAATAATATGTACAAAAAACCTCAACCAACTCAGTCACTAAGACTTACACTGCAAGGTTTTTACTGAGTCTTGTTGCGTAATCAACAGGGTTAGAATTTAATACCTCCTCCTTTATTTTTGTTGTTCTCAGAAGTTCTTTATAGAAAAATATAATGGAAAAAAAAATCATTTTAAACAAAATTTATACCTAAAAGAGGAAAAAAACTGCCCTGGCCAAAGAATTTAAAAAAAGGTCACTACTAATTTTTTATAATTATACAATGAGTGAAAAGATGTCAAAAATCTATTATTATCTGGGTAATGGGCCAAGTATGGCGAAATTTCTATATCATCACCACACCATAAACATGAAGCATTACTGAATTCACACCTTGTTGTGTTCTCAGCTAAAGTTTATTGATTAGAAGATATTGAATTTGTGATCATTAAATCCAAATTCAAAATTGAATTTTAACCTATCTTAAAAATTGTAATGTTAAATGTATGTTTTTTTGTAAGTCCTTAAAATTTGATTTCAGACTTGAGCAACATTTAAAAATTACTTCTATCAAACAAATATAATTCAAAATAATTCTTAATCACACCTGTTTCCGCATCCTTTAGTCTGTCTGATGGATCTCTTTTACTTCCCATTGACTTCAAGAAAAGGTCCCATAACATTATAAAAACTTTGGTTTCATCACCCTTGCAAGCCCTGTCACTGGACGCATTCAGTAAGTCCATCAAGACGGCAAGGAAAAAGTTTGTCAGGAAAATAACAACAATACCAACAAAGCCGCAGAAATAGACTGAGCTGATCCACTGATCCGATTCAGGGACATTAGTTTCCTGCATAAAAAAAATAATAATAAAGAAATAAAATCATTAAATTAACATGATTAATAATAATAAATCATGCAACCTTTCAAGATTACAAAATTGATAAGGGAGCATGAATTTCTTGCAGTAAAGTTTGCATTTCTCAAACCAATTCACATAAACTACCAACTGTGTAAAAAGGCCAAAGTTTTTCTTTTATGAGACAGAATTTGTCAATCTAAAGCAGAATAGTGCTCCCTATAAGCAATCATCTTCATGATTGTTCGGATTTAAAGATTTTAATTAAACTGAAATGAAATAGGAAATTTGATCACGGCATATATCATGTCAAATAATTAAAACTATGCATAAGGTCAAAGCTATTTTACAAAAACGAAAAACAAAACACTTTATTTTGCAAATCCGAATAAAAAAAAAACTTTTCCCCTTTTCACATATTTATTTAGTCACCATACAAACTTAACCATTTATATATATAATATATATATTTATAAATATATGATATATAGCTTTATAAATAAATATATATAATATATATGTATATATTTATTATATGAATTTATATATATTTTTATAAAAAATATGAATAGCTTCTAAATCAAATCGTAATATATACACAAGGAAATTAAGAAAAATATTAATTTTATTTTATTTAGACATGCAAAGTCAATAACTTTGATTTTGATCATCTTGAAATAAAAATAATAAATGTATAACTTTTTTTTTAGCAATAGCTGGCAATAATAGTGAATAATTACTTCCAAATTAAAACTCACCTTGAAACTTGAATGTCCAAGCAAACCAGTAAACAGGGTTTCAAGGCATGCCCAGAAATTCTTGAAATATTTACTGGTGCGACCAAATAAAATCCAACCCATAAAGGCAAAGCTAACCAGAATTAGGAAGATGAACATGAAGAAGCTTGGCAGGAGTTTTACTCCTAAACAAAGGACATGGTACACCTGGTAAAAAAAAAAATTCAATAAAATAATATTTTTCTAGAAGCGTTGAGTTAATGAAAACTTAAGTTTTAAAATACTTTAATTCATATTTTTTAAATTCCATATAATTATGATGATTAAGAAAAACCAACAACTAAATAATATTGTTCATATTTTTTTAATTCCCCATAATTATAATGATTCACAAAAAAATTCTTTATGATATTGATCATATTTTTTCATGAATAACTTCTATACAAAATTTCTTTGTGACAAATATCGTTAAATGGAAAGAGATAGACGCTATTAATTAAAACATGTTACTGTTGTTGAAAACGCACTGTTTCCCTTCAATTTTTGAATTATACCCTTTCTGTCAAATATAATTTTTAAAGATGGTCTATATCATATTAGTACCATTTCTGTAATCTTGCTTACTTTCATAGTTTTCTCAGAGTAGCCAGCCAACTTGAGCAGTCTCAGACAACCAATAGCGATCAGCAGACCAAGACATATCATGAGAGAAGAGTCCCATACAACCACCTGATAAAAGTTTATAAACTGGTTTCTGTCTGCCTTTATCTTAGCAAGGGCAGCTTTGGTGTAGCTGAGACGCAGGCTAATCAAGAGAAATGAGCGTGGTATTAGTCCCTGTATGAAATGGGAGAGATGTCTAAATTCTGATAGGATGTCTGTGAATAGTTCCAGTCATCTTATCATTGAGTTAACAAACATTTAAATGGCAACCTTGAAAAAAAAAAGATTTTAAAAAACAAAATAATTTAGAATATTAGCTATTAAAAATAAAATATTTAATTTTTTTTTTTATTTGGTTCAAAGTTGTTCCCTCCACGTGTTAAGAAACACTGGTCACTGGTAATTGGTAGGCTTATATGAGCGAAGGGCAAGTTTCTATTTTTCTTTTATTAAAAGATAGTAAATGTAGGACTTTGTTCAAGCTGTGTGAAGGAAATAAACGAATAAGGTATGTGGAGACTTGAAATAGAAAGACAGGAGATAAAAGAAGAACAATCCGGCTAAGAGCCTTCCTCGGCAGTAAGGAGATAAACTATTTATATTTTCTTTTTCTTGTCACATTTTCATTTGTCCTGTCTGCTGAGGAATTCTCTTAGCTGAAACATTCTTCCTTTATTGCCCATCTTTCTATTAAAAGCTTTCACATAACTTGTTCTTTTATTTACTTTCATCGGTAATGATGATTCTTTGAACTGTGTTTACTTACAAGTACATCGACGCTGCACAAATCGCTAAGATGGTGGCAGCAAGGTCAAGCATGATCCAGAAGTCTTTCAGTGCCCCCATCTTTTTCTTTCCAAAAGCAAAGACAAGATACAGGACTCCAACCACAGTAAAAACTATACCCAACAACTCGCAGGCTTGTAAGTACTTGCCAAGTATGCCCGGAGGGTCGTGTACAGTGAAAGGATAAATGCTAAAAAAAAAAATTTTGAGAAGCTAACCAATAAATAAAAAGTGATATTATGAAGTCAAGAATAATTTAATTTACATTTATGCCATAAGGTACCGGTATAATAAAAAAATCAACACATTCATCGTAAATCATCAATTTAAATTAAACACCACCAAACACAGTTAGGCCTTTGATAAATGGATTATTTTATTTAAATTAATGGTTAAATCAGCGTTTCTCAACCTGTGGGTTGCGATATCTTTGAAGGTTGAACAACCCTTATACAAGACAATCGGAAAACACATATTTATGACGTAGCAACGAAAATAACTTCATAGTTGGGGGAGTCACCAAAACATTAGGAACTGTATTAAGGGGTCACAGTATTAGGAAGGGTGATAACCACTGGGTTAGACAATGGAAAGTTTGCTAATAATTGTGTCTTTTTTAATGCCAGTCTGTGATGGAAATATTTCTTTTTTTAAATTAATAAATATTGTTAAAATACAAACCAAATAAAAACGCAGTTGAAAAGGAGGCCCAAAACGCCACAAGACTTACGAATAAAAGGGCAATAATCCCCCAGTGTCTAGAAACTCTATCAGAAGGATGACATAAGCAAATCGGTTGAGGTTAGGGCAATAGACTGTGAATTCTATAAAGACCGCTCTGGTCTGCCTGTCTATCCAAAAATTGTGTCTCAGTTCATCAACGACTTTGTTTACCACCTAGGATGACAGAATTCAACATTGACTAATTTTATGTAAGAAAGGCAACAATTTTTTAACAGATCAATTCAGGCAACATTTACTGACTAAAAATCACGAAAGTCAATTTGCCAAGCTGAAACAATTCATATTGTCCAGCAAAGACTGGGTTCTCTTTTATTACGGGCAAGCTAAAACGCAGGCCTTAATTCCTGTTTATAAAAATGACATGGTTCAATTTGACGTGTTGGGCGTGCTAAAATCTTAAGTGGTTGTGATCTTTTTCATTGTATAAGTTATTTAGTGCGAAAATTAGTGAGAATTGTAGGCTCTATTATATTCCTTTTGTATTTAATTTATTATTTTGCTCCAAATGGAAACCTCCAATTAACACTTAGTATTGGCACAACGCATTGACTAACAAAAGAGTTTATCCCCATGACATTTATTCCTTCCGGTCTTGGGAAAAAATTAGTTTATAAGTTGGCGGTAAATTCAATAACTTTTTAAAGACGTAAGAATTTTTACTAAATTAATTGATGTACAGGAATCTCTATTTCTACGGCTTCCAGGGTTTCCAGAAGTCCTCTGATAAAAAAAAGAGCACACTCACAATTTTTATCAATCCGATTACCAAACTCTTAGTCCAGGCATGCAAAACTCAAAATGGAAGGCGGGCCGTAATACTTAATGAAAAACTTGTGCGAGCCGAAAGAAAATAGGACAGTGGGTGGGAGCGATTTAGAAAATAATAATAATAATAAAGAATATTTCGTTACTTCACGGGCCGCAAAGTGGATGCTGGCGGGCCGCACGTTGTGCAGGCCTGCCGTAGCCGGATCATAGGACTACACTAATGTAAGAGTTGTACATATAAAAGAATAGTTAAACTACATAAAATATTATTCTTATTGTAAGTAATTAGAATTATAAACTTATATCCAGTATACATTACATTACATTACACTGACTGATTTTGCGTGCCATATCAGAAACTGGTAAACTTGTTTTTAATAAGGGACAATTGCAATCCATTAATTTATAGCTGCGATGATGCTGGACAGCGTGAAATGCCAATAAGCCTTCAGCGCAGATTCGCCTCTTTTCAAGTCTGGTGTTATAAAAAATTTGGTAACTTGGGTAGACGAAGTTTTTGCCGAAAATAATTTAGCATCCTTCGGAGTTTCGACATGCGCCTATTAAATCCTTATGGTATTATTTAGAACCAAAGATAAAATTATAAGTTCTGCTGCCATATGACAAAAATTCAGCTTTCCAGTCATATCGAGTTCCTTGAAAACTTTGGTTTTGAGTTTTCAGTGCGTCTGTAAATAAAAACTTTACTGTATTAAAATTATTTTTTTTTTATTTAACTTAACAGATAAATTATTTATAATTTTCTCCAAATCCCTAATTACAAGTACAGTAGTATTATATAAATTAACTGCGTGGCTCAGCAACCAACAAACCTTTTGGTTAATCTCTAAGTTAGTCCGATACCCTCCTCCACCATATACATTGTATTCACCAGCTATAGGAAGGCCACCAATCATCATAACTGGACT
Source organism: Lymnaea stagnalis (assembly GCA_964033795.1). Lineage (NCBI taxonomy): Eukaryota > Metazoa > Mollusca > Gastropoda > Lymnaeidae > Lymnaea > Lymnaea stagnalis. The sequence continues at coordinate 1,522,491 of CAXITT010000093.1, read as the reverse complement.
GTACTTCCATGCAGGTATAGAGAAACTTATCTTTGACGAATTTTCTGAACAAGGTGGAGGTAACCAACCCAAACAATAATCTCTGTTCTCTTCCTTTGTGATGTCGTATCCAAGGACACACTTCTTTAACTCAATGCCTTTAAATAAGCAGTCATCTGTGGAAAAAAATATTTGGTTAAAATTTATCTTGTTTATAATTAAAAAAAATAATATTTTGAATAGAAGATACATACAAAATAAGTAATAAATAAGAGTTAAATTAAATGTATATACCCACTGAGTAATAAGTATCTGCTTCATGTTATCTCAACCTTACAAAAAATACCAATTAATCTCTATACATTGGCTTTATCATCTTGAAAATCCCTTTTGCCAAACTTACTTGCAAAGAAAGCACTCAGATCATCACATAAGCATTCTAATGAATGACCATGTTCTAAAGACTTGCTCATCAATAAAAAAAAATCCCCTCAAAAGATCAAAATTTTCTTATCCTTTAAAATGTATAGTTAAATATTCAACATCTTTATGTCTACCAAATGCTGATTCGGATTTTTAGCCTAAAGATTCGTAGAGTCCTAAAGAAACTACTAAAAGTGATTTTCAGCCAAAATATAATTTTAATTTTGAAAATATTGGTCAAATAGTTCATCATACAGCTGTTAGCGGTGTTCCGAGATGAATACCGGGTAGCCATATAATCATACCATTACAGCAAGACGTCGAGCAAAAATGAATTCTAGGGTTTAACCAGGTGCAGTTTTTTACACCGGGTCTGGGTATTTCGATAAAATACACCGTATGGTCCAGGTGTTCCAAAAAAAAAAAAAAAAGAAAAGAGTTAACTTCTCATTTTCTATAAAATATGTCGGTCTTTAAACAATAGTCCTACCGACAGTCCCACACCCTACGTGTCAGCCACTCTGTAAACAATGATACTACAGAAATTCCTACAGACAGTTTTACCCCATAACTGGGGCTCGTTTTTTGATTAATATAATAGTCACCTCACCCTAAAGAAAAAAAAAATTAATTGAGATACACTGTCACACATGACGCTTGGTGCGTGAAAGCCTTTCTTTTACTTGGTACTATTGATATAAAACATGTGGAGTTGGGTGGTTTTCAAGAGGAGGCAGGCCACACAAGAAGTAAATATACATGTTAATCCAAAGACGCCTCCGCTGGCTTGGACACGTCAAGCGAATGCAACCTGGTCGCTTAACAAAGGACGTGCTATACAGCGAGCTGGCGACAGGGAAAAGGTCAGTTGAACGGCCTCGTCTGAGATACTTAGACATATGCAAAAAGAGGCATGAAGTCGGCTAACATCGACATCTCAAACTGGGAGGAGCTGGCAGAGGATCAATCCTCATGGCGGGGCATCGTGAAGGCAGGATCACGACATGCCGAGGAGCAAAACAGGGCGGAAACAGCTGCAAAAAGAGCGAGGAGGAAGGCCGGTAAATACTGCTCCACCGCATGCGTGTGTGGGAAATGCAACAGAGACTGCCATTCGAGGATTGGTCTCACCAGGCACACCAAGAGCTGCAAGCAATAAAGATAATCTATTGTCTCCCGCAGACGGAAAGATGCCATACATACAATATATATATAAGAGATTGTATTTCTGACCATCTATGTGACTTCTGGTAGACGACCGAAAGCCTAAATCACTTTTGGCAAAAAACCGAAACTACGTTTAATGATCATAAGTTCCTCCCCAAATCCTAACCGAAATGCGGTCGGCTTCTAAATGACTCCCTTCATTCATTAATAGGTACATCATTTCCTGGTGTACTGATAATAGAATGAGGGTTAATGTAGCCGCCAATGATAACGATCTAAAACATGAGGGTCAAGGAAGACTTAAAATAAGACAGCCCAAACAAACAAAAAAAAAAGAAAAAAAAAAAAAAAAAAAAAACAGCCCAAAAAAAAAAAAAAAAAAAAAAAAAAAAAAAAAAAAAAAGAAATACATGACAAAAAGCTTTCTTCGGCGAGAAAAATAAGAAGCAACAGTTTTTTTGATGTTTATGTTGTTTTGTGTAATTTTATTTTTCCTTACCACGTAATCACATGTCTTTTTTGTGTTTCTTATATCCTTGAGAGTAAGGTGGGCTATTTATTATGTTAACATTCCTGTCCTTTAGATGAGTCTAGCATAAATTGATGCTTAAAATATCATTTTAAAAAACAACTTTGCTACTAATATGTGAGTACATGCAGATGTGAAGAATATATAATATTCAATTAATTTTATTTTGGATTGAATAGTTATTAATTTTTGTAAGTGTTATAATGTGATTTTCATTGACATTGAGATTGACATACAGGGTGGGCCAATAAAAGTGAGAACATCTCGTAAAATGTGATTTAATCAAATCAAATTTAGTTTAACTATACCCATACTAGCTTAAAGTCGCTGAGAAGCAAGGAGGACACATTGAAAATGATTTCTGATTAGCTAAATATTTTGCAAAAAAAAAAAAAAAATTCCATTAAGAATTATAATTAATTAAATTATATTTTGAAATAACTCATATGCTACGAGATGTTCTCACTTTTATTGGCCCAGCCTGTACTTTTTTAGTGTTCCCCTATTTATTTATCCATTCTAATTTAAGAACATGTAACCTGAGAATAAGAAATCTAAATTCATTAAATGTATAATAAGTATCTTGAACTAGATACTGAATTAGAATATTTCCTAACCAATATTCATGCGTAGTTGTCTTATTCTTGTGCTTCCAAGCCGATATATGTCATATGATGATGTATACAATGCTTTATCCGGAAAAAGGGTTCTATTGATGTCCATCGTTTCAGGAAACAGCCATGTGGTGAGATTATCTTTGATCCAATCAAAGTAGAGACTCGATGAATTTACCTGCAGGCGACATTTAAAGATAAACTTATAATTTTTTTAAAAATTCAAATTAATGATCTAACTCAAATATTTCTAAAATCAATTATTTACAATAAACGCCGGCCTTTAGAGTGTGCCACCTGTGCCCTCGCACGGGGCGCCGTGGCCATCGGGGCGCCTGGGGGATACTCCCTTAACAAAAACGCGCGATGATTCCTACCTAAAAGGGGCAGATATTGGACGACCCATAAGGTGGTGTGGAAATGGAATAAAACACCGTAGATATAGCTAAACAGTCTAAACTATTGTGCATGTTAAAATGCGTATGGTTAGCTGCATGTATAGCACCATAACACGTCATCGGAAAAAATGTAAAGCCGTACAAGGACAGGGAAGTTGGCGCCGAACGGTTGCTTCGCATACTGCGAAAGTTGACCTAAGGCGGGCGTTGTTACAAGTGACCGTATTTGAAACAATGCCTAAAAGCAATTTTGTTTTTGGTGTAAATCCTTTATACGTATTTTGTTTTATTTTACTATTAAATGACCCACCCGCTTTTACACTGCAGATTTATTTAACCAACTATTTAAAAAAATAAAAATATTAAGCACCAAACGCAGTGGCGATATTTGTTTTGAAAGAATCTCAATTGGCGCAGTTAATGGGTATTTTATTTTTTGAAATGATAGTTCCTTCAACTTCCCTTTGAAAAAAACAAAAAATGTTTTTTTTTTTGTTTTTTTTTGTTGTTTTTTTTTTGGGGGGGGGGGTATTGTTGGGGGGGGGGGGTGAAAATTTGACAGAAATTTTTGTCATTGGCAATGGGTCAATGTGCGAAGTTTCCACCCGATAGGTGGACGGGAAGGGGGGGAATTAGCGGTCCCAAGATTTTTGCCAGTTTTTTTGGGGGGGGGGCTATTGTTGGGGGGTGGGGATGAAAATTTGACAGAAATTTTTGTCATTGGCAATGAGTCAATGTGCGAAGTTTCCACCCGATAGGTGGACGGGAAGGGGGTGAATTAGCGGTCCCAAGATTTTTGCCAGCCAGCCACAAACAAAAGTGATGTTAGTATAAAAGATTTAAAAAAGAGGTCAAATCGTTTAAGCTGATCTTTACATTTTTCTTTGTTAAAAAACATTAGAAAATATTCTTGACCAATTTTAGTTGTCTCAGCTACAACTGGTGAATCACCAGTGTACAGTTAATACATTTAATTTGTTTTGGCTGAGTTAAATATTACATGGGTAAATGCAGCTTTGGAGGAATATGAAAGCTATGTTTATTTAGTGAAACCTTTGAGAAAAACAAATAATTTGACAGACCTCTGTCTGGCCTCCTGGCTTTTAAAAACACTTCCCAAAAAGCAAATACTCACACTTAAAAATCCAGATTTTGTATCCCCAATAAGTTTGTTTTTGACTAACTTAAACATGTGGTAATCATTGCTACTGCGATTGGAGTAACAGATGCTGCTGACAATGAGTAGGTAAACACAATGAATGACAAATTCCTTCAGCGTGCCTCTTATCATTATGTGAATTTTACGCTTGAGTGTGGCCGCCTTCAGCTCAGCTTCGGACAGTGGGGATGTAAAGGATGAATATATCCTTGGTGGATTTGGTACTGCGTGTAAAGAATGCAGAGTTATGCACAATAATAATAATAATAAGAAGAAGAAATGAATACAAACCATTACAAAAAATATATACGATTTGTCTACCCTATAAATGTAAGACAAACAATTTTTTTTTTGACGCTAGATTCATTATTTAATGTTAACAGTTTAATTATTTTATGTCAACAGTCTTTGACTTGACACCGGTTCTTCCATTTGAACTTACTTTCCTTGATACCATATTCCTTGTTAACATCATAAATGAGCTTAAGATTTAGCTGATCCGCTCCTCTTACATTGGATTTTCTCATGAAGATGGAAAGAAACACAGAAAACATCAGTACCTGATGAAACAATTTTGTGGTTGGGAAAAGTTGACATACTTTGAAAATGAAAAGGTTTTCCAATTTTGAATTTTTTAATGATCAAAAATTTTTTTTTACCCCCCCACCCCACTCTTTTTTTTTTTTACCGTAAAATTTTCCTAACTTCACCCTTCTAGATTATACAAATATTTTGCGATAAAGATAAAAGAAAAGAGCATTTTAATTTTCCATGCTTGGAGAATATCAGAAAGAAAATTATGTCAAGCCCTAAAATGACTGTTTTCACCAGGGTTGCAATGATATGATGGCTGAAATCAGTTACCTTAAATGGATCAACGAGACACAGAGACTGTACAAAGGCCAAGAAGAAAGTAGACAGCCATTCCTCGGACACATCTCTGCCCCACTCCATGGTGTAGAGAATGACAAAAAAACTGCTGACAACAACTGATGCTACAATGATGATCCAGGCTAAATATCGCAGGGCCCTTGGCCATGTATCTTTCATATCATCAACACCTGTAGGAAAAAAAAATATTTAGTGGCACTATCATGCAGATATTTTGTGTATTTAGGTTTATGATATGGGGGTGCTGAAATAAAGTGTTTTTTCTTAATTAACTTATTCCACTGAATGACTATATAATTTGTTTAAAAAGGCTTTGGGAAAATTCCAATGAAAATATATCAATTTGACATATCCTTCACCTGGTTTCAGCATCATTATTTTGTCCAATGCATTCAGCTGTGCCTCTAGTTTGTGCATCCAAGGTGGACTGCAACATGCAGGTTTTTTGTTTTTTTTCACATGTGATGTTTCGGATGGAGTAACTTTACTATTAGAGCCTGTCAGAAACAAACCGTTTATTTTAATGACATGCAGATAAAGCGCAATTTATTTCTCCCTATTTGCAAACTATAGCCTCCAGAAAAATCGTGTCAAGGAAACACTACTAATCTTTCAGATTCATTATGTATTTTCATCCCCACAGCCTCATGGTATGTTATAAAGTTCTTAAAAACAGGTTAAAAAAACCCACCTCCTTTCGCTTTCAGAAAGTTATTAGCCTTAGGGACAAGTTTGTCGGAAGCCATTTCCCTAAAATTAAAGCACATTTTGGTACCAAATTCTGCAAACATTCTAACACATGTTCTTAAGTGATCAAATTTGATAAGATAACTTTCCCTCAGGAAATATTCTGAATCAAAAATCTTTTGACTTGCACAAGTCGCAAGGTGATTAATACCATCCTTTATAAAGAATGCGGAAAATCTTACGTTCGGGATACAGGCCTCGGAGACCATTTTAGAAAGCTCCTGTGCAACATCAATAAGAAAGCCCTTTGTACCGTTTCGTAACATTTAAATAGTACTAACCATAATTAGATCTTGAAATTATTGGTATATTTGAAGTGAGTAATACACGTGATAGAATTTATTTGGAACACAAATGAAAAAAGCTTGTGTATTTTGACTCCTAACGGCATAAACAAAATTCACATCTTTTCATAGCTGCAATGTCATTTCCCTGTTTGGTTTTTATATTATACTTCCATTCAATTATTTACGTTCTCTGAACTTTTTTTCGATAAGGAATTGTGTTTTTATTTTTAGGCTATGTAGGATATAGATATTTTATATAAATTAATTTTTAAATTTTATTAAATGTTTTTCGTTGAATTTGTTGTATTGATGAAGGCATTTGCTGAAACTTTTCAATGTGCATTTTATTCTAAATATGAGAGATTAACATATAATTTTTTATTGATAAATATTTAATATTTTTGTGTCTCATTAATCTGCTTATAAGCTTTTGCTTATAATAAACTAATCTTTAAAGCTAATGTCATTCTCATGAAATCGTAGACTTTTAAATGAGAGAATACATGAAACTCTGGCGTCTAAGCTATTCCTAAAATAAAAATAAAAAAAAAACAAAAAACGTGTTGATCATGTCTTACAGTTTTTTTTAACTTGTCCAGGTTTAACGTTCTTGCACACTTCTGTTTCAGTTCTGGTCTTGGCTTTTCTGAAGATCATCATTATTAGTACCAGAGGTATGGCTGTTATGATCGCGGACACAAATGAGAAGTACAGCTGCGGATGCATGAACATTATTTTTCATTCCACAGGGCATTGAAGCTTTAAAAAATAAATAATAAAATAAGATTACTATTGGAAATTCTTAATCTCATTATATTAAACCACTTTTGTTTTGATATACAATTCCGATAAGAAGATGTAGGTAATGGCAAGCTCTTAATAAAAAATTTTTTTTTTTTTTTTTTTTTTTTTTTTTTTTCAACTTGGGCAAGAGCGTACATGTTGAAAAAAAAATCTACCTGTTGGTATTTAAGTCTGATAGGTCCCATTTCAAAATCAACCTTAGTTATTTTCCTGTTGACATCAGGGGCTCCAACATAAAACATTGCACTTGTGATCATGGCCAAAAGAAAGAATGCAAGGCAGCACCCAACTCTTTCAACACGGCTGGACGCAGGAAAACAATACATGAAAAGGAAAACAGAATTGCAAACATGTTCGTCTTAAGCAAACTTTACCCTTAGTGTTTCATTTGTTAGGTGTTATCGACTAGAAATGAAGAAGAATGCTCTCAAAATATTTTCAGTTTTGCTGTTGCCCTAAGGTATAAGCCAGGAAAAACAGATTTCTATCACCTCTATTCTTTTTAAAGAAAACTATTGTAATATCAAATGTTTCTTTAAAGCTTTAAAATCTCTATTTGTGGTTGGGGTAGATAATTCACCTTATTTTTTGTGGTATTAATAAATAAAAGAAAGAAGAAAGTCACTGGTACATAAAGGTAAATCTAAAAATCAGCCACCTGAAACGGCTTCTTTGTGGTCGAATGAAAAGTGAGACCCACAAATGATCATCTGTAATGTGCTTTTTCGTGTTTGAGAAAAACTGGCTCTTCAAAGTGTCCAGACCTTCAGTTCCAGATGCTTCAATCATTTTATCCAGACAGTTGTTTTCTGGTGTCAGCCATTCCTCACAGACAAAGTAGGAACTGAAGAATGCATTGAAGCATTTAAAATTATTGACACATTATCAATAGATCATACTTAATGCCATTTAGTGAATGAATTTCCGGTTAAACATATTATTTCTTTGAACTTTAATGAAAGAATATAGTAAATAAATGTCATTTCAATAATTGGCATGTAGTAGTTTTGCTGGTTTTACTAATTAATTTTTTTTTTTTGGTCTGCATTGCTTTGTTCTTCAGGTAGCTTTAGAAATGACTAGTTAATATATTCGTTTTGGTTTTGATTTTTAAACTAAATGTAATAAGGAAATACCAGTGTTTTTGTCGTCTTATATTTTAGTTAGAATTTAAATATGGACCTGGAGTTAAAATTGGTATTATAAAAATGTATCAGATCCCATATATCATGCAAATATATCATGTAAAAGAACTCATCACATTTAAAAAAAAATATTTTTGAAACTTAACTATTTACCAGGTAAATTATTTGAAATCAAGATCTAAAGAACTATGCCGTAAACATGTGCAGCTTGTTAAAACACTTTGACGGAAAACATTTTTTTTTCTTCTAATTTTGATCATTTTAGAACAACTAATTATTTTTGACTGTGTCAGACGGATTCAGGCGATATAAACCAAACCCATTTTCCCCAGAATTCAGGCCTGAGTATTAGGAAAGATTCATTAAATATTTGTTTGCACTTTCTGTTTGGTGTCATCTTACCGAAAGATCTGGGACTAAGAACCTTATTGATAAATATAAACAAAAAGCCACAGTATATCTGCTGTCTGATATATTTGCATATGTAGTCTACCAGTTGGACTAGTGGACCAGAGGCATGTATAATCAGAAAAAAAGCAATGCTCATTGAAGCCATTATTATTATTAATTTTACTTCACAGAGTTATTTACTATACTTACAAGAAGATAACTTCACTAACTAGGGGTGGAAATCCCCTGCCCCATCATTGATTTTAAATTTAATTTTGAATAAGTATTTTTCTAATTTAAAAAAATTAATTTACCGAGTAGCATTGTTTTTTTATAAGTTAACTTCATTAGTTATCGATCCAATATAAGGATGACGGACTCACACTCTCCCAGTTTGTATATCCATCACATCAACCCGATCCAAGAACCATGATGCACTAGTTCCTTTGCCTGAGTTGTCATGCCAGATTCTCAGACATTGGAGCTCCCCCATGTTCATGGGGCATGCCATCACGAAATGATATTCACTGCCAGCTGGAAATCCCTGTTGTTTACGATGGAAAATGATTTTTGTTCGGTGGTCAGGGTTAAAAATTGATACTTACGAACGACGCAAGATATAATCCTTATATTTGAGCAACTATATAAATTTGAAGTATTGTTTATAAATGTTTTAAATTGTACGTCCATAGGGTTTATAACTTGCTTTATTAACTATGTCCTCTAAGAGAACCATTAAAAGGTGATCGGCTTGCCACACATTCCACAAGTGATTCAAAGAATAACCTTATAGCCAGCTTACCTCTCTTACACCATCTGATAAAATTCTGACCCCGGTCTCATCTTGCTCCCCAGACAAACAGAAACTAACTTTAGACTTTGTGCCTGCTGTGTGCCGTAGGCCAGTGTGGACGGTTAGGAGGTAGAAATAATTGTCATCAGCATAGTTGTCAGACAGGGGAAAAACGCCCCACTGAAATATAATAATTTTGTTATTAAAACTCCACATTAGTGAAACTCCACATTAATGAAACTCCACATTAGTGAAACTCCACATTAGTGAAACTCCACATTAGTGAAACTCCACATTAGTGAAACTCCACATTAGTGAAACTCCACATTAGTGAAACTCCACATTAGTGAAACTCCACATTAGTGAAACTCCACATTAGTGAAACTCCACATTAGTGAAACTCCACATTAGTGAAACTCCACATTAGTGAAACTCCACATTAGTTTAGTTTTTATTTGAAGAAATACACTTCTTAAAACGCATTAATTTATTTTGTACTAAATTCCAGCAAATATCTTCAAGACATTTGATTTCTCAATGACAAAAACTTCTTTAGTTTTTAATGTTTTCCGTCCCCATTCCCAGCATAACAATTAAATTGTAGGGCACAAAAAACCAGCTCTTTTATCCCACTTCCTCAATTTTCATCAAAATAAGGTTAGAATTTTTCAAGGATCTTTTTTATCATGAAAGATTGATTGATACATAACTGACTTATCATACTTAGACTACAAACGAATGCCACCGAATTTCCCCACAGTTTGCTAATTTTAAAACTGCATTTTATCATAATTACAGGGTATGGTTGTGTTATGAAAACATAATTAGCTATTGAACAATTGCTATTGAACAATGATACCAGTAATGACGTGATAATCTGCCGTGGGTAGCTAAAGAATTTGATTTTATATCCCTTTATAATTAATATTTCGTACCTATTTTATTGCATATGAATATTTTTTAAAATTAATCTTATATTATATGGTTAAATGCTTTTCAAATAATATAAGGGTAGAAGTTTATTACCTGAAACACTGATTTTTTGTCCATATAGTGAGCCCATAATGCAGTCAATAGGAAAATAAAGTAGAGGGCTAGCAACACTCCAATGATGAGGCCTTGCCCTTGGATATCAAACTTGCTGAAAACTGTCCCAAAATGGATAGTGCTTGGTTTAAAGCTAAATGATAAACCATTGACTATTTCTCTTCCATCCTGACAGGTGCAGATAATGCTACCATTTATGTTGGTCATCTGAAGCAAAGAAATCGTATAGCAAATAAAAATAAGTCAACATGGACAATTTCAGGCTGTCCATTTTTGCAAGGCTTAAAACTTTTATTTAAATTAATACAATTTTTAAAACATCAAACAAAATTATTAGAATCTCTGTTATAAATTCCGTTTTAATTCAGTCCTATTCGTATGCTCTTAAAATACAAAGGGCACGGTCAAATGGTTTTTGTGTTTCAAGCTTTAGTTAAATTGTTTTCCAATGCTTTGTCTCAATCTTTTTCCCTGATCAGTTTTATTATATTCAAGTCCAAATAGAAGAAGTTTTAGGTTTAATAACTCGTGATATAAACAAATGGTTTTGCCATTCTGTTAAAAACTTTCATGGCACTGGTGTGTAGTAGCAAGTGGTCCAGACAAAGAGAAACAAAGACACAAATTTATGGTAAGCTTGTTAACCCCACTCTTTATTTTCACCATACCTTACAGAGGGCAGGATTCCAATCATTAATTGTAGTGTCCCAGGCAAAACATGCTAGAGTAGTCACGCCAAATAAGTACATCGAATCCAGATTGTCATACAACGCTAAGAGATATGAAAAAGGGCTTTTTAGTTAACCTCAAAAAAAAATTAACAATCTGACTTTTTATATACTTAAAATTCTCTAATACAACCTAATGTTCACAAAATTATCAATAGTTAAGCCTGATGGAGAAAATTGATTAAATCCATAAAATAAAACATCATTTATAATTAGCTCCAAAAAAAAGTTGTGTTTTTTTTTAGTCTGACCAACTAATGGAAGTTTAAATGAATCTTTTCTTACCATCCCGCTTTTGAATACCAGAGCTTGATTTTGGTTTTTCTGTTTCATCTGAAGCAATAATTAGAAACATATTATTTATAAAGTAAATTGAAACTTTGACTTAACTCAAACCAAAGGTTAGCATTGAAAATGTATTATCCCGATAACTGTAATTAACTACATCAGGAAAATATTCATTATTTTATATTAAGATCATTTGTTCAGATGTTTTAACGAAAATTAATAATATTTTTGTTTAGTCTGTAAGCATTTTGTATATAAAGATAACTCAGCTTTTGTTAATATAAGAAATGTGTCCAAATTGCTTATGAATTTGCTTGAATAAATTACCGAGCTCTGGTTTTAACCCAATATACATTCTCCCAGATGTTGCAAATGTTCTAGGTGGAATACAAAATTCCCCACAGGGACCAATCATATCTCTTGTCAATTTCCTCCTGGAGAAAAATTAACAAGTATAATCGTTTAAGCACATTAAGTAAAGTTAATATCTAATGCATAAACTTTAAAAAAAAAATTCTCAGTTATATGAAATCGCTTTTAACTCCAGCTGGCCTTGCCATTGAAAATGTTTTAACCAGTTCCCTTTTAGCAAATGGATATAGACTATTATTAATATAATTCAAAGATCTATTTATATTTATAGCGGGTTCAACAACAATAGTGTATATTAAAGTCTTTAATATTATCATAAGATGACGTTAAACTACATTTATATTTCGAGTTCAATTATTTTTTAAGGACTGCATCATTAAAATATCTTAAACGAATGGCAACACTTGATCTTTTGAAGAGCGCTACCTTAAAAACATGTGTTATTTACCTCATTTCATATCTTTTAAATAGTGTTTACATTTGGAACAAAAACCCGTTTCATTTACCTCAGATCATATGAAAGGTCAGTGGGCTCAGAACCCATCCGTAAATATAATGTGTATGAGATTTTGGAGCTTTCTGGCCTAACTTTAATGCATAAAGTTAGCATTGGATTTCTATTTGAGAAAAAGTAACAACAACAACAATATCAAAATGAAATATAAATTATTTATATACAATAGGATGGTTAAAGATTTCCCTATGTGGTTCATTATTCTTTTCTTTATTATAATTTTTAAAAAAACAACAAATTATGAGACGCTTTCCACCTGTACTGGTGACGTCATATTCTAGTTAAAAGTTAGTTATACTAAAGGTATTGAATTATTTTACTCTAACACTGAATCATTTTTGAAAGGTGTGACTAGCTTATTGTTTTAAGGGTACAATGGATCAGTGTTCCACGATCTGTGTTCCGCGAAACATTAATGTGTGCGACAGGATGATAAGTGTGCCACAAGGCAAAATTTCCCCAAGAGGATGAAAAACAGGCGAAGACAATATAAATTTGTTGAACGTATAATCTCACCGTTTTGGATATGCAACATTGATACAAAAACATGAAAGCGGCAATAAAGGCCTTCAGCATCAACCTCTTTGAATGGGTACAGACAGCCCAGGACAGAGCCAAGTGGAGATCAGCTGTCAAGAAGGGGGCTCGATTTCATGAAACCAGAGGGATAGCGACAGCCGAGACACACAGGCTAGCCCGAAAAGGCAACCTTGCACCACCGACTACATCAACTATCCTTTGCCCGCGCTGTCAGAGACTATTCAGAGCACAGATCAGACTATCAAGCCACCTACGACTTCACCGTGACCCCAAACATCCCCTAACCGGATGACTAGATGGCCCTTTTCAAGCTTGACGGATGAACAAAATGCTACATATGGATATGTGACTTAGCATAAATTTTGAATGATATTCCAAATCTGGTGACGAAAATCATTTTCGAATACTGAGACAGTTCGTTTTTTTTAAGCAGAGTTAATTCAGCTTTAAAATGATGTATAACTGAAGCCAAAGTTTAGTTGCTCGTAGCAAGAGTATTGGCTACATAAGAAAATTTCAAATCGTTATTTTGCACTGTGAAAAGTTTGTTAAGAAGCTTCTTGCTGTTTTTCCAATACTGCATTTGATACAACGGGGCTCTACTGTGTTTGTTTAAATTTGCTCCAAGGAAAGAAATGGGTACCAGATTTCTTAAACCACGTAATCTACAAATTATTGTAATGATTCGGAATTTTCAGTGAGTCCGCACGGGTTTAGCTACTACGTGGCGGGGCGGACTAGTATGGCAGATTCGACTGCACGAAGTTAAAGAAAAAACTACGTCAATAATTGTCCGTCTCCCAAGGCGAAGGAGAGTTTTGCTACAGCGGGCTATCCCCGAGAGAAGGTAGGAGAAAAAATCCTATCCGCTATTTAAACATATAGCTAGTACAACTGACAATCATCTAAGCGTGCGGATTTCAAACACCCTCCCCACTTGCAGATCGGTGACAGGGCTCAGTCCAACTGTAAGCAAACGTGCGACTGGGAGCACTAGGCAAGGTGTCGGTTGTCATCATTATAGCGGGTGATTTCAACGCACAGATGAAGTATAAGGGCTACCCTGACAAAAACGCCTTGGGCGTTTGTTGGAGGAGGTCTCAACACTGCACCAACACTGCTCCAAAAGGGCAACAGTGCCCTGTCTCGTCCAGACATAACACTGGTCTCGGTGGAGCTCGAGGCCAAAGTCCAATATGAAGATCTAATTGAAATTGGTAGTACCCTAGGCCTACTCCCATAACACTAGAACTGGTGTTACTTTAAACCTTAGTTTTGCCAGGAGGCATTGGCTGTCTGACAAAGCCAAATGGACTTGATTCCGTGCATGAATGGACAGCACGATCGTGGAATCAGCTGGGATTCCCGATACCTATGAGAACATCGATGTTGCTTACAATAAATTTGTAAGTGACATCCTCAAAATGGCAAAAAAGGCAATTCCGAGAACACAGGTGAAATGCAACTTCCGATCTTTCTGGAACAAAGGGTTGGCGTAGCCTTCACGGGAAAAGAATAAAACCACGGACCAAAGCTGGACAATTGAAGACGGTAGCGGCTCGTGCTGCTTACAAAAAAATTGTCAGCCGAGGTTCGTAAGGAAGTCGGTAATGCAAACAAAAACAAAAACAAAAAACAACGGGAAAATGGATTGTAACATGTGAAAAACTCAATCTGAAAGACGAAAAGAAAGTTTCGCGATTGATGGAATAATTATCCTACAAGGAAACAGTTTATAATCTGCGACCACAGCAAACGAAAAAAGGCACGACTACCACAGTTGCCAAAAGTGCCGAAGGCCTAAACATGCATTTTGTACAGATTCTCGTTTTCCTTACCAACAGGACAATAAATACAAAATTCGGCAGCGAAAGCTCAAGGATGTAGTAGTCTTCTTCAACACAAGATCTGCTCTTGAGATCTTGGGAAAAAGAGCCGGGTATCACGGACTTAGTTGGTGCCATCATGGAAGGCATGTGCAAGATCGGTGAATTAGGTGGAAAGGTAAAAGTGCAGTGGATTCCAGTAATAGCCAGCGTCATGTACGAGAGTTATCTCAGATCCTCACCAGAATATGTGCGTTAGTTAGGGAGTAATAATTTTTTTTCCCTATAAAACCTTGCGTTTTGTATTCCTACTTAAGGCGTCTTCTTTGTTTTCAATTCTTTAGTAGATGTGGTAGATGCATATTGTATCAGATTTAAAAGGGCCTAACTTCCTTTTGTATCACATGTATCCAGGCTAGCACCCCTAGACACTGAGGCCGACCTCAATTGTTCCGTTTAAAAACGGAAAGGCTCGTAAAAGCACGTGACAACCGTTGTGATAGGGTAGCAACGATAATCAACGCCAAGTTTCCAACTCCAGTAACTTACGGGTAGTCAAAAGTGTGATAGAACATCTGTGCTGCATCATCTAATATAAACTTTGGCGAAATCGGTTGAAGTATTTGCGCTTCGTTGGTGCAGTTGTTCTCTTTTACCTGGTGAACAATCTGTGGTTTGACCAACACCAACTTTGTTCCATCGCCAACCGCAACGGAGCCAATAAACACATTGGAGGTTATGTACTGTGAATTGCTGCCATGTATGTATATATTTTTCGTCTCAACAGTCTGAAAAAAAAAAATTGAAGCAGAGACTACGAGTATACTGAATAAAAATGTTGGACACTTTTGGATCTATTATTTATAGACTGGATTTAAATAACTTAATATTCTTTACTGGAAATAAATTGTGAAACAAGATATGCTTCGGCTTGAAAAAAAATACAGCACCATTGAAGGGAAGTTTCAACTAAACGCCTTCTTCGGCAGCCAAGACAACACAAGAAACAAGAAATGAGTAGACATTAAAAACGCGTATGTTCGAAGACCTCAAATTAGTTCTCTGTTTCCATTTATGAAAAGTAAAACACACTAATTTCCCCCCCCCCCCAAAAAAAAAAGTGAACAATTAAACTAAGACAAAACAAGAAACAAGAAATGAGTAGACATTAAAAACGCGTATGTTCGAAGACCTCAAATTAGTTCTCTGTTTCCATTTATGAAAAGTAAAACACACTAATTTCCCCACCCCCCCCAAAAAAAAAAGTGCACAATTAAACTTAATGAGTCATGAGAATTTCTGTTAACATTTAAGACATGACCAAAAGAAAATTAATTTTAAAATTATTTATTGATAACAATGTTTGAAGAAAAAACTACCTTAATTAAAAAAAATATATATTGCGAATAATAGTTTAACTTGTGCATATTTTTTTAAAGAATGTGACCGAGTATAAATGTTTGTGTCAATACCTAGTTTGTTTTATAAAAAATATATATTAAGGTAAACATTTTTTTATAAGTTCATATAAAATTTAAAATCCACAAAATCATTTCAAATTTTCAAAGGGCCAATAGTTTGAGAATCGGATAATTAAGAAATATTTTTTTTATATTAGAAAAAGAAACTATGAAAAAAAAATAATACAGCATATAATTAATTACCTGAGCTTGCAAAACCTCCTGGTCACCATCAACACGCACATCGGTGACGCGCAATCCTGACGGCGGAGCCATAGAAGATTCATCTCCTAACAATTTTAATCCTTTTGTTAGGTCTGCTTTAGTTTGTTGCACTGTCTGCAGCGTAAACGTTTCTCTTTTTGTTTCAAAGACACCTTTAGGGTCTTGCAGTTTCTTGACAACCTCAAATATGTCATCCCAGGCCTTTTTGAGATCACGAACCGTTTTATCAGCCTAATGAAGGTCAATATCAGTGGAAAGCCGGGAGGCAGCGGAAATGTAAAATAAATGTATTTATACTTAATAAGGCATTAAAATAAATTTTTAAGCTGGGCCAAATTTTAGATTTAACTTGAAAAAATGTACGTCATAGGCGCTTCATACATTTAAAGCCATACGAAACAAAGCACACCATATCGTGTAAGAAAATATTTCTATCCAACTTTTAGAAGAGAATAGAGGATATTATTGTCAGTACATTTTTAAAACAACTTACTTGGCCATAATTCACCTTGGTGACAAAGGTGTGATTTAATGTTTCAGCTAAGCCTACCTCTTTGATCATGTCCTTCTTTTCAATTTTATGAAAATCTGCTTTCCATTGAGCATAAAATTTAACCTCTTGATCACTTAGGTCAGGGTAAGAATTCTTAGTGCTTTTAAGATCAGGCTCCAAGTCTGATAAATCAAGTGCAGTTATGTTGATTATGTTGTGGATTAAATCTTTGAAGCCTAATAAAATGTAGGGGGGAAAATGTTGCAAAAATTAATAATCTATCAATAAAAAGAAAAAAAAAAATATAACATTGATTTTATAAATTATTATTAGTCTTCTTTTTTGTTTGGTCAACTATTATTACTTTACCAATGACTATGGGTTTTTTTTTTAGTTGATCGTATATTTACCAGTCAGACAGGGAAGTACTTCGGCTATTCTTAAGTTTTTCTGTCTGAAAATATCTGTTAATACTGTCAGAGCACTAGAGGCGGTATTCTGTGAGGAAAAATAACTTACTATAATTTATTTTATATCAATTAATCAGAAGGGTAAGACATATGTTTGATCTAAAGATAGTTTAACATTTCTCAAACACCGTGAACTTTATGAAAGTGTTAACATATAAAAAAGATTAATCATAATTATTAATGTCTTAGGATGATAGAGCTTAGCTCTGTAGTGGAGCATTCAAAGCATGCTAAGCCACTATTGCTTCCTCGTAAGTTTAATCTGTTAAAAATAAACTACAATTTTTCAGGTCAATTTTGGAATCGCAGTTATGATAACTTACGTAGCACCACCTTTTGGTTGTGTCGGTTAAAAAAACTCACCTGGTACCACCTTTTAAATGTCTCGGTTATAAGAACTGACTTGGTACCACCTTTTAAATGTCTCGGTTATAAGAACTGACTTGGTACCACCTTTTAAATGTCTCGGTTATAAGAACTTACCTGGTACCACCTTTTAAATGTCTCGGTTATAAGAACTTACCTGGTACCATCTTTTAAATGTCTCGGTTATAAGAACTTACCTGGTACCATCTTTTAAATGTCTCGGTTATAAGAACTTACCTGGTACCATCTTTTAAATGTTTCGGTTATAAGAACTTACCTGGTACCATCTTTTAAATGTCTCGGTTATAAGAACTTACCTGGTACCATCTTTTAAATGTCTCGGTTATAAGAACTCACCTGGTACCATCTTTTAAATGTCTCGGTTATAAGAACTCACTTGGTACCATCTTTTAAATGTTTCGGTTATAAGAACTTACCTGGTACCATCTTTTAAATGTTTCGGTTATAAGAACTTACCTGGTACCATCTTTTAAATGTCTCGGTTATAAGAACTTACCTGGTACCATCTTTTAAATGTTTCGGTTATAAGAACTCACCTGGTACCATCTTTTAAATGTCTCGGTTATAAGAACTTACCTGGTACCATCTTTTAAATGTTTCGGTTATAAGAACTTACCTGGTACCATCTTTTAAATGTCTCGGTTATAAGAACTTACCTGGTACCATCTTTTAAATGTCTCGGTTATAAGAACTTACCTGGTACCATCTTTTAAATGTTTCGGTTATAAGAACTTACCTGGTACCATCTTTTAAATGTCTCGGTTATAAGAACTTACCTGGTACCATCTTTTAAATGTCTCGGTTATAAGAACTTACCTGGTACCATCTTTTAAATGTCTCGGTTATAAGAACTTACCTGGTACCATCTTTTAAATGTTTCGGTTATAAGAACTCACTTGGTACCACCTTTTAAATGTCTCGGTTATAAGAACTCAACTGGTACCACCTTTTAAATGTCTCGGTTATAAGAACTTACCTGGTACCATCTTTTAAATGTTTCGGTTATAAGAACTCACTTGGTACCACCTTTTAAATGTCTCGGTTATAAGAACTTACCTGGTACCATCTTTTAAATGTTTCGGTTATAAGAACTCACTTGTTACCACCTTTTAAATGTCTCGGTTATAAGAACTCACTTGGTACCACCTTTAAATGTCTCGGTTATAAGAACTCAACTGGTACCACCTTTTAAATGTCTCGGTTATAAGAACTCACCTGGTACCACCTTTTAAATGTCTCGGTTATAAGAACTCACTTGGTACCGCCTTTTAAATGTCTCGGTTATAAGAACTCACCTGGTACCACCTTTTAAATGTCTCGGTTATAAGAACTCACTTGGTACCACCTTTTAAATGTCTCGGTTATAAGAACTCACTTGGTACTACCTTTTAAATGTCTCGGGTATAAGAACTCACCTGGTACCACCTTTTAAATGTCTCGGTTATAAGAACTCACTTGGTACCACCTTTTAAATGTCTCGGTTATAAGAACTCACTTGGTACCACCTTTTAAATGTCTCGGTTATAAGAACTCACTTGGTACCACCTTTTAAATGTCTCGGTTATAAGAACTCACTTGTTACCACCTTTTAAATTCTCGGGTATAAGAACTCACTTGGTACCACCTTTTAAATGTCTCGGTTATAAGAACTCACTCGTTACTACCTTTTGAATGTCTCGGTTATAAGAACTCACTTGGTACCACCTTTTAAATGTCTCGGTTATAAGAACTCACTTGTTACCACCTTTTAAATGTCTCGGTTATAAGAACTCACTTGGTACCACCTTTTAAATGTCTCGGTTATAAGAACTCACTTGTTACCACCTTTTAAATTCTCGGTTATAAGAACTCACTTGTTACTACCTTTTAAATGTCTCGGTTATAAGAACTCACTTGGTACCACCTTTTAAATGTCTCGGTTATAAGAACTCACTTGTTACCACCTTTTAAATGTCTCGGTTATAAGAACTCACTTGGTACTACCTTTTGAATGTCTCGGTTATAAGAACTCACTTGTTACTACCTTTTGAATGTCTCGGTTATAAGAACTCACTTGTTACTACCTTTTGAATGTCTCGGTTATAAGAACTCACTTGGTACTACCTTTTGAATGTCTCGGTTATAAGAACTCACTTGTTACTACCTTTTGAATGTCTCGGTTATAAGAACTCACTTGTTACTACCTTTTAAATGTCTCGGTTATAAGAACTCACTTGTTACTACCTTTTGAATGTCTCGGTTATAAGAACTCACTTGTTACTACCTTTTGAATGTCTCGGTTATAAGAACTCACTTGGTACTACCTTTTGAATGTCTCGGTTATAAGAACTCACTTGTTACTACCTTTTGAATGTCTCGGTTATAAGAACTCACTTGTTACTACCTTTTAAATGTCTCGGTTATAAGAACTCACTTGTTACTACCTTTTGAATGTCTCGGTTATAAGAACTCACTTGTTACCACCTTTTAAATGTCTCGGGTATAAGAACTCACTTGGTACCACCTTTTAAATGTCTCGGTTATAAGAACTCACTTGTTACTACCTTTTGAATGTCTCGGTTATAAGAACTCACTTGTTACTACCTTTTGAATGTCTCGGTTATAAGAACTCACTTGTTACTACCTTTTGAATGTCTCGGTTATAAGAACTCACTTGTTACTACCTTTTAAATGTCTCGGTTATAAGAACTCACTTGTTACTACCTTTTGAATGTCTCGGTTATAAGAACTCACTTGTTACTACCTTTTAAATGTCTCGGTTATAAGAACTTACTTGTTACTACCTTTTAAATGTCTCGGTTATAAGAACTCACTTGTTACTACCTTTTGAATGTCTCGGTTATAAGAACTCACTTGTTACTACCTTTTAAATGTCTCGGGTATAAGAACTCACTTGGTACCACCTTTTGAATGTCTCGGTTATAAGAACTCACTTGTTACTACCTTTTGAATGTCTCGGTTATAAGAACTCACTTGTTACTACCTTTTGAATGTCTCGGTTATAAGAACTCACTTGTTACTACCTTTTGAATGTCTCGGTTATAAGAACTCACTTGGTACCACCTTTTAAATGTCTTGGGTATAAGAACTCACTTGGTACCACCTTTTAAATGTCTCGGTTATAAGAACTCACTTGTTACCACCTTTTAAATATCTCGGTTATAAGAACTCACTCGTTACCACATTGGAACGTATTGTTTTCAATTTCAAATGGCATTTTAATTCTTTAATAAAATTTGATCAATGAAGGCTTTAATGGAAAAAATGCTAGATATGAAAATCTCACCACTGACTCAGCCGACATGTATTTTGTGTTGGACGTCGCAGTGGCCAGAGAGTTGGCATACGTTTGTAAGTGCACTGGATCTTTTATTGTAGCTTCATTGATCGTTGCGCCTATCGTACTCACAAAATTGTTAGCAGCCTTTGAGAGAATATTTGGGATATCGAAAAAATATAAAATGAAAGCATAAACTAATTTAAAAAAAAACTGACTTAAATCTTTATAGCAATTTAGGGACTACAAATTAAAATCGATTAGAGTGTTTGAATTAAATTTGACAAAGTTCATCATACCTTTACTAAGGCTTGAGTGGCAGGGCTTTTTTCTGGTGGGTCCAAATCAACCCCACCAGCAGATGATATAGATTCTGGTGTATATACACCACCATCTGCCTAAACATAATAAAATGTTAATTTTTAGTTGATTTGTGTCATGCACATTGGTATACAACACCATCTGCCTAAACATAATAAAATATGTTTGTTTTTTTAAAGTTGATTTGTGTCATGCACAGCGGTGAATATGAAAAACAAGGAAGATGCAATTAAAATACACTAAATACAAGAATAGAGCGTATTTGAATCAAATTCTTTAAATAAAACAGTCTAGCCCTATCAAGCATTGAGTAACTAGTGCTTAACAGGATTCAGTTAGAGTACAACTGTCCGGGTATTTTGAGAAAATACCCGTTGGGTCCAATTGTTACAAAAATTCCTCATTTTCTATAATATATGCGGCCCTTTAAACAATAGGCGAACAGAAAGTCCTACACCGTAACTGACATCCTTTAAACAATTTACCTATACACGGTCCTCTGACAGTCCTACGGAAAATCTTAATCCATACTCGTGGTTATTGATTGATTAATATAATAATCTCACCCCCCTGAAAAAGATGAGACTCTTTTACCGGAGTGCAGACGTCACACATGAAAGCTCATTAAGTGACTATTCATTTAAGACGTGTGGAGTAAGTGGGGCGGTTGTGACAAGGAAGGAGGAAACACCGGCAGCAAAAATATATACAATGCCCTACCATAGTTTTGTAATCGAAAAAAAAAAAAACCAGATAAAAGATTACCATCCGAATAAAATGTGTTTAAAAATTAGAATTTCAAAAAACAAAATGAGTAACTGAAACTATGAAAATCATTATTTTTTTTTGTAATAAAAAAAGTCCCTGCCAATCGCATTGAATAATAACAATATTTTTAGGATATATAAAGAAAAGCTTGAATTAAACCCTTCCAAATGGACACAAAGTACGGATAACGATTGAAAATGGTTTGTTATGTTGCGTCCATCAAGTTTTAATATAATTTAATAATAAAATTACCAAGCGATCCCAATCTCTTAAAAGCATCATAAGTCATTCAGCAGCCTTTCATTAAGTACAACTTTTAACATTGAGATTAAGACCCAATTTTTATTGCTCATATTTAAATATATTTTGCAACCTACAATGATCTGGTTCGTCTCAAGATATTATTTTTAAAAAAAAGATGTTTGATTTTAAATTAAACAATGCGAAAACAGATTACCTAAAAATCTTGTCATTTGTAGATCGCTACTTTATATTTCTGTAACAATTTAAAAAAAAAAAAAATCTTCACCAGATACGTACAATAGAAGTGACAATCGTAGTAAACAACGCAGCGCGTCTCACTGTTGTTAGCGGGTCCGCACTATTTTCTAATTTTGTCGTCAGCTGTTGGATGAATTCCAATGAGTTGTCAACATTTTCATTTGTCTGGGAACTATTGTTTGAAAGCGTAAGAGGAACCCCAGCCACCTGAAAAGTAGAAAAACTGTATGCAGAAAATCTGGCAAGAACTCAAATAACTCTACACTTGAATAATTTTTAAAAAAAGTTCTAGGATTCTGACAGATAGTTGTCCTGGCGGAAGGAGGGGTTTTGACAAATCATTTAACGGTGAGGTTTAAAAAAAAAGACAACGTAGCGGTTTTCCGCACCCCTTACGCTCTGCAAAAGATGTGTTTAAACACAATTTCTGGGTAAGTAAGAAATTAGGTGCATTAACACAAGCTTTTAGTTGTTGGTAAAAAAGAAATATTGGGCAAGAGCTCAAAGTTTCTTTGGCTAGTCAAAGAAGTCAACCACGGATGCAACATAGTATCTCCTTTTCCTATTTAAAAAAAAAATATTTAAAAAAATTCTACTTAATCTCCTTATAACTATCATTAATATAAGGGTAATAATGGGAGAGACTGCAATAATGTTAGGACAAAATAAAATGAGTAAAACAAAGTAGGGTTAAACCTGAAAAAAAAAGAACGCAACAAAACAACGAACGTGTCGGCAGGAAGCCTTCGTCAGCAAACAAAACAACAGAAAAAAACAGTATAAAAATTACAAAAAATATGGTCTAAGAATTACATTGTGATCGCATTATTTTGGAAAACCCAATCACTTGTAAGGTTGTTTTTTTTTTGTGTGCGTTTTAATGCGTTTTTAATATTGCCAAATAAAATTAAAATAAATTTGAATTAAATGAACACGCAAATAACGTAATAGCTCAAACGGCCTATGTTAGCCAAAGCTCTAACTTTCTTTGATTTAATAACCGCGTGTGTCAGAAATGATTATGTATTTTCCCCCACCTTAACTCCTTAAGTGACCATTATGATTTAATCAGTAATCATTTAGTTTTGGCAATTTAAGATCAGGTTTAGAGAAAAAATAATTTTAGTTTAGGGGCGCGAAAAGGGGGTCAGGGTAAGTGTATAAAACATAGCAGAAAAATACTTTTAAAACTTTTAATGAAGTTAAAAAGTCAACATCATTACATAAATACTTCTTCTCAAAATACGGCATTACGATGAGTTTTCACAATAGCAGTTGGAAAATTTAGGAAAGTGTCTGCTATTATTATCTCGATAACATCGGGTGTTATTTTTTAGTATATATATATATGTATACATATTATACATATGTTATGTATATGGAAATTTAGGAAAGTGCCTGCTATTATTATCTCAATAAAATCGGGTGTTATTTTCTAGTATATATATATATATATATATATATATATATATATGTATACATATTATACATATGATATGTATATGTACATTAGCATTATGAAAATGACCCTTCTCCTTACTTTTACTGTGAAGAAGCAAGTAGTTTTTGCCTTATAGATATCTATGACAAACACTGTCATATTGCAGATACCGCCGCTGCCAACACATTCTGACAAGAATATTCCCTCAGATATACTATTCCCTGAAATTAAACAGCAGGAATAGTAAATAGATTTTTAAAAATGTTTTTAAAAAAATGATGAACTGAACCCTTAGGCATTATATATATATATATATTTTTTAAACCAGACTTGCTTGTCCTTTAGGATTTTAAAAGAGATTACAAATAAAACCGAAAAAAAAGTTATTTAACACAATTTGCCAAATTAACGTTTCAAGTTGTAAGAGAAGATCTTAAGTAAATATTTTATATTGCGTTTGAAATTATTTGTTTAAAAAGTGTGGGCAATTTTTTTAAACAACTCCAAATATTTAAGCTGTATGGTATTTACAATTTATAAGTATGCCTTCCTACTGTTGAAATATTTATATACATATGCAAAATGCCAAATGCTTCATATAAGGTTAACAATGAAAAATATCCACAATTAGTCTGATCCTAGGAGAATGTAACATTAATGAAAAAGCTAATGTATATACATACATATATATTTTGCAAACACTTTAAGAGTCTGACCAGACGTATTTGAATTTTTTACACCCCTAGTCACAATGAAGCATGTCATTTTGAAGCTGATCGACAATGCTTCTAGCCTAAATTGTTAGCAAATGTCTTTCAACTTTGATACGATGTAACCATGTATTACTTTGAGATGGTGTCGCAAGTTTTACTGACAGGGTGTTATACTATTTTAGACTGGCATGGTTCTACAATGTTAGCGACGGTCATGGTGTTATAATGTTTTAGACTGACCTGGTTCTACAATGTTAGAGACGGTCATGGTGTTATAATGTTTTAGACTGACATGGTTCTACAATGTTAGCGACGGTCATGGTGTTATAATGTTTTAGACTGACATGGTTCTACATTGTTAGCGACGGTCATGGTGTTATAATGTTTTAGACTGACATGGTACTACAATGTTAGAGACGGTCATGGTGTTATAATGTTTTAGACTGACATGGTTCTACAATGTTAGCGACGGTCATGGTGTTATAATGTTTTAGACTGACATGGTTCTACATTGTTAGAGACGGTCATGGTGTTATAATGTTTTAGACTGACCTGGTTCTACAATGTTAGAGACGGTCATGGTGTTATAATGTTTTAGACTGACATGGTACTACAATGTTAGAGACGGTCATGGTGTTATAATGTTTTAGACTGACATGGTTCTACAATGTTAGCGACGGTCATGGTGTTATAATGTTTTAGACTGACATGGTTCTACACTGTTAGCTACGGTCATGGTGTTATAATGTTTTAGACTGACATGGTTCTACAATGTTAGAGACGGTCATGGTGTTATAATGTTTTAGACTGACATGGTTCTATATTGTTAGCGACGGTCATGGTGTTATAATGTTTTAGACTGACATGGTTCTACACTGTTAGCGACGGTCATGGTGTTATAATGTTTTAGACTGACATGGTTCTACAATGTTAGCTACGGTCATGGTGTTATAATGTTTTAGACTGACATGGTTCTACAATGTTAGAGACGGTCATGGTGTTATAATGTTTTAGACTGACATGGTTCTACACTGTTAGCGACGGTCATGGTGTTATAATGTTTTAGACTGACATGGTTCTACACTGTTAGCTACGGTCATGGTGTTATAATGTTTTAGACTGACATGGTTCTACAATGTTAGCTACGGTCATGGTGTTATAATGTTTTAGACTGACATGGTTCTACAATGTTAGAGACGGTCATGGTGTTATAATGTTTTAGACTGACATGGTTCTACACTGTTAGCGACGGTCATGGTGTTATAATGTTTTAGACTGACATGGTTCTACACTGTTAGCGACGGTCATGGTGTTATAATGTTTTAGACTGACATGGTGCTTGGTGTTGTTCGTACGTCAAAATCGACTAGGGCCATCCATTCATCTGTTTTGGGCGGTGGGTGGGCTACGGTGAGCTCTTAGGTGCTACAATTCTTCAGGTTGACATCGTGCTACCATGTTAGAGACGGACATGGCGTTATAACGTTTTAGACTGATATGGTGTTATAATGTTTTAGACTGATATGGTGTTATAATGGTGTAGGCTGATATGGTGCCACAATGCTTTAGACTAGGCATGAACAACTCAAAATGTGAGGTGGGGCCGTGATACTTTAAGATAAACTTGCACTGGTCAAAAGAAAATAGGATAGAGAGAAAGCTAAAAGAAAATAGAAATAATAAAGACTATTTCGTTACTTCGTGGGCAGCAAAGTGGGTGCTGGTGGGCCGTATGTTGGTGCAGGCCTGCTTTAGACTGACATGGTGTTTTAATGTTTAGACTTACATGGTTTTATAATGTTTAGACTGATTGGTTTTATAATGTTTTTGACTATTATGGTGTTATAATTTTTTGACTGACATAGTGCTGTAAGTTTTAGACTGACATGTTGCTACATTGTTTTAGAACGGAATGGATTATTCGCTTGCACAGATTTTATTATCAGGATTTTCTCGTTCTTTATGAATAGATGCTCAGCTGGCCTAATAAAACCATTCTACCTAAGATAAAACCATTCTACCTAAGATAAAACCATTCTAACTGAGATAAAACATCTTACCTCGGATTAAACCATTCTACCTGGGTGCGTCATACATCCCCCACCCAAACACACATTTCTTACCTACATCAAAGCAGTCCTGGCAGTTGCAAATTAAAGTTTGGGCTAATAACTTTTTTTTGCATTGCCTGTTAGGGGCTTTCTTCTCAAGCTTCCTAGATACCTTAAATCTTACCCCGAGAATATACAATTTGCGTGCCAACGGCAGTTTCTTGATAAACTTCATATTGCAGGCCAGCGCTAGAATCTATCAAGGGATTTCGATAAGGGTTAGCGCCTTCATCTTTCCAGCCGAGCAATTTAAACGTAAAGTTTGTGACCGTTGTGATGCCTGTAGGTAATAAATGATATGTTTAATTATACTTATAAAAATAGTTTGCTTAGTCAGACGAGCGTCAGATGGGATAATGATAGTTATGGGCATTAAAAAAAAAGAATAAACTGAAGACATAATAATGATACGGGATTTTGCTAACAAAGGCATGAAGGAAGAACAAAAAAAGTCTGATCAGAACCCAACCTTATAGTGTAGTATTTATTCTTTTAATGACTTAGGGACGATGACATCACAACTGCACCAGGAAAGTTGTGAAAAGCATGCCTGAATGCCCCCATTTGTAAAATATAAGCTTTAATGTCAGATTAAAATATTAGTTTAACTAGAGAATGCTCATTCTTTTCAATTTTTTTTTAAAAACAATTTAAACCTTTTTGTGGATACTAGAAGATATTTGAATAATTTATTTTTTTACAGAACATTTTTTTTTTTAATCATAAGAATTGAGACAACTCTTGATGTTTTACCTTTCACGTAGACAACTTATAAAGGGAATTTAATTAATAACTCCACGACGATACACTCAGGGCAATACCTTCTAATGGCTCAACGCTGCAGTTTCCACCGTAAGGCTTCAGATTGGTGAAGACAGATTTCACGGCTTTTGCCTCCGGAAAGTAGCTTACGTTGACGCTCAGCAAGATTGTGTACGTCGTGCCTTCTAGGAACCAACCACCGTCAATATCGAGGGTATTGCTGTCTGGGGCTGGAAGTAAGGTGGCGGGGCACAAGTATGAATAGTTATAGCAGACCCAATCGTGAGTTTTAGAAGTAGGCCTATTCATAGTAGACATGGTGGCGTAGCTAGGAGGGTGTGTGTGTGGGGGGGGGAGTGTACCACACTGGGTGACACTAAAAAGGACAAGCCATCAGACGTGTAACCAATCCAAATGCGTGCTTTATTTAAAGTACGGTTATTGCGTCAGAAATAGGGCGGCCCTATAATTAAGTCAGAGAAACACCTTTTTGACCATGATTCAACGCCGATTTAAGAGTTTGGAAACGTTCGTAAATGAAATGAAACTATATATATCTTAATTTGATACAAAAATACGATGTGGTTGGGTGATTCTAAGTACATGAATCGAATCGGTAAAATTTAAAAACATTAACAATTTTTTTATCCTTTGAAAGGGTTTGGTCACGTTTCTAATAACTTTTAATATTTGATATAAAATTCTTTAAATTTAAAAATCATATTTTTTGTTTAAAACCAAATAAATCGAAACCTAGAAATATTCAAAAATTAAGGCCGTTTCGTCACTAGCAAAGCCTTGTAAAGTTTGAGCACGATTGTCATACAGCACAAGGTATTTTACATGCTGTCTATGATTTCACGTTTATCTTCTTGATGAAGTTAATCTTGCATGGCAGTATCTGCGTCCCTTGGTGGAACATGCTATTGAAAAGGTACTTTTAAAATCAGACCAATATGGAATTTCCATAGAGAATAATTTACGTTTTAAGAATAGAATGGCAGGAGAACAATTAATAAATGATGGACTCCCTCTATGAGAAGAAAAAAGAAGAGACATTCTGGAGTGCATTGATCGCTTTCATTCTGAACCCCACTTCATATCAGTGATCAAGGAAGAAGTAGATTTGTTTGGGCGTGTTCAACCCAAAGAGAGAAGAGTTACTGGTGTCGGTTCCAACTTTAAACCCTTTGTTTGATGAGTTATGAGAAGATGAACTTTTAAAAGAAATACCAAGGCTTAGGGGACATCTAAAGGCAGTTCATATTGAATTCATTGAAAGCTCACTAAGTAGCTGGAACGAAGCGCTCTCCTATGAACTGCTTCCTCAATGGCTCTGCGTATGGAGTCAAAAACACATCGAATGACTCATATCCGTCTGTGACAACATAGGAGTAGTGATACGTCCACAGCTGGCAGTAGCACTTTTGTTGATAAATTTTGGCAGATACCATGCATGCCCTTCGTCTGCCTCCCCTCCCCCCCCCCCCGCATGATCACGCAACGTTGGTTATGTTTCCAGGGTAGCGCTAGGGGAATCGGTGGCAGCGCCACTTTAGTCAACATGCCGCTACAGACATGTCCGCCAGAGCCTCTGTGGGCTATGCAGTCTATATAATCCCTGGATAACACACTTTTACTATAACAGTTTCTCTAAAGCGGTTTTGGATAAAGTGCGAAGATACCATTATATTCCCGCCTAAAGATTGCGGCCCCGTAGTGTAAATAAAAGATACTATGCGTTGGACAAATTTCAACAGTTTGTAAAAAAAAAATGGTATTGAGAATTGATTAACCTTTATTAGTTCACTAATCGCTTTATAACTCGTCAACTGCCCTTCAATTTACCCTGCAAAAATACATTTTATTTTTAATGCATACCCAAATACGTCAAAAATGCAACGGCTACACCATTAATCTTCACACCAAAACATGCAACCATTGAGCCAAGCATTAACATTCCTCCCCCCCCCCCACACTGCCCTGAGAATTACAAAAACGTGATTTTTGAGGGTGGGGGGTGGGACTGAAAATTTTAAAAAAATTATTGTCAGCATGCCGAGTTTCAGGTCGATAGGATGACGGGAAGTCGATCAATAAGCGTTCTAAAGATATTGCCACAAGGAGACACACGAACAAAAGCGAAGTTAATATACATGATTTTTAAAAGAGGACACTGCTTTACTAGAATGGCCAGCTAACACTGGGGAACGTATAAAGGACTGACAACACGAGAAACCTCTGCTCTTTGCATTGTTGAGGCTAGAAGCTCAAATTTAAGAAACAAATACCTGTAACATTTGTAATTATACGGAAATTAAAAGAACAAGTTAAAAAAATTCTTGCTGGAACTTACCAGATGTTATTAGTGTCCCCCATGAGCCGTAAGGAATAGGAACCTCAACATTCCTGACACTGTCGTATTTTGAAATCGACCAGCTGTACCTTGCCTCCAGAGATTCTCTCGGATCCGTGCATTCGGTGCACTCCTTGATGACTCCAGTGAATTTTGTCCTGTCACCTGGTATCACCTTACTGTCACAGTTCCAAACGCAACTGATATAAAAAAGAATAATAACTGTCAGGATGCTTATTTTTTAAAATATTGTTAACAATGTCACTGAATGGTATCAGCAGCAATAGCTTAATGATCCAATCAAGAAACCCACCCCACCCCCCACCCCACAACCAAAAACATAAATAAAAAAATTTAAAAAAAAGCTCCCCAAGTTCCAGACTAGACCCCCGAATAGCGTAACAAAAAGGCCCCCGACGAGATTCAGAATAAGCTCTCTAAGACTCCCAAAAAAAAAAAAAAATAACAAAAATGTGCCTTCAAACCAAAAAAAAACCCTTAATAAAAACAACCAAAAAAATTTTAAATAAGAAATTTTTAAAATACAAAAAAGAATACAAAAAAAAAAAAATAGACTAGACCCCCGAATAGCGTAACAAAAAGGCCCCCGACGAGATTCAGAATAAGCTCTCTAAGACTCCCAAAAAAAAAAAAAAATCACGAATATGTGCCTTCAGACCAAGAAAAGACCCTTAATTATGACCACCGAACACCTTTTAAATTAGAAATTTTGTCTAGTGATGGTATGATCAGCTCAATGACTCAGACTAGACTTCCTACCCCACAAAAAAAAAACAAACAACCGAACAAAAAACAGCTCAATAAGATTCAGAAAAGCCTTGAAAAAGCGTCCTATGAACCATACAAGACCCCGAGCATGTGTCCTAAGACACCGAAAAGACCCCAAACATCAGCCCTAAGACAGCGACTTGACCCCGAACATGTGCCAAAAGACACCGAAAAAACCCAAACTTGTGCCCTAAGACATCGACAAGACCCCGAACATGTGCCCTAAGACATCGACAAGACCCCGAACATGTGCCCTAAGACATCGACAAGATCCCGAACATGTGCCCTGAGACAGCGACTTGACCCCGAACATGTGCCAAAAGACACCGAAAAAACCCAAACTTGTGCCCTAAGACATCGACAAGATCCCGAACATGTGCCCTAAGACATCGACTTGACCCCGAACATGTGCCAAAAGACACCGAAAACACCCAAACCTGTGCCCTAAGACATCGACAAGACCCCGAACATGTGCCCTAACACATCCACAAGATCCCGAACATGTGCCCTAAGACATCGACAAGACCCCGAACATGTGCCCTGAGACAGCGACTTGACCCCGAACATGTGCCAAAAGACACCAAAAAAACCCAAACTTGTGCCCTAAGACATCGACAAGATCCCGAACATGTGCCCTAAGACATCGACAAGACCCCGAACATAAGTCCTAAGACATCGATTAGACCACGTACATGTACCCTAAGACATTGACAAGACCACGTACATGTGCCCTAAGACACCGACAAGAGCCCGAACATAAGTCCTAAGACATCGATTAGACCACGTACATGTACCCTAAGACATTGACAAGACCACGTACATGTGCCCTAAGACACCGACAAGAGCCCGAACATGTGCCCTAAGCCCCAAATGAGACCCGTAATGATAAGCTACTAAGCGCCATATAAGTCCACCCCACTACCTCGAAGGTCAGAAATCGTCTTGTGATAATTTGTCTACCGGCAGTTAAGTTTCTTAAAAATCTTCGTAATATTTCAGAGTCTTTTCATTAAATCTTTTGTATAATCTTCAATAGCCTAAATTTTACAAACGGTGTCAGATTTCAATAAGGTGACTAGTTGTACGGTTTTTACCAGTACACTTATTGGTTTTCTACATATATCCTGGCTAGTCGTGAATTGTAACCATTACTGTTTTGACTACAAAATCAGAAATTGTTCATCTGTGAAAAGATTAAGTTCATACAATATCCAAACATACAAAAATAAAGCTCTAACAAAATAAGCATCACAATATTGTTTTTAATCCAAAAATAACGCCTCACACAGAAGAGTTTCGCCTAGTGACCGCAAATAGTTGTTTCTTTTTAGCCACTAATGGCGCCTAAACGCTTTTAAATGTTAAATTCTCTTGGTTTTAAATAAGAAAAAAAAAATGCCAACCTTAGATTTAGAAATGGTGAAACCTTGAACTGTTTCAATTTCATTATTTTTTGTTGTTGTGCACCAGAAATTGTCCCATAGCATGATAACGGTTACTAATAATCTCTTTTAACAATAAAATAGTAACCATTTAAGACTAATCTTACTATTTCCTCTTAATCTAAATCAATATATGCAACACTTGGTTTAAATGAATAAAAAATAAATTACTTTTTTAAAGACCATTTTTAACGTTTTTTTTTGGCTTTAGTCCCCCCCCCCCCCTCACCTCCAAGTATTTTGGTTCATGCCATACTTTTTATTTCAATTTAAAATCTTCCTTGTACCGTACGTAAAGTAATATCAAAGTGATACATCATACCGCAACACATTTTAGCCTGAATTCACCTCTTTTCGTGAATTAGAGCTATATTTGTTCATGTGCTTTGCGTTTATACAAATAAAATAAGTTTGTTTCTCAAAAAAGGTAAGAAAAGTAAAAGAATCACCAAGAGCTCCTAAATTAAACCGCTAGCCAAATTAACTTAAAATGATTAATCAAATAATTTAATAAGAATGTGCATTAATTTGGGCCTATTGCTTACTCTATAGCTACCAAAGGGGGTTGAGTAGACAGGATGGAGACAACTTGCGCAGCGGTGCCCACTTGAGCCTTGTTCCGAACAGTGACCTCGAACAGCGCGAAGGCATTGACAGCGAAGCCGGAAGTGCTGATGCTGACGACGCCAGTCGCCGGGATCGTTAAGTTACAAGTTTGCAGGGTTCTGTAGCTGGTGTCGTTGTTGTGGGGCTGGGTGTACCTGACACCGTCGGAGCCCGGCAAGAGAAGGTAACACGCCCAAGAAAAGCTGAAGTTCGTGTTCGCCGGAGTGACCGTATCGCCGTTGTATAAACTCAACTGGGCATCCAAACTGACGACGCTGCCGAGCTTCGCCTGCCGCAGAGACCCGCCCACTATGCTGACGTCTATCGGTGGATTCGGTGCGTACGCCGACTGGAAGAACGTTTTGGTCAGGACCTGGCCGCAACTGGCAGATGCTTCCACGACTATGGTGTAAATGCCCAGGTAAGGAGGTATGAAACACAGGACCGCGTTTTTTGCCGTCACGTTGGTAGGTTCAAAGACATTCATGAGCAATGTGCTGTTGAGGGCATGCGAGATCTGGGTGCGTAAAAAAAGAAAATGAAAACGTAACAATAGAAAATATACTTTGAGGGTAATTAACTAACTATTCGCTGAAAGGTTTCGCCAAAAAAATATGTTTATATTGTATCACCCACACCAGGGGCTCTTGAGCTTATTGTGCTGTATAACTTTTTGGTGTCATCTAAAAGCCACCGGCCTTTATCTTGATAAAAAAATTTTTTTTTAAATTGATATAAAACAAAGCAGACGCAGTCTACGGATCCTTTGACACATGTTTAGGGCACGCAAAGTTTCAGAGGACTATGCATTAAGAACACCTGCTGTTTAAGAAAGACGCTGCGATTGTTTGGTTTTTACTTAAACTATTATAGTGGAATCTTGTTGAAATTTAGAGCACCGCTATTGTAACAAAATAACATTGTGGAGGAGGTAACGTTATGCGTGTTATGAGTCTGCACTACTCTGCATAACTCAAATGGCTTATTTCCCGAAGGAAAGTTGGAGGGGGGCGGGTAATGGGGTCTGGGGAGGTAGCTCAAAATTCCCCTCCCCCCAAAAAATATTTGATAATTTTGTATAAACTTCAAATGTAAGAATGCTTTTTGAAACTTTTTCACATATACCTGAATTGAATTTTGAATCATCACCACTTAATCGGAGAGTTACGCAAGAGACGTAAGTTGAAAAATAGGGTTATTTGCCCCCCTCCCCCATAGTTGTGTTACTACTGCGTGTTTCTTGAATTTAGAGGTAAGAGCCCCACAAACAGCAACGTGATGTAGAGATATTCATACATTTCCATTAAAAAAGAGCTGATTAAAAGGTACTTACATTGAAGGTGAAGGTCACACCTGCTCCCGTGCTTACGGAAGCCTTCAAGTTACACGGCTCGTTAAAAGTAAGGTTTGTTTCAAATGTCAGGCTCAGGTCAGACAAGAAAGCAGGGACCAGGCTGGCAGCGAACGAGTCGTTATCTGAGCTGATGTTCACTTTCAATAGACTCGCTCCTGTTAGCAAACAAAAGAGACTTTCATAAAAAATAAAATCATATTGTTGAATCGCGAATTACATCTTTAAAAATGAATAGAGCATGAAACTAAATATAAATAATTACCTTACATTTTTGTTTCTAAAAATTAATGTTTCAGTTGATGTTAGGCCCACAACAAATGAAATCACGTTGTTCCATCCCTCTCAATTTTATGCTGTCCCCGTCACTAATTTGTCTCAAAGCCATGACTCTTTGGGAAAAGCTTCGTCACAAATTAGTCTCAAAGCCATGACTCTTTGGGAAAAGCTTCGTCACAAATTAGTCTCAAAGCCATGACTCATTTGGAAAAGCTTCGTCACAAATTAGTCTCAAATCCATGACTCTTTGGGAAAAGCTTCGTCACAAATTAGTCTCAAAGCAATGACTCTTTGGGAAAAGCTTCGTCACAAATTTGTCTCAAGGCCATGACTCTTTGGGAAAAGCTTGGTTATAAATTTGTGATCCCCCTCACCAAGATGCGTGACGTCATTTACAGATAAACTTTTTCGCTCCAAAATGTAGGTTACATTCTTTTTTTAAAACAAATGTTCCATTACATTTTACACATCTACAATTTTAAATCACAGTGCAAGAATATACTGTACTCCGAAATGGCTTGCTTCTGTCTACCAGGTCTACTCACCGCTGAAAAAGCATTCGTAGACCGTCATGCAGAACGACGATGGGGAGTACATTGCTGTGGTCGTGTTTAAGGTCAGTTCGACACTGTAGGTCTGGCTGGCGACAAAGCCGGCCGACATGCACTCGACGCAGGCGGAGCTTTCAATGTACATCGTGTTTTCATGGTCAATGTCCACGACAATGCCGCTCAACAAGGAATATGACGGGGTCGCCAGCACGTACAAGAGGATGAATGTTATGAAGCACCCTGAAAAGTAATTAAGTGAAACTTACAAATAGCGAAACTTAAAATAGCGATTTGCCTGGCAAATGGGGCTACTCAGCCCCAGTACTCAGCCCCTGCACTCAGCCCCTGCACTCAGCCCTAGCACGAATCGATTTCTTAACAAAAATCTTTTTTTTTAAATTTAGCACAATTCCTGTCAAAATGACAGGGCTTTCCATTGGACGGGAATCGTCTCTCCCACCCCCACCCCACCCCCCGTGAAAACCACATGCCATTCCACGCCGACAACCGAGTTACGACAGCAGACCATTCGCCTCGCTAATCGGTCTGCTACCGCGCTACGTGCCTATCAAGTCAGGACGAAGCAGCGTGCTGTCAGAAAATTTGCCACAAAACCGGGGGACGTGTATGAACCGTGGAAGTCGTTTGCGAACGTCACCTACGCGGAGTGAAATCAAGACGATCGAAATTGTGACAATGCACTCATCCATTTATTTTGTTTGGATGGTCATAAATCTCTGTTGAAATACTGAACATGTTCATGTTGATGTCAATGAGCTGCGTGAAGAATTTTTAAGCACAATAAAATCTTGCTTGGCTTCATATTATATTTTTTTTTTTTTTTTTTTTGGGGGGGGGGGGGTTAATCTCTTACTTTTAATCCACTTTTAACGTGCATAATCCTCTTCTTTCAAATTGTTGTTGCATGCACCTCATTCTGGCCTAGTCATTGAAAAGCACCATCCTTGCAAACAGCACCAATTTCGGTTGGTCTCAAGGGGTTGTGCTGTTCACGGGTTTCACCGTAGCATCGATTCGTCAACGATTCGCCCAGTGATATTTAGTTTCTACGGTGGGGATAAATAAACTGGAGAATGTTCTTTGCCCTCTTCAAAAGAATAGCTTATTACCCCAGCTACTTCTGCAAAAGTAAGCCTCACGCCAACCCGGTCTAATGTTTAGATGTTGTCAGAAGGTTGTCTTTCGCCCATAATAAGAAGGAGAGACTTATGGTGGTAGGTGGTGGCATATTATTTGACGAATTTAAAAACAAATAAAAAAAAGCTCTCATAATTGTTAGAGGGTTACAACCAGTGTTTTATGTGATGGTATCAACCGCGGGTGTACCATGATGGTGGGACGGACATTTTATGAATATGTATTAACACTATTATTATAATTCATGTGTGTGGGCTGAATTTTGGGACGGCCTAGGTTAGCCTGAGGAGCTAAACTGTCTTGCTAGGTATTCGGGGAGAGCTATACCCATTAAACATTCATATTGTCCCTGGAGTCAACTATCTAAATTGTGACTTTCATTCATTTTGTCCAAAGACTCTGTACATCTTTTTCTCCACCACATTGAATGAACAAGTAATTCAGACCAGGAGTTCTAAACTTTAAAAAAAAATAAAAGTCATGACCGGATTATAAGAATGATGCTGTCGACTGCTAAGACAGAAATTATTTTTTTTTATTGTATTTAGAGCATCAATCACATCAGTGGCTGTAACGCCATGTGTTCAATGACGCGCAAAATAAAATTCCCAGAAGTTAGCATTGATTGGGATTCTTATAAAGTGCGTTACTTGAATGCATGATGTGTCAAGTAACTTTAGTCAATGGGAATTTCACGCAATGCCGGTTTACCGGGTTTATTTATAGTTTAACACAAAACAAACAATTAACACCATCTCCTTTTGGTAGCAGTCAGTACAAAAAAAGATAATATTTTGAGGTTTTTGCAATAGCGAAATTTGAAGCGGTCAGACTTTACATATTTTTGGTTTGGCAACCGACCAATGTTCCGTTGTTCAAGATGACTCCCGCATATTCCATTTCCGTTTTTCAAAAGTGTCATTTTTCTTAACAACCAGTTATGTAAATGAGGAGATATTCAAAACTATGGAGAAACTGCAATAGTTTTAGGTTTTAAAAATCTTTCAAAAATGTAATTAAAGAAGGCAGAGTTCGTTTTCATAGAACGTCATTTTGAATTTTTTTTTAACGCTTGCTGTCTTTGCCTATGGATTATTCTTAATGATTTCGTCCTCCGAAGCCCACTCCAGCGTCACATTGTGACGGACGGATGCCAGCAATTCTTAATGAAACCAATGGACAGGCTAAATTTCAACATTTAAACGCGCCAATTAGTGGGGTCAATAATAATAGTTCAAGAGGCATTCGTCTGGAATAATAAAAAGCGCATACGACTCTCTTCAAAGGATATCAATGTCACGATCGATGGGATATTTTCTGCTGAAACATTTTATTGACCTCATACTAAGTCTAAGGTGGCTATTTTCAAATCGATCGTGACAGTCGAGCGACGCTTGCCACTTTGAATGGGTCGCGTTGAGGATTCTCACGTAGGCTGACAAGACGATTTTGTTTACCACGAACAGACCAAACAATGGAAACAACAATGGTGCGAAAGATGAGCGTAAAGAAGTGGGGGGGGGGGTAAGCAATTAATTAATAGAGAAAGGATCTTCGATGTTACCGACATCTCCGATAGAATGATGGCGCAGACGTAGCAGTAGATTCTGTGCACCATTATGTCACCGACATCACGTGACCCGAACCTTGAATCTACGGGCAGGGTTAAAAAAAAAATTATTGTGATAAAACGCATTTGATTTTGGTCTCACTTTAATAACAACACACATCACCAAAGATACTTTTGTACGCAATGATTATCAGACTTTTAATATAAATTTATCTATATTTTTTTTTAAATATGAAAAGGTCATTAGGAAGATTAATAAAAACCACCCCCATCGCTCCTCAACACACCGCTCCTCTTTTTACCCCATAAAAATTTCACCCGATTTTAATTAGTCATTAAAAAATCAATAAATCCCTTGAACTATGAAATAGAAATAATTTTATGCACAGGTCAGCGTGTACCATAAAATTTCCTTTTATGCGACGTTCCTTTTATAGAAAACAATTTCTACCATAATTACTTATTAAATGAGCAAGAGAGAGTGTGTTCGATGATCAGAACGACACGAAACAAAAGACCTCCAGG
Source organism: Lymnaea stagnalis (assembly GCA_964033795.1). Taxonomy (NCBI): domain Eukaryota; kingdom Metazoa; phylum Mollusca; class Gastropoda; family Lymnaeidae; genus Lymnaea; species Lymnaea stagnalis. The sequence goes on along the minus strand of CAXITT010000093.1, from coordinate 1,484,294 downwards.
TGGCATTGTTCACTTGGTCGAAAACAATGGCGACACGCACGTCAACAACGTCCCGGCGACGGGCTCAAAAACAGATGACTGTTGTTGGATAATTCAGCAGGAATATATTTGTTTTTAACTTAACGACGCCGTGCGTATTGATTTTATTTCACTGCAGCCGGTGTGGCAGACACGTGCCGGTGGCATGAATAATGCTTTTTCTTTTGAAAGGGGGTGATAATTTTGTGTTTTAATTTATAGCACCCATGTTTATAAATGTACAGCGCCAGAGGGTAATTACATCCCTTGACCCGATAGCCTCCATCGCCCCCAACAGCATCGATCACCCAAATAGCATGGATCACCCCAGTAGCACCCATCTCCTCAATAGCATTCCTCGCACCAATAGCATCGATCGCACCAATAGCATCGATCGCCCAAATAGCATGGATCACATCAATAGCATCCATCGCCCCAATAGAATCGATCGTCCTTATAACATCGATCACTCCAAAGCACCAATAGCCTCCTCAATAGCACCCATCTCCCCAATAGCACCTATTACCCAAATAACACCCATCGCCATAATAGCATCGATCGGCCCAAAAGCACCTATAGCCACAATAGCATCCATTGCCCCAATAGCACCCATCGCCCAGTAGCAGCAATCGCCCCAAAAGCATCCATCGTCTCTGTAGCACCAATCGTTCCAATAGCACTAATCGCCCTAATAGCAATCATCGCCACAAAAGCACCCAACGCCCCAGTAGCACCCATCGCCCCAAGAGCACCCATCCCGTCCCCTTTGCCCAAATAGAGTTCTTCAATGGCTGGAATCGTCAAAGAAGTTAATGTAAATAATTGTGTTTAAATTAAGTTTATCAATAAACATAAGTATTTACTTTGTATAGTTACTTTTCTGCTCCCTAAAAACCAGGCTATATTTATCGTAATTCAATGGGTTCAAACCTCGATCAAATGAAGTATCCTCCTACGTTTCAGGGTCGAATAGTCTGGGTTTTCTATTTGGGGAGTAAAAACTATTTTGATTTCTTAGTAGGGTAACATTCCTTAAAAAAAAACAAAAAAAAAACACGAAGTTTAGGCCCCAGGAAGTAAATAACCTCGAGCGCCCTCCCCCCCTCCCCCCCCCCTCCCAGACCATGATCTAGCACCGTGGCTCTCAACCATCTTAACGCCGCGACCTTTTTTTTTTATAAAATGACTCATGTTGTGGTGACCCCCGACCATACAATTATTTTCGTTGCTACTTCATAGATATGTGTTTTTCCTATAATCTTAGATGACCCCTGTGTTAGGGTCTTTCGCGCCCCCCCCCCCACTCCCCAAGGTGTCACGACCCACAAGTTGAGAACAGCTGATCTATCATATAGCTTTAATACATCATATATGCTGTAGGTGTTATGCCAAAAAAAAATGCCTGCCTGATATCAAAGTGTTCGAGATGATCTAACCTTTTTAGAACGGAGAGGTTAGTTGATTTCAAGTGAACTTAGATTTAAACTGGGGCACTTCCAGTCAAACCGGGAAGTATCTTCCACTGACTAAAATCATAAAAACTTACTGCAAGCAAGAGAAAAATCAGACACCCGTCAGATTTCCAGTTTTGCTTCCTTTTAAAAGTGGTTATGTAAAACCACGGAAATAAACAAAACAAAGTATGGGAGAACCTGAACAAAATAAAAGAACACAAAAAAAAAAGGGCACAACGAACGTGTCGGCAGGAAGCCTTCATCAGCGAACAATCAACAGTAAAATCAGAATTCAATAAAAATAACAATTCTGTGTTTCCTGTTGTTTGTTAGCAAAAGAAGGCTTCTTGCCGAAACGTTCGTTGTTTTGTTGAGTTTTTTTTTTCTTTAGGTTTTCCCATTATTCCTTTCGCTCATTGACATTTTTCTAACCTGATTGCAGTTTCTCCCCCGCATTACAATGTGTAAAACCTTTCAAACTATTTTTTGTGTGGAAATACTAAGGTTCTTCGTCTATTAAGGATATGTCAATTGCGTAAAATCTTTTTAAGGACTGTCCGTAAAGTTAGGGACTTTTGGCAACCCTTGCCAAAACTATCAATTTGAAGCCTGATCACAACTAAAAGATAGAGTTTTAAAACCGGAAACTAGAATTCTGCAAAGGAAGCTTGTGAAATTTTTTTGTCATGGTCAATTTAAAAAAAAATGTAGACCACTATTAGGGTTCTTGTTGTCAGGTTTTTGCACTTAGAATTGGTAAAGAAATGGATTTATTGTTTTCGAACTATTAACTATTTATTTATTTATTTATTTATTTAGGCATTTTTATATAGCGCTTATCATAAAGCTCTAAGCGCTTTACAATTATTAAAACATGTAAACTAAGTAAATACAAATGAGACACTAGGATAGTAACTACTATTCTATAGAAACAATGAAAATGGCTATAAAAAGAGGACACTTTGACACTTCAGGATTAAACCGAAACAGAAAATTAGGTAGGGCAAGGAGGGTGCATCACAGGTCATAGGCGGACCTAAACAGATGAGTTTTAAGGGACTTTTTGAAAATGGACGAGGTTTCACTATGACGTATATGGAAGGGGAGCTGGTTCCAGAACGTGGGCCCATGGAAGCAGAAGGAGCGTTCACCGATGGTCTTAGTTTTAGTTCTTGGGATTGAGAGGGTTCTACTGTCAATGGAAGAACGTAGTTGTCTTGTGGGGATGTAAGGAAGCAACAGTTCAGAGAGATAGACAGGAAAGTGAGGGTCAGTGAACGAGTTGAAGCAAAGATTGGAAGACTTGTATTTGATGCGAGAGGATATTGGAAGCCAGTGGAGTTGCCGCATGTGTGGTTGAATGTGGTCATGTTTCTTTAATTTAAAAATGAGTCTGCATGCTGAGTTCTGTGCCTTCTGAAGTTTTTCTATGTGGTGTTGAGGAATGCCTGAGAGAAGAATGTTACAGTAGTCAAATTTTGAAAGAATGAGTGAAGAGACGAGAGTTTTTGTGGCATCAAAGGAGAGGAGGTGTCTAATGGTGCTGATTTTTCTAATTTCGTTATATGCTGATCTGCATATATTCGTGACATGTTTGTCCATGGAGAGGGTGTCTGTAAGCGTGACTCCAAGGTTTCTGGCAGAGGGAGAGAGTGTGATGTCAGAGTTGCCAATAGATATAGAAGAAGGAGCGAATGGAGGGAGAGGTTTGTTTTGAGAGTGGATGAGAAGGATTTCCGTTTTATCATCATTTAGCTTCAGTTTGTTGCAAGTCATCCAACGCTTTACATCGTCCACGCACTCCTGTATGCGAAGGATTGTGGCATCAAGTTGATCAGGAAAGCAAGAGTCACTGATTTGAGTGTCATCAGCAAAGGATTGACTGGAAACTGAGTGGTGGCTAATGAGAGATGATAGAGGTTTAGTGTAGAGGATGAAAAGGACCGGCCCAAGGACCGATCCTTGAGGAACTCCAATAGACAGGGCTGAAGGTTTGGAAGAGCGGTTGGAAATAGAGACTTTTTGAGTTCTGTCAGAAAGATATGATTGAAACCAGTTTAAAGCTGAGCCAGTAAGTCCGAAAGAAAGATGAAGGCGGTCAAGAAGAATCTGGTGGTCAATGGTATCAAATGCAGCAGAGAGATCTAACAGAGTGAGAATAGAGAGTTTGCCATCGTCCATCGCGCGCAGGAGGTCACTCATGACTCGGACCAGTGCTGTTTCTGTGCTATGACCAAGTCGGTAGGCGGACTGAGAGGAAGGATAGAGATTGCGAGAATGAAGATAGCCAGAGAGCTGAGAGAGTATGAGTTTTTCTATGATTTTTGAGAGAAAGGAGAGGTTGCTGACGGGGCGGTAATTCTTGAGTGTGTTTGGATCAAGTGAGGGTTTCTTTAGGAGGGGCAGGACAATCGACCGTTTAAAAATGGGAGGGAATATGCCAGAGAGAATCGAAGAATTTATGATGGAGGTGAGTGCTGGGAGGAGGACGTCAAGGCATTCTACAAGCAGTGGGACGGGGATAGGATCGAGGGCACAAGACTTGGGAGCAGACCTGATGATGACTCGCCTCACCTCATCCTCAGTCACAGGCAGAAAACTATCAAATGATTCTGTCTGACTAACGTCCTCCGAGAACGGTGAGGAAGGTGTAGGGGTCACGCTGTCTAGCTCCTCCCTGATCATTTGCACCCTGGTGATGAAAAAGTCCGCAAAGGCGTCAGGGAGTTGCTCTGGTGCAATGTCGGTAGGGAGGGTGAAATTCTTGCTGTTGCCCAGGAGACGGTTACTAGCGCTGAACAACGCCTTGGTTGATGCACAGGATTCGACCTTTGAGCTCCAGTAGTCCTCCTTTGCCTTCTGTACAATCTCTGCCACCGCATCTTTCGCCATCCAAAAGATCTGTCTATTTGAGCTTTTGTTGCAGCCGATGTATGTCGATGAATTGTAAGTGATCTCTAACAATAGCTGATCTTTTTATTTAATTTTTGTCGTGAGATGAAATGGGAAACAAAGCTCAGCAGGAGAGTTTGAACAATTATCTTAAAATAAATAAAATTATCGTATATTATAAGCAAACGTTTAAATTTGGTTTGAAATTTTGGAACTTATGTCTAGTGAAACTTAGGATATAACTCTAAACTCTTTGTAGTTTACTAGTTTAAATTAGCAACAAGGAGTGGGCCATGGCAAGTAAAGGGAAGGTTAGGGTGCAAGATGGAGTAATGGAAGCTAGTATGATGCTTGGATGTTTGGGGGATATATGGAAGTTTGGGGGGCGTGGACGTTTGAGGAAGCGTTGGAAGTTTGAGCGGGGTGCATGAAAGTTTGAGGAAGAACTGGAAGTTTGGGGGAGAGTTAAAAGTTTACGGGGTTGTGGAAGTTTGGGGGGAGAGTTTAAAGTTTGGAAGGTGGGGAAGTTTGGGGGAGAGTTTGAAGTTTGGAAGGTGGGGAAGTTTTGGGGAGCATTGGAAGTTTGGGCGGGGTGCATGGAAGTTTGGGAAATAATTGGAAGTTTGGGGGTGAAGTGGAAGTTTAGGGGAGAGTTTGAAGTTTGGAGGGTGGGGAAGTTTGGGCGAGAGTTGGAAGTTTAAGGGGAGTGGAAGTTTGGGGAAGAGTTAGAATTTTGGGGGAGTTATAGGAGTTTTGGGAGACTTGGAAGCCGCGGAGTCGTGGAAGTTTGGGGAAGAGTTAGAAGTTTGGGAAAGGTGTGGAAAATTTGGGTAGACTGGGAAATTCTGGGAAGCGTTGGAAAGTTAAGGAGGCATGGAAGGTTTGAAATATTTGGAATGTTTGCGAAGCTTTAAAAGGTTGGGGAGCGTTGAAACTTTGGGGGAGAGTGTGAAGTTTTGGGGAGCAATGAGAGTTTTGGTGGGCGTTGGAAGGCTCGGGATGTGTGGAAGGGTGGGGTAGTGTGGAAGGGTGGGGTAGTGTGGAAGGGTGGGGTAAGGTGGAAGGGTGGGGGGCTGTGGAAGGGTGGGGAGGGTGGAAGGGTGGGGTAGGGTGGAAGGGTGGGCAGGGGGGAAGGGTGGGTCAGTGTGGAAGGGTGGGTAGTGTGGAAGGGTGAGGTAGTGTGGAAGGGTGGGGTAGTGTGGAAGGGTGGGGTAGTGTGGAAGGGTAGGGTATGTGGAAGGGTGGGGTAGTGTGGAAGGGTGGGGTAGTGTGGAAGGGTAGGGTATGTGGAAGGGTGGGGTAGTGTGGAAGGTGTAAGGAGGCTTAGAAGGTTAGTTTAGTGTGCAACATTAGTAGACGCGCAAAAGCATGGAGGCCGGGTGGATCGGATAGGACAGTTGCGGATGCGGTCAGTTTCGTACCCAAAATAGTGGGGGGGGTGGGGGAGGGGAGAGGTTGTCATAAATTATAATATTTGAAAATCAGGTTTCATAATTAATGATTTAAAAAAAAACAACACACTGACGGTAAGTAACTGTTACCCGGCCTGGGACACGGGCCGTGAGACAAGAATTTTCCAACTCGTCCCTGTTCTTTCCAATCACGTTGCTCTTAAGTGTATCCCGAACTTTGTATGTCTGCCAACAACTTGCGTTTCTATGTATTTTTTTGGCCTTCATCTCTTGTTCCATGTGGGTTCCATGTTAAGGATTATCCATTGATGATGGTTATCTTGGCGTTTAAGATGAGTGTTCCCTATCCATCTGCACCTTTTCCTTCGGATTTCTTCCGCCATTAGCTCTTGGTGTTTCCTTTCTAGTATGTCTTTGTTGGTGATGTTGTTAAGCAATTTTATTTTTAGAATCTTTCTCATTCAAGTGTTTGTGAAAATCTATACTTTCTGCGTGATACTCGCTATTGTTCTCAAAGTTTCACCCTCATAGAACTAGACGGTCTTGACATTTGTTTTTAAAGTTCTGACATTTTTTTTTGCAGATTCAGCTGCCTTCAATCCCATAATTTCTCTAATAGCAAAAAAAGCTGACATTCACTTAAGTATAAGTGAGTATAGGCTACCCATTTTTTAAATTTTGCCTTAATTTTCAATATTTTACTCATTTCCAAAAGTATCCTAGATTTTTATGACATTTAGTTCGGATTATATTTTGTTTGCGTTTGCAGAGTTTAAATAAAATGTCGGTCTCCTCGAAAAAGCTTACAGTTACAGTTATAGAATCTGAACATATTATTCTCTAAATTGCATCTTTAAAATACATTTTTTTTCGATGCGGCTGACCAAACGCCACAATGCTGTCTCCATCTGTACAGTAATTAATAAAAAATTTGGCGTTGATGAAATTCATTGATATTTCGTTTACTAGCGATGACCATTTATTTTAAAGGCTCCTTCTCATAATATCTGACAACTATAGTCACTTCAATCTCTACATGTTGTTCTGATCCTGTAAAACACATAATTATGCTGTTGAAAAAAAAAACTGGTTAGGTTTTCAATCATTTATGTAATCCATTTATTAAAAAATAATTGTTAAAATAAATAGTTTTGCCGAGAGTTAGATGTAAATTAATAGCAAATAAAACTATATCTCATAATCTCACCTGTTGAAAAAATCCCCATTCTGTACATTTTCTGGCTACGTCTAAACTCTACTTCACAAAGAGTTAACTTGTTTGATGACTGGCTCGTCACAAGAAACGTGACCTTCTAAGCTTTCTGTTTGGATTCCCTGTTCTTTCCAATGATTAGTTTTCAAAGCGTTGTCTGGCCCGTGGATTTGATTGTATCCCTCAAATGCTGTACGTGAAGTTGAAAAATTGAGATAAGATTATTTTATGGATACAAATTTGGGCTCTAGACATTATAATGGAAAAAAAAAGTTAAACATCCGCATTGTGCCTCACTCTAATTTTGTACATTTTGTGATTATGTGATGCAACTGGTAACTATGTCAAGCTTTATGCCAAAAATGGGCCTACATTCGACAAGGCGCTGATATAAGAAGAATGCATCGTGCAGAACCGACATAAAAAAGCTTTTTTAAAAAAAAAACGTTTATTTACTGAAACTTTACAGGATAATTTTTGACCTTTTAAACGTTGGAGCTCATCCATTACAAAGATTTCTTTCCGGCACAGAGAGAGAGAGAGAGAGAAAGAGAGGGAGAGGGAGAGAGAGAGAGAAAAAAGGGAGAGAGAGAGAGAGAGAGAGAGGGAGAGAGAGAGAGAGGGAGAGGGAGAGAGAGAAAGAGAGGGAGAGGGAGAGAAAGAGAGAGAAAAAGAGAGAAACGGTAGCATGATATGTTGATTGTTAGGAAATAAGAAAATTATCTAAAACGGATTTTTATGAACGGTGCACACAAGGCAAAAGGAGACTGTGGGGTTACGACATGGGGCGAGCAATTTGGAGTTCAGCGGCAGCAATGGGAGTGAAATGGAAACCACTAGTGCTGCTGATGCCAATGTTTTTTTTTTCTGTTTCGTCCGAAGACACATCAGATTTTATGTTGGGCAGTGCTAATGGCCAGAGGCGCAGATAAATGGGGGACAAATGTCCCCGCGCTCCAGACAAGCAGAGGCGCCAACATGAGTTTTGATGGTATTTAATGGATGAAACAAATGGGGTTTAGTTATGGGGGAAGGGTGCTAGCGTAAAAAGGAATCTTGTCCCCTCACGCAAAATATTCTGTTGGCAACTCATCTGCCAGTGGCGTAGAAAGGTAGGCGAATGAGGTGGTCCCTCTAGGTGTTACTTTTTATAGAGGGGTGGCATGCTCTGACAACGGCTTAGCTTGTTTCATGAAAGGGCGCGCTACAAAAATCTTGGCCCGCACAGGGCTCTATTAAAACTAGCTACGCCACTAGAAAATGTATCTATCGACACAGAAATTGGCGATCAGGGCCAACTATACTGTCACTTTTATCGGGAATTAGGGTAGAAATCGAGGGAGCCGATGGCTCGTGAGTGGAAAGAGGTTTGTTGAGCCCCTTCCCAAAGACCGTTTGATTATTTCAAAATAAAGATGTGCGTTTTGAAGTAAACATGAAATTACGTTTCTATTAGATCATTTTTATCAAGTGAAGGAATCATTCAAGCGTTTAAGATGGGGGGGGGGGCTGCTTTATGGTGTCCAGTATCATACCTTAATTGTATTCACATGGTTGATGCCTGACCCAGATTTATCATTGGCACATGCTTGGAACCAGTAATGTCACTTTGATTGGAGTAAGAAAAGGGGAGAAAAACTGAGTGTGAATGTCTTTTGGGCAAAAGCGTAGGTAGGAGTTCTCGTAGAAAAGTTCTGATCATTCAAAATGCGGGATGCATTGGAGCACATACTCACATTTTTAGATAATTTGCGAGGAGGCATTTCAGACTTTCGGATGGGAAGCGCCAAAAACTAACCATAGAAAGGTAGAATGCGATTTGGAACATATCGGAAGTTAAATTTGGATCATTCTGCAATTAATCGGAGAGAAACAGGAGAGATGCTAGTAAAACGTATGTGTTACTTGACCTCAGAGCCATCGTCCGTAGGTTGATGCGTTGAAAGTTCCGCGGATATTTTAGGCGTCTAAATTTGTGATGCGGGCACTTTTGAATAATTTTGAATAAATAACTTTAAATACAAGATGGGGGAAGGGCAAAACCGAACAGGTGCCAGGGGGGCCCGAAAAGTGAAGCGATGTCTCCATGGGCGCCCGCAGAAAACTTTCTAATGGGGGGGGGGGGCAAAAAATCGATTAACTTTCTAGGGAAGGGCAAAAAATTTTTAGTAATGTTTTAATGTAGTTTTAATTTACTGTAGCGTATTTGTATGGTGAACGAACGGACAGGACATCAGCTTAGTTACTTTCTCATTATTTTCTCTTTACTTTAATACATTTGTCCCCCTTGTTCCCCCCCCCCCCCNTGATTCGGTACACCATTCTCCCCCCCACCCCCCACCCCCCTTTTCCATCATTTTTGGCTCCTCTGCCTCTGTTACCTGTTGAATCTGGTTCGCGGCTACAAATGTTTGCCCACCCCTGCGCTAAATACTCTTTATCACATTCAAAACTAAATATATATATATATATATATATATATATATATATATATATATATATATATATTAAAATTATATGCAGTATAAAGAATAATGACGGCTATCCAAGTGAAGTTTTCGAATACATGTAAAAAAAATCCGATTGATGCAAACGGAGCCATGATGAAGCTTACAATCTACATATAGGTAGAGTTGAGGTCTACATATAGGTAGAGTTGAGGTAGAGTAGAAAGCTAAAAAAATAACGCGACGCTTTCATACGTTTTCGTGGGATTTTTTTTTTTTTTTAAAGAGTAAGTGAGAGTTTGAATTTTTTAAGGTTTATCGTCTTCAGAAAACTCCACGGAAAAATACAACAATTGGCCATGAATTTTTTTTTTCATTTATATGAAAGTTCAACTTACCATCTTTTTGGTTACATTTTGATGCTACCCACGACCATCAGTTAGTCTACCGCTTGCTCTGTCTTGATAAGAATTATTTCAAACTATTCCTGTTAACATCCTTTTTTCCTCATCTAAAACTTCTGCATGAAAATGTTAAGTTGTTATGTACACAACGGCTTTATAAGCAAATGCCATACACTCCATTGATCAGTTACTTGTCAAACGTCTCATGTCGAAGGCTTGGAACGAAGAATGGAAAAAGTAGCGGTCGAACATGACAATAGAAAGAGAGTAAACAAACTTCGTGCGCAAACAATTTCAGTTTACGTTGTCGACCAGTGGTTCTCAAACTTTTGCCAACAAATGACCGATACACCCTTTTTAAAAAAAAGAAAGTCAGATGATTATTTATTGATAAGCTAGTTAATGTAAGTAAATTCTTCACTCTTTCATTATGTTTAATATTGTGTAATAACCCGAGTAATAACATTTGTGCAATCTTAGCTTTAACCTAATAAAACAATAATCAGGAATCTTGAGTCTATTTGTTTTTTTTTTATTTTCTTTGTTATGTAAAATAAAATATGAAAATAATTTAAAAAGCACAATTTTTTTTTTTTTATATCAAGAACACAAAATAACGTGTTACCATATTTTAATGTTACATTACAATATTTCCTGTAACAAATACGGTACCTTCTTTTTAAGCCAAGACAACAGCCTGCATACATATCATTTTTTGCCTTCATTAAAATTTGTTTCAAATTTTTTTCCGTTTCTCAGTTTCACGTCACTTCATAAAAGTGTATACAAATCTTGTAGAGATAGTTTGCTTCTGGTATGGCTGCTTCCTTTTCCAAACCGACCCTTCCCCTACTCAACATGTTTTAAATTAACAGTAGTCAATGAACACAAAAAAAAAAGCAGTCAAGCAGCGAGCGTCACGCTTGACAGTTGAACTCGGGTAAGAAGGTTGAATTTCTTTCGGAGGTGACTATTATATTAATCAATAAAGAGCCACATGTATCGTATAGAACTATATGTAGGACTTTTTGCAAGACTTTTGCTTAAAGGCTGGCAGGTAGTGTTTAGGAGTGTCTGTAGGCCTATTGTTTAAGGGCCTGCAAGTATGGTGTAGGACTCTCTGTAGGCCTCCTGTCAAAGTTCCGGCAGTTTAGGATGTATGGGTATTGTTTAAAGGCCGACGTGCATTACAGTAAATGAGAAGTTAGCTCCTTTTTTTTGTGTGTGTTACACTTGAACCTACCGGGTGTTTTCTCAAAATGCCCGAACCCGGTACAAAAACAGCACCCAGTTAAGCCCTTGTATATGATAATTCCCAAATAGTTGTTTTCCACTCCGATTGCACACCATGGTGCTCTCTAGTTTCACACATTTCTTTTACATACAAAAAGACGTAAGTGTCAGTCAACTAATCATAGTGGATATATTGAACGCCATTTCTAATTATTAATATGACTTAGAATATATGACCCTATGTTACCGGGATAATAATAGTAGTCATTCTGCGCGACTTTCTATCTGCTATTGCGAAAACTAATCAGAATTTCTTTAAAAAAAAAAAAAAAAAAAAAAAAAAAACAAAATTTTTTTAAAAAAAAAAAAAAAAAAAAAAGAAGTATCTATGTAATGACGTTTAAGTTTCTTATATCATTCAGTTTAGACTAATATTTACCTGCCATATAATACAGGTCTAACTTATCCCCTTTCGCAGCCCTGAACTACAATATTTATTTCACTAAAAATTGTGAAACCTTGATTTCAAATTTGCACAACAAAAAATATGTTTTAGATTAGCTTTCTTTGAAATATTAGTTTTATAATAAAACATTGAGCTAAATTGTTGCTCCGTTTCTCTACTAGATTATAGTTAAACAAAAATGCCTTTTATTGAAAGAAGAATCTCTTAAATTATCATTAAGTCTGTAACGACTTTGAGCGTTTAAAAAAAGAAAGAAATATCTTATATCATAAAAAGTTACACATACTTTTAAATTAACTTTCCTTTGAAGAAATAAAAAATGCATATCTTGTGCTGCCTGGGGCAAATTGAAAATATCCCCCACCCCCAACCCCAGAGTTAAAAAAACTTGATGAAATATACACAACCACACACTTTTTGCACGCGCTGAATTTTATTAAAATTCTAAAGCCCCAGCACTCTTGTACCACCTTCACGTTGTCTTAAAAAAAAATACTTTGACATATCTCCGTAAACTGGACAATTATTCTCATTTATTTCAACATAAAAATATACACTAACAGTCAAATCTGCAACGTGATTGGGGTTTGAGATACTGATATCAAAATGAAACAGTTGCTAATTCATATGGTTTATTCTCATTAGGATGCTGGATACACCTACTGGATCAAACTGCAAAATTTGCTTATTAAAAATAACGTTTAATTTTTTATTGTGTCGCTTGGAAGGAAAATATAACTAAAACTTATTAAACTTTAAAAATGCAAAAAAAAAAAAAAAACCCAACAAAATAAAACCTACTAAAATTTGGTGTGGTGTATTTTCAATTTTAAAATTAAACTGCAAATTTTGCTTATTAAAAATAACGTTTAATTTTTTATTGGGTGGCTTGGAAGGAAAATAAAACTAAAATTTATAAAACTTTAAAAAAGCAAAAAAAAAAAAAAAACCCAACAAAATAAAACCTACTAAAATTTGGTGTGGTGTATTTTCAATTTTAAAATCAATCAATTATTTGTGTTAATTTTATTTCTGAGAAAGTGGGGAAACCATTATCAGTTTTGTCACATCGGTTATTTTTAAAGCTATTGATGTGCGAGTTTAAACTGAGTTCTTATAAGTTTCTTCTTCTGGTTCTGTCTTTGAGTTGAGTCGAACGTTTTAATTTAATATTAAGTGAAGATATTCCGATAACATAGATTTAAATTTAATGACGCAATATTAACAAAACAATTTGTAAAAAAATACATTTACAAACAGATGTTTTGGGTTTCCCCAATAAATCAGAATAAATCTGAATTCGAAATAATAACAGTAATACATATGTGAAAGAATATTGCTAATTTAAAAAAAAAACTAAACTAGATATAGCCCGCCAAACATTGGCCACAGCAATGCATGAACTTCCCATCTAGTAAAGTTACTTGACAAAACATGAACCCAAGTAACGCACATTTAAGAATCCCAATATTTGCTACACCCCTTCCCCCATGATACGCCACTGCGCACATTTTATTTCACGCCCATTATTAATATTCTCATGCCCCAACCACTTTTAAACTGAATATTTTTTACACAATACTTAAATTGAGACGATTTCATTTCCGAAAAGAAAATATTAGGCACCAAACGCAATTGCGTTATTAAAAAAAAAAATTAATCATTTTAGCGTAGTTATCGGGAATTATATTTTGCGCGCTAGTGAACTCATTATTGAACCACACTCTGGCGTATCTATATATAGCCTGGGTGGTGGTGGTGTTTGACCTTTGCTGGCGAATTATATATGTAAATGTTACATTCAGATACAATACACAAAATGGTTCTTTACTTGCTATATTAAGTTTATTTCTAAGTTATAAAATAACACTTAAATATATACACAACTATAAGCAGACTTTATTTTTTAATTTAAATTTTTCGATTTCAGTAAAAAAAAAATTAATTAATCCTTATAATTGTTTTGAAGCATCCAAATTTTTCTAAATTGATTCGTTCGTTTAGCTTTCTATCAGTGATTCTCAACCTTACTAATGCCGTGACACTTTAATATAGTTCCTCATGTTATGGTGACCCCCCCACCCCCCAACCATAGAACAGTTTTCGTTGCTACTTCATTACTGTAGAGTATATGTGTTTTCCAAAGGTCTTAGGCGACCACCGCGAAAGGGTCGTTCGACCCCCAAAATGTTCGCGATCCAAAGGTTGAGAACCGCTGCTTAATATGGATGCCGTAGCTCATTCTTACATAGAATTTCGTTGATTCAAATATAGCTATTAATGTCAAGTTTCTAAAGGAGGGAGACATTATTTTCAAATATATCGTCCACCAGAGAGGACCATCGTGCAAACAAGTTCATTTATGTCATGTGTCTTTTTTTTGGGGTTTCTTTGTTTCTTTTTAAAAAAAAAAAAAAAAAAAGATTATTAATTCATGAGCTTGTCCATCGCCGCCACGTTCATTTCTTGGTCAAGTGTAGATTTGTGAAAATTTGTCGGAGGCTCTTCATGAAAGTATTTGTATTATGGTTGCCTCTGTTCGTAGCATCCTGTTTGGATTTCAAGTTTTGATGTTATCAGCCACTGGAAAGATCCGAGGCTTTCCTGGTTTCCATGTTTACTCAGCCGAAGCGGAATGATATCAACCCAATGCACTCTTTTCTCCCCGAAAATCAAATGTTTTCTCGTCCGTGAATGTCCCAATTGCCTATTCAAGACTCTTCTTCAATTACGGAAATAGCAATACAATTATACAACTTAGTTCTAAACTTGTTGACTATAGTTTTCCTGAAATGTATACTTCACCAGCGCCCCTTTTGATAATCCCATAACCCATTGCCCCGGCCCCGAAAGCCAAGTTAGCCTTTTACCGACGAGTGGACCATCCCACAACCCCCCCCCCCCCCCCCCCCCCCCCCGCACCCCCCCCCCCCCCCCCCCCCCCCCCCCCCCCCTCCCCGGCCCCGCAAGCCAAGTTAGCCTTTTACCGACGAGTGGACCCTCCCACAACCCCCCCCCCCCACCCCTAGTAGTCGGTACCCACCCACCATCACCCATCCCTTAGACCCTATGTTATTTGTGTCACCAAAAAATAACAAAGCTACAAGTATTTGAAAATGAATTGATCATTTTTGAAATATTTGCAATATATCTTAAACTCTTTGTCACAAATACACAAAAGAACTCCAAAAGGCTTCTACGCCCATCTAAAAAATGGCAGAGAAAACCATCTGGAAATCAATTACTCGATTCTACCAGACAATGAATTTGAAAACACGACAGGAAACATTGTGGACGATGATGGAGAGTGTTGAAGTTATGTATTATTTATTCGTTTAAAACTTTAAAAAAAAAAAAATTAATTAACAACACTTCCATTCAAACAATACGTCATTGACAAGAGTCAATGGGTCGGTCCAATAGAATGATGCATTGCTGTTTGTTCAAAGATAAGGTAAAGCTTTGGTCGTCAAGCACTGTTGCTATGTGAGCATTTCTTTTCTTATTCTTCTTTAAAAAAAAGAAAAAGAAAAAGCACAAATTGTTAAACGTTTCAGTGAATTTAAATGGATATAAATTCAGTTCAAAGGAGGCTCTCACAATGTTCACTGATGGGATTATGACTTATTATGGCAGGGTGTTGAGGTCAATTTCTTCTTGTGGCAGAGGCACTGGCATAGAAAGAGAAGGAGGGGGTGGTGGTCATCCCCGGCAATTTTTACCAAGGTTGTTTTTTTCGGCCAATGGCATAGTAGTTTCAAGAAAGGGGCGGCGAAAACGTTGCCCACTGAGACGTTCCAAATCCTAGTTACCTCATTAGACAGAGGTTTTGAGGTTAGCGCTGTTTTTTGTGCGTATTTGACATATAACAATATAATTCCCATGGTCAATCATATAAATTTCGAACTAAATTTTACGAAATATATTTACGACGTTGTTTTAATGTCACAAATTTTGTCTGTGTCGTATACGCTAATTGCCGTCAAGTGACTAATAAAAATAAAATACTTTTTTTTTTTAATCATATGTTTCGAAAAGAATATGCAACGATTTAATTATGTTTTTATTTTTTTAAAAATCGGTTCTAATAAGTATTGCACTCCTAACTTTCATATGACTAGCCTGACAATCTATAGCAACTGATATAAATATGTCAGTGTGTGCCACAACTTAAACATCTCTACACTTTGAATTTTAATATGTCTAATGTCTCTACACAATTCAATATCTCTAGCACCACGATCATCCAAATGGTACAACACAGTCATGGAAATTGACCTCAGGGCAGGCTACAAATAATAGATTGTACTGCTTATCTCCCCCCCGGCCCATGCATAGATAGGGAAAATAAAAGATCCCCAATTGTGTTTCTGTTCTATATTTAATTCGTTTGGAACCCTACCGAAGTATGTTAGTATAATCTGTATTTTTTTTAACCCAAAATATTACTTGCTCCAATATTTATTTAAATTATGTTATAAATTATATCTTGCCTGAAAAGGGTATATATTTTTCTATATCTTAGTATAGTTGCAGGTGTACACCCTTGAAAATCTGTTTTTATATTACTAAAAAAATCAGAGTGTTTTCATATTCCTCCATAGGGCTGCCAATCCCTTCTGTCTACCATATCTCAAAGAAACTTCAACTTATGAAATTTTAAAGTGTATCTCAAAAAGTCGTCAATTTAAAAAAAAAAAAAAATTGTATTCGAGTTACTAAGAATTGTCAATTTAAAAAAAAAAAACTTCTATCTGTAAGACTGCCGAAAGTCATGGATTCGCCTGGCATGACATAGGTGTCCTACAATAGATTCGCGAAAATCCGCTTATCTTTGGCATGTCTCTCGTGTTTAGAACTCAAAGTTTGAATCGCATTTCTAAGTGCGCCATTGTTCGCCGGCAACCTTTGAAGGCTTTGCAAGTAGAAACAAATAAGCCTTTTTTTATTTGTGTGTATGTTGAATGCATTGTTAAGTGTAAGTAATGGACGATTTCTATTCTCGACTTATTTTTAGACACTAATTAGCTCAGTCAAATTGACTCACAAAAAATAATATTGTGATGATTAAACATACAACCATACGCCGAATTCTTAACCAGAGACCAGTGTGTACGCGATCATAATACTCACAGTTATAACTTTGGCGTTGCAAATACTGCAGAGCGCCTACGTCTCAAAAAGACAAAGCGATTGATACAACAGTATCCAACTGGCGATTCTACTTGATAACATTATGGTAACTGTCCCCCGCCATGTGCTAAATTCTCATAAAGAAGATGACGTGTTCGCAAAGATAATACTAAAAGCTGCTTCAGCATATTTAGAACGACTTCATTTCACTTATGTTTCAAAATTATTCTTTTGTTACATGCTTTTTTTTAAAGTATTCGTTGAATGCATGTGTCAATCAAAACTTTACAAGAAATGTTGCACTTTATTTACATAAGTTCATATTGACTTCAGGAATGCGGGAGGTAAATCTTGAGTTAGCCCTCACACTTTTTCCCCCAGGGCTTTAGCCCCTGCATGCATTGAATCTTATCGCAACGTATCAGCTTACAACTGCGAGGATATGTGCTGAATAAATTTTTTCTAAGCATCCATACAACAATATTCTAACTTGTAAAAAATTGGGGATACGTCAAAACAAATATTGTGCAAGTACACTTATATAGAACGATGGGAAATTTAACCATTAAAAAGAAAATTCTTTCAACACTGCGGGAAAGAACTTGAATGCATCTGAGTTTTAGCCGCTGTCCGGAATGACAGGCGCTATATCATGATTTAAATGAATTTAAGAATTTCTTATCACGAAACATCCTGTTAGTTTTGTTACTTATTTGAAGAAAAAAAACTCTGATTAATATTTATAACGACAAGAAAAATTTACAGAGGTAACAATGGACGTGGGAAAAATGTGGAAGGAAAAGTGTGGGGAGCGGGGCGTTCTGCTTCGAGTGGTCTTATTTGGAAAGGGGTGGGGGGGTAGGACTTTTGGCTAGTTTGTATTGGTTTCCCTTTATTTTTTTTTTATTATTATGTACCGACAGCAACTGTTTTAATAAGTATCGCACCCACTATAAAATGAAAGTGCGCCTTACTTAAAATTGAACAAAGGATTAGCTCCATTCAAAAAATAAACATTTGAGATACAAAGAGCATGTTAAACTCCGGGGGAAAAAGACGTTTGCCTTTTTATAAAAAAATGTCACAAGAAGACAGTAGCAAATATACAGGCAAACGTTTTTATATCTTAGATTAAAAAGCCAAGTTATTTTTAGACATTTTAACTTTCAAATCGTCAATCATAGTTACCTAATGTAGAGTTGCTAGAGTTTGTGGTACGGCGTGATCCTTGACTTAGCGGCCACCCAATCACGAAACATAACGTAGAGTTGCTAAGAGTATGTGGTACGGCGTGATCCTTGACTTAGCGGCCACCCAATCACGAAACATAACGTAGAGTTGCTAAGAGTATGTGGAACGGCGTGGTCCTTGACTTGGCGGCCACCCAATCACGAAACATAACGTAGAGTTGCTAAGAGTATGTGGTACGGCGTGATCCTTGACTTAGCGGCCACCCAATCACGAAACATAACGTAGAGTTGCTAAGAGTATGTGGTACGGCGTGATCCTTGACTTGGCGGCCACCCAATCACGAAACATAACGTAGAGTTGCTAGAGTTTGTGGTACGGCGTGATCCCCAATCACAAAACCTAACGTAGAGTTGCTAAGAGTATGTGGTACGGCGTGATCCTTGACTTAGCGGCCACCCAATCACGAAAACCACGAAACAATCACAATCATAAGCCATACCTAGATAGTTTTGCCCCTTTTTGGCGGTGCGAGGAGACAATTAAGGGAGTTCGGGCGAAAGGGATCAGATGGTCAATTTAAAAAAAAAAAACAAAAAGAACAGTGAACCTAACTTCTAAGTTAAGACACAAACTGTGTTTGCCTATATAGTTTTTGACGATCCTCTTTGACATCCCAGTGGGAGACTAATGGATTAACTCTTACTCTTATTAGCTAATGATTTGTTTATGTGTTATCATTGCTTATGCTTTATTAATGCTTTAATAATTACTTATGTTTTATTGATCTTATTCATGCTTATATTTTACCCACATTTTATAAGTGTTTAAATGTTGTTTATTTGCCATTCATCTCTAAAGGGCCATCCTTATAGTTATGTACGAACTGGAAGTGTGCGGGCGGGTGGTGGGGGGGGGGGTATTTGATTTTAGAGATTTTGCTTTCTCGTGGATATGACACTGAAAAAGGGGGTGGGGGAGTATCGGCAGAAAGTACGTACAGTTATTCCAGAATTATACAATAATCACCATCACACCCTGAAAGTCCATTCATCTCTAAAGGGCCATCCTTATAGTTATGTACGAACTGGAAGTGTGCGGGCGGGTGGTGGGGGGGGGGTATTTGATTTTAGAGATTTTGCTTTCTCGTGGATATGACACTGAAAAAGGGGGTGGGGGAGTATCGGCAGAAAGTACGTACAGTTATTCCAGAATTATACAATAATCACCATGACACCCTGAAAGTCCAAAGAGAGCATATTTATCTCTCTAATGTTGTAAACAGATCACGAAATGTTTAGCTGGATTTATTGTCATAATGGTGCCCCTTTGTTTTCCACAAATGACCTCACAAATTATCGCTCATATAGTACTCAGTAGTACACATTTAGGTTTTCACCAGACGCCCTGTTTTAATTTCTAACATCTATACCCCTGCAAAAGCGAATACATAAACAAAAACGAGATTGGCGTGTCGGGTAAAACTATGTAAACAACGTATGCAGGTCACTAAGCGTTATCATTGGTCACGTGGTATAAACTGAGTCTATGCCAAGCTAGTGATCTGGAGTCAAATCTCCACCAAAGACCAAGTGAAAGGAACAAAAAAACAACACCAGCACCCCGGGTGGATGGTACCCGTTAACCTTGGGTGGCAACTCATCTAAGTGTAGGAAACACTCTATCAAAACACGGAGAAGGAAGGAGTCCGCTGGCGGATACATTAATAAAATGAAAAATTCCGACAACTCCTGCGGCGCAACTGGTGTCAAGCTGTATGATCCGTATATGCTGTTCCCTTTGGGATATCCAGTGGCGTGGAGACAGACGATGTGCTATCTGGGGAATCAGCTTATAATCCTAAAGAAAAAAAATCCCAGGCCTTGTGATTTCATCCTGCGAAGGCTACACCATCGTCATATTGTGATTTGGACGGATGACAGTAAAAAAAAAAAGCTTCCTTAAATAACTGCAAACAAAAGTTACTCAATTGCTTTACGGCTTGCACCACGACCGTTAGATGTCATAGTGTTAGATGTCATAGTGTTAGATGTCATAGTGTTAGATGTCATAGTGTTAGATCTCATAGTGTTAGATGTCACAGTGAATTAATTGTAGAAATAAAATCCTTAACATTAACGTTGTTTAAATATGTGCAGCATTCGTGTGAGGAAGCCGCATCAATACAGAGCAGGGCCGAGGCGTGGAGAAGCGGCGCCTGGGGCAAAGCCGGAAAAATGGTGCCCTTAATATGTCTAAGATAGGGCCACAGGGTGGATCATTAACAAGGCGATTTTTTGGTGCCCTCAGCCTTTCTAAAGTGTAAGAGATTTTATATTTAATTCACTATTAAGGTCGCATCTAAAGGCGATTATGATGCCCATGGTGATGGGGTCCAGGGCCACTGCCCTCTTCTTCCTATTCTCATGGCAATGCCCGAGGGCAGAGGTTCGTGGCGGATGTTTTGGGAACAACTTGGCTCACCAAAAAAAGTCTGCGATGAAAAAACGTGACACATTATTTTCCCGTGACGTCATATTTATCTATAAATTATCGGGCGGGGGGGGGGGGGTTAGAAAGTCGCAGGTAAGTAAGCATTGGGCT